>JAIGNY010003891.1:1040000-1087500 GCA_020152595.1 Chiridota heheva
TAATCTTCACTTTTGCAAATTGATCTGAATAAGTTAGTTTCTTTGTCCCAAACATGGCAGATGTCATTCAATGTGGATAAATGCAAAGTTATATATTTTGGTCAGAGCAATTTGGCTTTTGATTACTGCATGAATGGTTCAAATCTTGGTTTTGTTGATCAAGAAAAGGATCTAGGTCAATCTGAAGCCTTCTAAACAGTGTGCTTTAGCAGCTGCAAGGGCAAACAGGATGAAAAATGTTTGATCAGGATGATGTTTGATTAGAAGAAAATGTTGTTATCTTGGTAGAGAGGTTGTTCCTAATTTGAAAAAGCACTTAGTCAGGCCTCACCTTGAGTATGCTATTCAGGCTTGGAGTCCCTTTTATGAGAAGGATAACTTCATTTTGGAGCAGGTTCAGCGAACAGCCACTAGACTTATTCCCGAAGTAAGGAATCTCTCTTATGAATCTACATTAGTAAAGGCACTGCTTAAAAATTTGGCCTGCAATTTTGAAGCAACAAATTAACCACATCATTTCACAAGATTAACTATGCATCATAACATTGAGTTATAAATAGTTCTATGCTCATAGTTCATTTCACCTTTCCCCAGCAGCAAAGACAAACAATGCCAGCATTGATTACGGTTACTACTTATATTACAAAGGATTGCCATTATATTCAGATGTGTGTCACCAAAAATACCATGTACCACCAGTGGGAGTAGTTGTTATCTTGAAGGAGCCTTGGAGAGGTGAAACTGTATACAGTTTTGTGGTTTGGGAAACAAAGAAATATATAACTTTTACTCCGACTGGCCCTGCTCCATTTGAGGGCCGGTTGAGATGTTCCTGGTTTTAAGCAAAGCCATTTCTAATGTAGGTATGAGTTGAGAAGAGTACTTAGCGATATGATTCAGGTTTTTAAGTTCCTATCTGGTAGTAATGCTTTTACTTCCTGTAATTTCTTGCATTTTTCAGCTAATCCTTATGTGATACATGGTAACAGTTTGAAGTTGACCAAAGACTTCTCACGGATAGGTATTCGGCATTTTAGCTTTTCGCAAAGAGTTTTTAATGAGTGGAATGGTTTGCCCGAGTGGGTAGTTAGCTCCAATTCTGTTCACAATTTCAAAGTCAACATTGATAAGTTCTTTACTAACTCTGGGCGTCTTTGATTATTATTATTTTGTTCTGGTGGTGGTGGTGTTTAGTTTGGGCTTTTTATGAAGTGACTCACCCTTAGCCCATCATCTTGATATGTTATGTTACTGAATGGGGAGGGAGAGGGGAGGAGTTTGCGCGGGCACGGGGGTAAGGGTGTGTGTTTGTAATGTGTTTTTTTTTATATCTGGCATTATGGTGACATATTTCTTTCCATTTTCTGGTGTTGTTAGTTGAAATATGATTGGACCTCGAATACGACCTGAATTTTGTCCAGTGCCATTGCTAAAAAGTAGTGTGAAATGTGTGGTGTTCCAATGATTTCTATTCAAGATTGTAGTAATAACTGTAACTTCAGTGTAAGTTTTGGAAATTGGAGGCTATATCTATGGTTTCAGGATGCTCTTTTATTGGGTTACGCTTTCTTGATGTAACAGTGTCTGCAAACTCATCTCTTTCCCAGGGTGTAAAAACATACGCTGAAGGTACACTGAGACCCTCATTTTCATACGCTAAGAGTAAACTTTTAGCCAGTCGTTGAATTGAACTGTCAAAATATGACACCAACCAATGGGATGCCCACTTAAAAAAATTATCTGCTAGATTGAAGTATTTCATGTGACTTCACTTCACTAACTTTGAAGAATCAGAAGTTTTGTTGTTTGTATTAATTTGTGTGGGAGTTTCTGTATCTTTTCTTTGAAATGGATTAAAACTTATTGGAATAGGGGCTGGCCTAATTCAGTAATATTCCCATTTTATTATCATCAGTGTTTGAGTATGAAATTGGGAAATTGTAACCAAGGTGGATACTTTTTTCATGCTAGCACGCCTAGAAAAAGTCTACTCCTTGCCGAAGATCTTCAGAATTTATTGCTTGGATTGCACCATAGTTGCTTCCACAAAATATTAAAGTTTTGGGGGCTGAGTTTAGTCGGCTGCAAAGAAAAAAATCTCAGTTTTTTTGAGGCAGTTCTGAACAAAAAAATGGGTACATATAGGTAGGCTAGGCAATTTTGTTTTTTTCTCCAAATGCTGCCAAAAAAAAAAAAGTCAGAGAACGGCCCCAGTGGAACCCTGGTAGACCCCTAGTTATTACGCACATCCCTCAGTACGGGTTAACATTGGGATTGCCATACGAGGGTTGTTATAAATTGGGTACAATTCTTATGTTTTTTTGAATTCATACACTGTAGAAAATTGATGATTGAAAAATAACTTACTTTTTGAATATTCTTATGTCTAAATAATACATTATTCCTACAAACTTGTCCTAAATCTTTACCTATTTAGGTGATACAGTTCTCCGATTTGATGTTTTGGTTGCCATCTTTCTTAGTCACTGCACTTTTGTGATCAACTATTCAAACATTCGCAAATAAGTTTTAGGATGTTTCACTAAACTGCAGGGTAATTTTTTGCTGACATTATTTTTTTGGTTCATATCATTTTATTAAATAGTTTTAGTGTAAAAAGTGTGTGTAAAAATAAATACATAAAACATTAAGAAATGTTTAGAATATATAATTATATCTTATAAGTATTATTGTAATTTTGTTTTCCTCAAATAATCTAAAACATATTACCCCGGGCCTGCTAAAATGCTATAGCCCCGATAGCAGTGTTTTGAACTTTGACCATACTTTGGAGAGCTTGTCAGACAATTTTTAGATAATGAAAATTAGCTCAATAAATACTTTGATAAAAGTAACTAAAATCACTGTAAAACAGTTTTTGAAAAACATGGATGGGCTTCATACATCATGAACAAGCATTGTGTGAGAAAAAAGGTTAAATGGTTTTGTTTTCACAAAGATCTTAAAACTGAGGTTTTCCTATGTTTTAACACAAGGCTAAAACAGTACAGCAGGGTATAGGTTTTTGTATAACGGCAGCCATACTAACACGGCTGGTATCAGTCCGACGGTACTGTAGGGAGTACTAGTAGACCTCAGGGGCCCACTTTTCTGTAATGTTACATGTGTGACAGCCAGGGAATGGCCCATTCGTTTATTTCTCTTTATCAACAAGACATTATTTAGCCATCTCGTTGCTTTTGTTTCAAACTGTATATTCAATAGGAAAATTGGTCTTTGTTATGACTTTTTTACTGATTGTCCTTTGGAACAATAATCAATGAAAACATTGAATTACTTTTAAACTCCGCCTTCTTTAGTATTAGCAATGCTACAAGTCACACCCTTGGTTTTGTAAATCCTACTTGTTCACTAAAGTATTATGAAAGACACGCCTTTTGTTTAAATCAAACGGGAATAAAATAATAACATTAATGACAAGTGATATAACCTCATCTGCCTATTGTGTTCTAGGCAATACCACAATTCAGCTTGCCTGACAAAGACTTTTTGTATCGCCCAAGATCCACAAATGTAAGATTTTGATGTTACCAAGATAAGCAAACTGATGCAACAGTGTTTGGATTGGTACTGATAGGAACCCTTTGTAGGCTTTCTAATAAGTTGCTACTTTTCTTCTAATGTCGCCATCAAAGGTCACTTATCATAGTGGAAACACTGCTGTATCTGTCAAAGTCATTTTTTACTAATTGTTGGCCAAAAGAAGGTGCCAAGAATGGCGGGGTTGATGTCCAGATGATGGAGGTCGGCTTTGATAGGTAAGCTGAAGGGAGGGGATAAGGTTTTAGTCCTATCGAAGAGGGTGGGGTAATTGGGATACCTTATGAGGTTGTAGACAGGGTTTTGGATGCATGTTGGTGAGGGCTCTAAAAGCATAGAAAAGGCTAAGCTTTCTACATCTAAGTAGAAAGGGGGTTTGTTGGCTTCAACGTGAAGGCTGGTGATGGGGGAGGTCTTGTAGGCACCCAGGCAAAGCTAAAATTGGAAATAAATTTGCAATATAGAACAAAGCTCTCACTTTTTTTGTCCAGAGTTGTGTAGCTGTGTGAGATACATGTAAGCTTTAGACTAATAGCAGATTATCTTTTAATGTTTACATAAAATCCTAGTTTCGGTGTATTGCTACGTTTAGTGCTTTGGTCTTAATTTTCTGATCAAGTTTGTCATAAATTTTACATGTGTCTTTCTCTCATTAGATCCACGCTGTAAATTAATATCACAGAATGGGTTACAGAGAAATTTGGACCATACCAAGGATTGTGCTAGCTGTTACTGTATTGGCTACAACTGTATACTATGGTGATAAAATAAGGAAACAAACACAGGGATACAAAGAAAAGTACCTGCATCCTCCAGAACCATTGTCTGAAAAGAGCAAAGACTCATGATGAAAAAAATAGAAGAGGCAAATGAAGAACTCATTTGAGAAAACCTCCTGAATCGCTGATTATGAAGATGGAGCAAGAAGCAGACTTAAAGTTGAAGTCTATATGTAATTTTAATCATTGTGATTAACCAAAATGTTGTATGTACTGTACTCTACTGAATGGATATCAATTTGCAGTGACATTGAAGCTGTTGCATATCATTGGAAGGACCTGAAAAGCTGAAAACTTGAACTCTTCACCGATCTATATTTTGTTCTTCTGGAATCTATGATTTACATTCTTTATATCATGTTGGAATAGTAACTCTATTGTCGATTACCACATTTTCCCAACCTCATTTTTCAACTTACAGACCTCTTTAATATTGTGTTTGAACATATGATATACAGTAGTACAACAGTATCCTATGAACTTTCAATTCTAGATGGAAGTCCTTTTAATCCTAGATAGTTAACTGCTATATTTATATGGGAAATAGTAGCAGTTAATTTTTACAGCAAGTATATATGGAATATAGAAGAACTTAAAGTTTTAAACTTATTAAAGGAATATTCCCATGGATTTTCATTTTTACATATATTTTAGAAACAAAGTGGTGAAAAAACTATGTTAGTATCTTATTCCATTTAGAAGTTATGATAAAATTTTAAAGTATTTTTAATTTGGACAAAAGTGACTGATTGGCAACATCTGTGATGTCATAGAAACAATTTCAACAAAACATCTTTTGTATTTCTTTAAAAATGATTTGGATTTTTTCTCATTGTAAATGTAATTTACACCAAAAAAAATAAAAATGTTTTCTTGTAAATTATATTTTCCACCCTTTCTCTATAATGAACCAAAAACACTGTTCGATAATATAAAAAAAGTGATTAAATTCATAAGAAGTACATACTGTAAGAACTGTGCTGGAATTGCCTTGATGACATCACTAAGCTGAAGGACATACACTGTACGAGGTGTTTTTAAGAACATTTTTTTTAAATTGTTATAACTTTAATGGAATAAAATATTAACATAGTTTTTTCACCACTTTGTTTCTACAAATTTTCTCTATCATGAAAATCCATGGGAATATTCTTTTAAAATCCATGAGTTTTCTTACTGAATTTTGTAAGTTGAAAGATCTATGAGATACAACATTAATACCTAAAATGCCTAAAATTCCAGTGAAATCATGAAATTGTTGTCAAATTGGTTAAAAACTGATCATTTTGCAGTCTTTCGAATTGAGTTGTTTATATGCATCTTATTATATAAATAAGGGTTTTATGAAAAGTAACAGACCGCCGTGGTGTAGTGGTTAGTGCTTTGTTCTCTCACCCGCACGTCCCGGGTTCAAATTCCGGTAGGTCTGCAACTAGTGAGTTCACAACTGGTTATCAAAGGCCGTGGCTATCTTGATATAATGTGCAGCACTGGATGCTTTTGGGACGTTAAACCTTGCTATGCTATGCTATGCTAATGTCTCTCTAATTTCTGAAGTAAATCGTTGCACTCTCTTTCTTTTCCTACATCACACAGTTTGCTTATCAGAAAATCCTCAAAACTTTGGTCACTCATACTGTAGATTAAAAAACTAAAAATGCAATTTTCAAAAATTAAAAAACCGTGTAGATATTTTTTAACTAGCTGATGAAAAATCATTTGCTGATGTAAAAGCAAGACAAAAGGACATTAAATTTCGCATCGAAAGCATTGGCTGCAGCTGACCATATACTTTAAATTTTGGCTTACTTTATATGTTTACAAATTCTTTGTTATAGTATTTAATTTCAGCTGCATGTTGAAGAATGGTTGCTGGTCACATACCTGAAAATCTTTTGTAAGAAATACAGTATGGCTGATACTCTTATCACATATACTTGGGTTTTTTAACATTTGAACACATAAGTGCACATGAGTTTTTAAATGTCTAAAAACAATGAGTATAAACAATTTGAAGAGATTGAATTTATATCAGAGAACATGACAGGAATTAAATGGTCCTAATACTATCAGACTCAGAGAAACTATCCTTAAGATCTCTCTGAGCCCATTTACTGTTCATGTGGTACATGTATATATATAACCCATTCATACTAGTATTGGTGATATCAAATGACAGTTTTTGAAAAATTGTTCATGTTTTATAAAGGAATAGCATACAGGTTTGATCAAAATTATGTGCTGTGCTGCCCTGTGACATCTTGGCAGGAAATGCAATTTTAATTTGCATTAATTATTTTTTTTTTATTTGGGCAGCTACATTTATAGGTTTGATGCTGTAAGAAATTACCCTTGGTACAGTACATGTATGTGCATCATGTATTGAAAAAGAAAACAAAATATGTTCAATGTCATTATTTCCCAAACTACTGTTTTATTTAACTCTTCAGTATTAGAATGACTATTTTTTTGTGGTTCTCAATAGCAATACATACAATATTATAGCTTGAAAATTGGTAAGTGTCATGAATCTTAATTTTTGAGAACAGTCTCATTCTGACAACAGTTATATCTCAAAATATTCAACTGCAAACCATGAAGTAGTTTTTGATACTAGATATTATATATTGTCATGTAGGCCCCACCGTTGCCAATGAATGCAAAGATTAAGATCATACGGGTTTAAGTATTGTTGAATGCAAAAACAGAATCCTCAGAAAATGTTACCATCATATAGCAGGAAATAAAGTAAACAGTCAAATTCTGTTCTCAGTCTATGAAAGGAAGTAGTTTTACTTAGGGGCCTGCCCCACTATTAAAAATTGGGTTGTCTTATATATCTGGTAAACACCCTATTTTAAGGTGTTTCTGCATATTATATAAGTCACTGAAGAAAATTGTTAGGCATGATTAAACTTTATCCTTTTTTATACTCTATTCACAATTATTCTTTGATTTAGAATGAGGCACCAAGTTTTTCAATATATGTAAGATCACTTTTTGATCTGTGGAAAGGCAATCTTTAGCTAAATCTTTTGCTAGGGGCTCTTTATCTCAACTGTACAAAGTTTTCAACATGCAGCAATGCTAGCTTTGCCCCTCGAAAATAGCAAGGGGCTCATCCCCTCCCATTGATCCCTCGCCCCTACACCACTAAAGAAGGGGGAGGGCCTATGATATGGCTAAAGCCCCGAGACAATCTTTTAATTTGATTAAAATTGATTTATTCAATTTATAAAAGGCAAAATTGAGATCTGAAATCAACACGCGTGTTTAGAGATATGAGTGGGTGGGGAAGGGATGGGGGAGGAGGGGGGAAGCAGAGCATGGTTTATTTTCATAATTCTTAGTCACGGTTTTCGTCAATTTTCAGGAAATTTCATTCAATGTTCGGGAAATCTGTCAATTTTAGGGAAATTTTCTTAATTGTGCAATTTTGAATTAAATTTTTCTTCAATTTATGGAAATTTTCTTTCAGTGTGTATGAAATTTCTTTCATTCTCGCGCGATTTTCTTCAAATATTTGAAAAATTTCTTGATTACGGGGGCAATTTTTCATCGATTTTTAGTAAATTTTCGGGAATTTTCCTTCAATATTTGTGATATCCTTTCAATGTTTCGGAAATCTCCTTCATTTTCTTGCATTTTTTGGAAATATTTCATCATTTTGGGACAAATGGTATTTGATTTTTGGGAAATTTCCTTCATTTTGGTGCAATTTTTCTTTCAAGATGGTTATTGGTAAATTTCCTTCAATTTTTGGAAATTTCCTGCAATGTTTGGGATATCCTTTTAGTGTTAAGGAAATTTCTTTCATTCTTGCGCATTTTTCTAAAAATTTCTTCCATTTGGGGGCAATTTTTCTTCCATTTTCGGTAAGTTTTCTGCATCAATTGTCGTGAAATGCTGGCAACTTTTTTTTGTTAAAAATTTCCCAATTTTCCCAATCGAAAGAAAACATGCAATAGGAAAGACAAAATCCTTTCAGGAAGTAGGCTTTTTCTCTGCTCCCTGCTTATAAGACTCTGCACCCTTGTCTCAATATATGTTCCATTAATAATGACAAAAACTACTCATAAATCAACTTAAAGGATAAGTTCAGTGGTCAAGCATGCCCATCTTATATGAAAGAGAACTTTAAAAGAAACAAAATGAAAAAGCAACTATTCAAAAATCTTATTCCGTTAAGGAGATATCAAAGTTTAAAGTTTGGTATCATTTCTGTAGAAACGACTGAAATCAGACTAGTTGTGATATCATAGCCTCAGATTACTCAAAGTCTTTATGTATTCTATCATATTTTGTCCTGCGATTTTGAGGCTTAAAAACCATGGGATATGTCAGAAAAGTAGTAAAACTGAATCTAGTAAGGGTATTTATATTGTACCACCTGAAGAAAGTTTGAGGGAAAATGATTTAAATAATCAAAAATCTAAATAAACTTTCTTTAAAATACATTAACAATTGCTAAGAATAAGAGAATGGGGACACCAATTTCCCATAGTAGAGCTTTAAACTTGAAAATTTCCTTAATGGAATAAGATATTTGAATGCTTTCTTCAACATTTTATTTCTTTTGAAGTTCTCTTTCATATAAGATGGACATGCTTGACGACTGAACGTATCCTTTAACACATCCCTAATTTAGCTCCCCTTATATTTTATCTGGGTTCCACCCTTGATATTATAATAGCGGTCTTGAAATTTCTACAGGCCTTATAGGTATTATTATGCAAGAGCAACCCATATTCCTTAAAAAAAAAATAAAAGAAAAGAAAATAGCATGCCCCCCCAATCATTTCACTTGCCCCCCAAAAAATGTAAAGCTGGCTACGGGCCTGGAGATGAGCATATGAAAACAATGGCGTAGGAACCAGTTTTTCTAATTTCCATGGCATTTTTGTAAGATTTGCTTCAGTAGTCGAGAAATATTCTAGCTGGAAATGTTTTCCTTGCCCAATAAAATTTCCTACAATGTTGCGATTTTTTTTTTCTACCACCCCATAACAAATAGTTTTGGGGTATAAAAGGCCCGTTTACATTTTTACAGGTTTGTTGGGACAAAAATCAAATTTCCCTCTCCTCCTCCTTCCCCAACCCTTCCTCCCGCCTCTCTCCCTCACCAAAGTAAATTATATTCATACGCCGCTAGAAGAGTCACCTCAAGGGAAAGAACCCAAAATAATTCCCAGTCACAAACAGAAAATGTTTATGAGTGCTTAAAATTTCAACTGTTGTAGTTTTTTCCCTCAAGAGAGCTTGTTGCCTCCTGACTATTCGTTAACTTCCTGGCTACGGCACAGTGCTCAAAATTTTGGATACTAATTTTGATGTCAGTAAGGAATTTGCGCTTTATTTGATAATTTTGGATATAGAATTTAAGTCAATGGGTAGTTTTGGTGCATCCCTTTTACTAAAAAACGCCTGTCATCCTGTAATGTATGAATAAAACCAATCAATAGGAAACCTATCTCGAATGAGCATAGGCTTTTCTGGCAGGTATACACGATTTCGAGTATGTAAACGGGTAAAATAAAAACAGAATTAATAGGTTTTTCGGGAAGAGAAAAATAAACATATTTTGAGCATTAAAAAAATCGAAACTTAATTTTAAACCATCAGAAAGAAGCCGTAATCTTTAGAGCTACTGGGGCCTCGCCACCTGGATCCCTACCATGACAAGGTTTCACCCCTGGCAACCTGGACCCAGTAGGTTTTAAGTAGAGAGCAATCAAAATATTCTGAGCACTTGAATAAAATCGAAGTTCCTGCAAACTCGCCATGAATATTAAGCCATTTAGGCCATTAAAAACAAGGAAGCTTCCGAGCTACGGGGCCTTCGCCCCCTGGACCCACGCCGTTAGGCCTATGTGATGCCATGGCGGCACGCATTTTTGGGTGAATTTTCATTTTTACTCCACCCCAAGGGTGTGACTTGACTTCGTGTCCAGAGGGTGTCAGACAAATTCGCCTGACGAAAATTTGCATTTGCCAGACTTATCAAAAAACGATACATATACGATCACACAACATAGAACAGATTCCCGCCCCCCCCCCCTCCCTTCACCAGTGGCGTCGCCAAAGATTTTGGCTTGTAGCTCAGTACTGAAGTGCTAAACATGGCACTGCGTAACACCGTGTTCCCGTTTACGCGCCCCTGACGAGGTCTATAGGCGAAGCCTTGTTTGGAGTCCAGGGGGTAAAGCTCACTGAAGCTCCAACGAAAGATTTCTCGTTTTTGCTGCTCCAAAATGGCTGAAAATCAACACAAAGCTCGATAATTTGATTGATGAAAAGAAGACTATTTTAGATTCTAAGGTTAACATCTACTCAGATAATCATTTGTGTTACTATTTCTGAATAGATAGAGGGGGAAATTTCCCTGCAAATTGAGAAAATTTGGGCAACATTGTGTTATTCACGGGCGAAGCCTTGGAACCTTGGCATGCTTGGCTATGGGGCGAAGCCCGGGCCCCGGAAGCTCTGAAGGTTTTTTCATTTTGATTCCCTCACAATTGTTTCAAATCAACACAAATTTCCAAGTGTAAATGATGTAAAGAAGACGATTTCAAATTCTAATGATTAAACCTACTCAGATAAGTATTTGCGTTACCATTTAAAAACAGGCAGAGGGGAAATTTTCACTGCAAATTGAGCAAATTGTGGGGTTTATGGGCGAAGCCTTGGCAAGTTGGGTCATTGGCGTAGATATAGGGAGAGGGAAAGGGGCAAGGGAGCCATTCTCCCAATTCCACACCAAAAAATAAATTAAAATTACACATCTAAAATCTGTTTCTCTCTGCAGGTGAGCACAGGGGAGCAAGTTTTACTGAAAAGTAAATTTCCATGTGTTTTTTGTTTTAAGCAATAAAACTACAATAGAATTCAAGAGTGTATAATGTGCAATACAAATTAGTTTATTTTTTTCAATAAATGTTATATTTCTTCAATACCCAAGTCCTGGCTTACGCTAGTGTCTAATTCTCTTCATGTCCCGTAGCTATGGAACTTCGCCCCTTGAAAACACCACGCGATTTGGCTTCAATTTTAACGCATTTCATATCTCTTAAATGCGTAATTTTTCAGAGCTTCCGGGGGTTCACCAGGGCTTCGCCTCTGGACCCACCAGGGGCCCAGGCTTCAGGCCCCTGGATTTCACGTCATGGGGCTTTACGCTACGCACAAAACCATGTCACCTTTCGGCGAAATACTTTCGGTTACCCCCTCCCCTCCTATCGCCGCTTATGGTTGGCCCCCTCCCCAAATAAACATACTGGCTATGCAAGTGACTTGAGTCCTGGGGGGAAGCTCTGAAGAATTCTTGATTTTGATACACCACAATGGTTTCAAATCAACACAAATTTCCCAAATGTAAGTGATGAGACATTTTCAAATTTAGATGTTCATATGATACTCGGATAAGAATTATTATTTTTAACAAGCAGAGGAAAAATTTTCCCTGAAAATAGAAACAAATTCGGGCAAAATTGTGAGGGAAGAAAATTTCAAATTCTAATACTTGGATAAAAACTACCATTTTTAAACAGACAGAGAAGAAATTTTTGTTTTTTGTTTTTTTCGCGAGGTCCACAGGTCCACATGCAAAGCCCCGGAAGCTTTGAAAATTTCTTGTTTTTGATGCCCGAAAAATGATTTAAAATTAACACAAAGTTTCAAAATGTAAGTGATGAAAAGAGGACAATTTTAAATTCGAATATTAAAATCTACTTATACAACTGGATAAGCATTTGGGTTACCATTTCTAAAGAGGACAGTAGGCGGAAATATTTCCTGAAATTGAAATAAAATTGGTAAAATTAATTTTGGGGTTCATGGACGAAGCCCTGGTTTAAATATTTCTTGTTTTTGATGCCCTAAAATGGCTAAAAAGCAACGTAAAGTTCCAAAATGTAAATCATGGGGTCCTGGAGGGAAGCAAGAGTAGGGATCCAGGAGAAGAAGTCACGCTAAAGGGTCCCTTGCAAGAGACCCAGGGGCGAATCATGGGGGCTCTAAAGATTTATTGTCTATTTTGATGCCCCAAAATCAACACAAACTGATAAAGTTCGAAAAATTTAAGTTATGATAAAAAGGCTATTTTAAATTCTCATCTAAAAATCTACTCAGATAAGAATTATATAGGGTTACCATTTCTATACATGAAAAGAAATTTCCCCTGAAAATTAAAAAAAATCGGGAAAAAGTGCGCAGGGGTTCATAGGTCACGCCATATCGATGTGGCCTGAAGATCTTCATGTGGCTTAAAGTCTTCACAAACAGACATAGTTCCAAAAAGTAATTAATAAAAAAAAAGACAATTTCAAATTATATATGCTACAATCTGATATTTGGGTTGCTATTTTTGAACAGGCAGACAAGAAATTGAGAAAATTAAGGCAAAATTGTGGGGCCATTTTTTACTTTTGTCAATACTTTTCCATAACCAAATATCAATAAATGGTATCGATTATGGTGGAACATACTATTGCTGCACATACTCTGAACCGTATATGGTAAATGGTTGAAATGGTTTCGTATGGCCTGCATGGCTCAACTCTCCCCCACACCAACCATTTCCCTCCACTATTAACATCTAAAGTGACTGAGTGATACAAGGCTGGAACTTGTCGTTATAGAAAGAGCAATATGTAGAATGTCTAGTTCTATATTTGTTTGGGAATTAACTTCTGCTATAAAAGAGAAATGTACATTTTCTGAAATACGGAAATTTACTTTTGAGGTCAAAAATGTGACATTTGATGATGTTTTTGTCCCCGTTGTTAGCCGCACACGTGTTTACTATACACCAGATTGCACTTACTGCTTTGTAATAGCCTACATACACCATGGGGATCTGAGCAACCAATTATTAGTATTTATGAAAGTAATTTTACAAGAGGTGGATCAACTCTCCCAGCGGATCCATTTTCCCGCACCTACCCTATGCAAATGAGAATCGATTATTTCAGGTAGGGCTACAGTGCTCACAGTGCACAGGCTAAATCCGAAATTCAATGGGTCACATCCGACAGCCCGATGTACAGATGTAAAAATGAACAGACGAAATCTGTGAGTGACCAGCTGTCCAAATGGGTTGTCACTTTAGCAGTTTAGGAAGTTCTACACCTATCGGTCCAGCGAATATGTATTTTCCTTCCGTTATTTTAAAGTGTTTAACTAGTATATAACATATTTATGTATATACATATATATTATATATTTAAAAATTTGAAATCTGGCCATATAAATTCATTTACTTCTCAAATCCACCCAATATTTTAACGTTGTTACATTACATATACATAATGACATATGTTAAAATAGACCGAAAAGGGCTACATACATGGCCTCCTGGCCCATTAGGGGTGCCGAAAGTACAGGCAACTTATTTGGGCGGTTTGAAATAGTTTTTTTTTTGACAAAGTTGATGCGTGGCTCAATGGGGATATTTTTCCCGTAGGGTGGGGGTGGGAAAACTTCATACTAAAAGTAGTAGGGGTGTACAACGCACCAACAGAAAAAACATACCCGCAGTATGAGAGATTTCTTGGTAACTGCAGTATGGAATTATTTAAACATAATTGTCCATAAATTCATTTATTTCTCAAAACCATCCAATATTTCTATGTTATTAGCCTACATTATATGTACGTAGTGCAATATGTGAAAATAGAGGAGGGGGATACATACATGGCCCCTGGCCTGTGAGGGGTGCCGAAAGTAACAACCTATTTGGGCGGTTTAAAACAGATTTCTTTGGCGTGCTATCTTCACAGATTTGACCTATGTAGACCATTCTCGATTACTAAGCATGCAACAACATTCGTATTACAACTATAATACCAGTTGTGCATTACGTTGAATCTTGATACGCGCAGAAAAAGAAAGAATTTCCCTTTAATTATACAACCATCTTACAAGTTACAACAACATTTTTAATCTTGAAAAGCGAATCTTTATTAAAACCCTTTTCATATGAAGAAAAGTGGAATTGTTTGTTTGAAGGTTAGTAAATATCTGGGAATAAATAAAGCGAAATTGGAATGCTGTTTTATACTGAAGTAGTTCTGCGAGTTTTTAAAGCAAATTTTCGGAATAAATCCCCCTAAAAAATATGCCCCAGTAAATTGCTATATATAGACTTTAATAAACTACTTATTACCATCTGTTTCTTAGATTATCATTTTCCACTATATATATATTTTTTTTTTGGACTAAAATGTAATGATTGATTCTGATGATTCTAAGTTATGGGTGCAAGTTGCTCACCAACCTGGACACTTGGTCATACCAACCAGCACGTGGACTTTGCTACACATGGAGATACACTTGATTTAATTCTTACAAGAGACTGATAATCTGCATATCTTGAATGTTGATGATCATGGATATATTTATGACCATTGCTTCATACATTGTGATGTTAAATTACCCTCCATATCATTGGAAGTGAAGTCTATTTCTTTCCGAAAGTACAAGAAAATTAACGTAGTTTAATTTCAAGATGACTTTATGGCATGTAATTTCCTGCAGGAACTATCTGATTACCTGAATGTGCTAGTCTCCCAATATGAATCTTATCTTCATTTTGTTTTAAATCTGCATGCACCCCTTTAAACCAAGCTCATAACTGTGAGGCTTACCAGTGTTCCTTGGTGCAACGATAATTTGAAGTCACTGAAGTCTATTACTAGAAGACACTCTGAACAAATCTGGCAAAGGAACAAGACTGACATCAACAGGTCAAAATTCATTGAGGCAAGGGACAACTTCTTGCAGCAGTATAATTTGGCCACTGATGCATACTACAATAAGTTTGTTTTATTTAGATTGTGACAATGAATTATCCAAACAAGCTATTTGGTGTAGTCAAATCTCTACTTAATCAACCTGGTAAACAAACTCCATCAATCATGAACAGAGCTAATACTGCTGATGAAATAATGCATTTAATCAGAAATGATTAAGAAAATGTTCCTCTCCAGATTACCTTCACATCATACCTTAATAATTTATATTGTAATCACCTCTTCACAGAGTTTCAGGAAATTTCAAGTTCTGATAATGATACCTTGATTAGTTCTAGCTCTTCAGCCATGTGTAAATTAGATCATTTACCTACTAAGCTTGTTAAATTGTTTTGCCCTACTTTACCAGGAATTACTTAACTTGTTAATCTAAGTTTATCCACAGGAGAATTTGTTGGCTCATGGAAGAGCGCCTTTATTATCCTATTGGCTAAGAAACCAGCTAAACCACCGACTTTAGGTAATTTGAGACCTATTGAGACTTGTTAAAAGGGCTGTTCTTACACAAATCTTGAATCACTGTGATGCACATTGTCCCCTTCCTGACTTTTAGTCAGTATATAGGAAACATTATTTTACTGAAACTGTCTTACTGAAAATTCACTCTGATATACCTGTAATGCAATCTCTTGACCAAGGTCGATTGCACTAATGGTGTTTTTAGACATGAGTGCAGCCTTCGACACCAGCGATCATTCTATTTTGATGAAAATTTTAGAACTTGATTATGGCTTAAGAGGCACTGCTCTTAAATGGTTTTTAAGTTATTTAAGCTCTAGCTCCCAATTTGTTTCTTTTAAGGTGTTCATTCAAGTGCTGTTTATCTTAACCATAGTGTGCCTCAGGGGTCGTGCCATGGACCCCTGTGCTTTAATCTCTACACCAACTCACTTTTTTCTGTCATCAAAAACCATCTTGTCTCAGGTTTCTTTTATGCGGATGATACACAACTAATTCATGTGTTTAAACCCGGTGACAAGACCAATGAATTACTTGCCATTTTTAACAAGAAAATTGTATTGCTGATATTAGTGATTGGATGGTGGCACATAAATAAAAACTGAAACTGAATTCATTATCCTCGGCACTCCCTCAAGATTATCTAAAATAAATATCAATTCTATCAAAATTGCTTCTGTTGATAATGATATTAGTCCTGAGCAAGTTCGAAATTTAAGAATTATTTTTGATGAAATATGAAAATGCAAGAACATATCAAGAAAATTTGCAAGACTTGCAAGACTGGGAATTACTTCTTATTCAATCTAAAAAAATCAGGAAACTTATGTCCCAGACAGCCATGCATATCTTAGTTCATGCATTCATCCATACCCATTTAGATTACTGTAACAGTTTATTTCACAATATTCCAAATTATCACATTAAAAGGCTCCATTGCATCTAGAATAAGAATAATGCTGCCAAATTAGTTGGTTATTGCTACGATGCCCCCTCAAAAGTTCATTTTAGTTCCCTTCACTGGCTTTCAGTTGAATTTTGTATTAAATTTAAACTTGTTTTTGTTTTTAAATCTCTACCTAAAGTCTTATCTTTCTGATCACATTCACCCCATTCGTTACGCTTGACTGATTCTCTCTTTCTTTTTGTCCTCAGAACTAAGTGTAAAACATCATGACCAAGGCTTTTATTATGCAGGTCCATCCCTTTGGAATGAACTGCCTGCCTCTTTTGTTCAGTTAACAATCTTAGTTTGTTTAAAGTCTAACTTAAACATACTTTTTTCGTATTGCATTTGTTTAATTTATCGTATTGTGAAGCGCATTAGAATGCTTGCAGATTATTGCGCAATATAAATGTACTATTATTATCAAAATTAAACATTTAAAACAAATTTATCAAAAATTGAAACACTTAAGCCTAGGCCTATCAAAAAATAATATAGTGGAATAAAGTTTTAGGCTTAGGCCTATCACAGAAAACACATTTTGACAAAGTTGTAGGATTTTACCAATATTTGAAAGCAGTATGATTTCATTAGATGTAAGTGCCGTTTGGGGACTCAGACATCATTTAAACAACCAGAACCAAAAGGTTTTGTGGTTCCGATGCTTCTTTTTCATAAGCTGATTGATTTGCAAAATTTGTATTAATTGTCATGTCATTGCATATCATGAAATATTATTTATTCCATGATATTTATTCTTAAGCCACACCCACCATGCAGATCAATAAAAATATTGACAACATTAGCATTTGCACAATAATTAACAATATCATCAAAGCAAATATGATACTTTATATAAATTATAAATAGAATACTGTCAAGAACTA
This sequence comes from Chiridota heheva, assembly GCA_020152595.1. Taxonomy (NCBI): domain Eukaryota; kingdom Metazoa; phylum Echinodermata; class Holothuroidea; order Apodida; family Chiridotidae; genus Chiridota; species Chiridota heheva. Next base: position 1,057,441 of record JAIGNY010003891.1, read on the forward strand.
ATGCATATTCATTAGTTGCACTGTTAGCCAACCAAGTTTTTTTAAAGTAAAAACAAGTTTTGTCACCACGGAAAGTATTGTAGAAGTAAAATACTAAACAAGACTTTAGCTTATTTTGGTAACTCGATGCATGGTCTCTCGACTGTCTTTGCATATGAAAGCAAAGGCCTCGTTGTACCTTTGGTGTAGGTTTTATTTGTACATGGAATGCACCCTGGCACATCGTAACCAAACAATGAAAGGGAAAGAAAAGACTCAGTAACTTACTACAAAACACTTGCTAAGACTTTAAGAACTTCTTTAATAATAGGCCCTAATTGGATTTTTTTGTTTTGAATTTCTTCAGGTTGTTCTTGAATCTGCTTTCAGAGATATTCAATCGTTTTTAAGCATAAAATCTCAGGAAAATGCAATAAATTGTACATAGTCAGTTTGAGTATAAATGACAGTGAGGGTTCCAACCAAGTTCTACAGTAGGCATTCCAGAATCCAGACTGGTCATTTTCTACACAATTCAGACAGAACATTTAACTTAAATCAATTGTTAAGTGTCCTGAAGGGAATAAGATATTGAAGTCTGGGATGTAGTTTCTTCACCATTTTTGTCCTCTTTCTTTTATAGGCCACACTTGAAATGGCATTCCTAGGAGTCAAAGTGTTAAAAATGTATCTTGTGATTTTTCTGAGTTCCATTACCAGGAATGCCAGTGTTTTTAAATAAAAATCAACAAAACTTGAGGTTTTTTCCATGCAGTCTAACACTAATGACCCTTATTTTAAGTGTGGTCTCAATATGATTTCAATTTTTTTAATTTGCTGAACCATTGAATTAAGCCTTTTAAGGAACACATGTAGCAATATGTTTCCTTAGGAGAAATGGTCCATTAATTATTTACAGTTAATGCACATTATTACCTCAGGCATATGATACACAGCTATTTCATCACTAGTTTGAAAACCAATGTCTCACACTAAGACACCCAACACAGATGAGTGATTTCAATCACAAAAGTGCCTTCTTTATTCAGCTCTGGCTTTGTGTAATCTTATACACACACAAATAGCCGTAAGCTACTTGGCTGTGGTATGCATGGTTGGCAAATAAACAATCATTGTTTGGAGTGGAAACACAATACACTGAACAGGAAGTCGGGTTGGTAATTGCCACACCTGAGTTTCCAGGATTAACTCAGGTGTCGGGTTCGGGTAGGCTTAGAGAGAAACTTTTCAGCATGAGGTTCATAAGCATTAATACAGTACCGCACAAGGAACATATTTCTTCATTTCTATGTTATCAATTTTCTTTAACCATTGTGTCATTTAGTACATACTACAGTATCTATTGAAGCACATACTATTTTTGCTGATTGCTTATTAAATGTTGTAAACACTTTCATTTATTCATCACAATCTTCCTTTTTTATTTCCTTTCCTTTAGATCTGAAATTATTGAGACACAATGCCTATCAAAAAGACATTAACCTTTGCGCAAGCAGCCTTTGCCATTGTGGTAGGAGTGTCTGGTGGACTGTACATATACAAACCTCTTTTAGAACAGCAGCAAAAAGAAAGACTGGCAACATTAGAAGCCGTGTCACTACCTGTAGAAGAAACTCAGGATATACGGACAAGTAGCAACCATGACAAGAAGTAACCAAGAAATAGTCAACAGATGTACTGTTTTAAAACTCAAGATTGCAATTAATAGGAGTATGTTATCACTACCTGTAGAAGAAACTCGGGATATACGAACAAGAGGCAACCATGACAAGAAGCAACCAAGAAATAGTTGACAGATGTACTGTTTTAAAACTCAAGATTGCAATTGGTAGGAGTATGTTATGGTGAATCAGATGACAGAAGCCAAGCAAGATGGTGTTTTTGAAAATGCAATTCATGTCAGTTGTTGGGCCTAAGTTATACAGAAATTGGCAGAAGAAATTTGTTATTAATCTTGGAAGAATTGATTACCTGTTTGGATTTTCAAGAGACATCACACATCTGCAAATGTTTACCAGTTTAGCATGTAGCAGTTTACTGATCAAAATGGTTTTGTTTGCTATTATTTTGCTTTGACCTGTAATGCTTCCTTCATTATATATCATAGAATGTCCAAATTGTCAACAATGTCGGCCATATTTGCTAATACATTTTTTAAATGAAAAATATATTTTTCCAGCAATTTGATTGTTTCTTTTACATGGGTTGATTAAATTTTTCCTTTGCACGTGTATGAATATCATAGCAGTTTTCCAGATTCATCACAATGAGGATATTTAGATTAGTTTGTCTGATTTGTGAGTATTTAATTTATATGCAAGCCACGTTAAATTTGTACTAATCTATCATAAAATTATGGGGATTGCACTGTTGTTTTGTTTTTTAATTTTTAAATATTTTTTTATAGCTGCATTATATTGAATATTATTAAGTTTAAACTGTGCTTTAGACCTATAAAAGGACATGGAAAATGCAATCAGTTTTTGTTGTTGTCAGATACATACTGTATTCATAACAAATTTTCCTGAACATACTGAAACTGCAAATTAAGTGCCTGTGTGTGATGTGCAGTATGATATTCATTAAACAGTTTATATGACATTCATTTGTGATTCAGTTATTGTATGTCATATCTAAATAGCTTTCTACCCAAGAGTGTTACACAATAGGGGTTTAGGGTATCAGCGGAATTTGTGTACCTAAAAGTGGGGAAAATGTCAGAAGTGGGGGAAATGTCAGAAGTGGGGGAAAAATCATGCTAAGATACAAAAAATCACTACGCAAAAGAACAATTTGGGAGGAGTTGGGCCCCCTTGCTCCTTAAGTGCCACCAAAAAGGGGTCATATCAAATGTTAATGTCCTTTGCTTTTTGGTGAGCATGCGAAGCAATAATACGAACCTATGTTATGGTGATTTCGTCTGTCTGGCTGTCCAATCTTTCCTGAGATTTCCTCAGAAATGTTAACGTTTTTTTGAGAATTCCTCAGAAAGTCTTAAAAGTTTCTTTAGAGTTCCTCAGAAAAAGTTAACACTTCTTCAGATATTCTCATGGAAGACTGGAATTTTCCTACAAAATGCTAAAAGTTTTTAGAGACACTTTTAGACAGGTTGAGGACTAGTTTTCTTAAAAAGTCTACAAAACATTTGATATTTCTTAAAAAGATATCTGTAACATGATATAATTTTCCAATATTCTTCAGAGATTATCAAGTGTCTCTCATAACACTGGAGGTTTAAAACCCTTACAATTCTTCGGAACAAAAAAATGGGCACCAATGGTTGTATCAGGCGTGATTAATTAACTCCGCCTTTATTATTGTGATCATTTGCATAAAGTTACTACAGTATAATGAACAGACAAGACTTATACTTAGTATGCTCAGTCGGGGAGTGTGGCAGGATGTGACTGCATATGGACAGAGGGAGGGATGCCATATGGCACATGGATGGGGCCATGCAGGACATAGGATAGAATATATACCATGTGGTATGCACCAAGGGCTATATTCAGGCATGATTATTTGACTCTGCCTGTTTTCTTATTCAACAAGCTATTTGCATATAAGTTGTTATATGGACTGACAGACTTGCATACATAGTGTGCTCAATCAGGGACTGTAATAGCTAGGATGAAACTTCTTATGGAGCTTATGGATGTCATGTGTGACATGGGGTGGAATGTCATGTGAGACAAGGTGGGATTCCATGTGGGAAAGGGTGGGATGCCATGTCATGTGGGATATTGTAGAATGCTATGTGGGACATAAGGTGGAATGCCATGTGGGACATGGGATGTCATGTGACATGGGGTGGGATGCCATGTGGGACATGGGGTGAGATGCCATGAGTACCACAGAATGTGACCTGTTGGGATGCCAAGTGTGACAGGGTAGGAGGCCATGTGTGACAGGGTAGGAGGCCATAGTACAAGGTCATAGGGACATGAGATGTGATGCCATGTGGGAAATAAAATGAGATGTCATTGGGACATGGGGAGGGATACCATGTTGAACATGTGGTGGGATGCTATGTGGGACATCAGGTGGGATGCTATGTGGGACATCAGGTAGGAAGCCACTGATGTGAAACATAAAGTGGGATGCCTACCATGTGGGACTTGGGAGGGATGTCATTTGAGGTATATGGTTGGATATAATGTGGGACATTGGATGGGATCCTTGTGGGACAGGGTGGGATGCTATGTGGGTCATAGGGTGGAATGCCATGTGGGACATGGTGGAATGGCATGTGGGACATATGCCATGTAGGGTATATGGTTGGATATAATGTGGGGCATAGCACAGAATATTCATGTGGGACATAGGGTGGGATGCCATGTGGGTCATATGGTGAAATGCCATGTGGGCCATATGGTGGAATGCCAGGTTCAAATATGCCATGTAGGGTATATGGTTGGATTTAATGTGGGACATAGGATGGGATCCATGTGGGACATAGGGTGGAATACCATGTGGATTATAGGGTGGGATGCTATGTGGGCCATAGGGTGGAATGCCATGTGGGACATGGAGGAATGCCATGTGGGACATGGTGGAATGCCCTGTGGGAGATATGGTGGAAAGCCATGTGGGAGATATGGTGGAATGCCATGTGGGACAAGGGATGAGATGGGATGTCATGTGGGGCATGGGGTGGGATGCCATGTGGAGCATGGGGTGGGATGCCATGTGGGACATGGGATGGGATCCATGTAGGACAATTACTGGGATACCATATGGGTCATTGGGTGGATGCCATGTGGGACATACAGTGGAATGCCATGTGGGACATAGTGGAATGCTATGTGGGACATATAATGGAATGTCATGTGGGAGATATGGTGGAATGTCATGTGGGACATGGAGTGGGATGTCGGACATAGGATGCCATGTGGGACTTACGTGTAAGATGCCATTTTTGCTTCCGATGCTAATAGCATAAGGAAGCTATTCAGTCATGCTGGCGTGTGTATGTATGTGCGTCTGTCACAGCAATTTCGTAAGCACGATATCTCAAGAACGATACACCGGATTGATGTCATATGTGGTACACACATTGCCTATGCCCTATTGTTTTTGGTGGTGATGTCATGCATGGTAACAAGTAGGCGGTGCTTACTGTGAATAATGCTCATATTTTAACCCTGAACTACATGTCTGCTCTGCTTTGTTTCATATTTTGTGCAATGTTGTTAGCTCGTCTGTACATGTTCAAGGTACACAAATGTTGAATTTCATTAATATTCATTGTGGGCGGGGCTTAACATGATTTTTTTTATAAAAATCTTGTGAAGCACGGTGTCTCAAGAATGGTAAACTCGATTCATGTCATATTTGGTACATAGGTAGCCCATGATCTGTAGATGTGCTCTATTGTCTTTGGTGGTGAACATTTATGAGCAGGCTGAGCTTAATGTAAAATTCTTGAATTGCTCATATTTTAACAACCACATGTCTGTTTTGTTTCATATTTGATATAATTATGATGTTAGCTAGTTTGTACATGTTCATTGTAACAAAACTTAGATTTAATTTATATGCGTAGTGGTCGGGGCTTAATGTTGTTTTGCGGAAACGCTAGATTCACGTCATGTGCAGTACACAGATAGTCCATGGTCTGTAGATGTGCCCTACTGTTTTTAATGTCATGGATATTGATGAGTAAGGCGGGGCTTAATGTAAAAATCTTGAAATGCTCATATTTTAAAAATCACATGTCTATTTTGTTTCTTATTTAGTAGAATTAGGATGTTAATTAGTTTGTACGTGTTCATTTTATAAAAACGATTTTCGTTAGTATGCATAGTGGGCAGGGCTTCGTATAATTTTGCTGAAAAGAACTTGTAAACAAAATCTCAAGAATAATCTATGTCATGTGAAATATTTTGCAATGACATAATACAAAATCAATCAGCATGGAAAAAAAGCATCAGAACCACAAAACTTTTTAGTTTTTGTTGATTTGAGTCTCTGAAACAGATTTCACTGTAACTGCATTGTATGGCAGGTTGAAATATTTGATTGTTGTATTAATTAATACAATAATTAAATTTATAAAATATATATTGCATAATTATACCTGAAAACCAAAATTGCTTTTAGAAAGAGTTGCAAAGATCTGTGAGTGTATCCATTATGCATACATACCCTATAAATCAAAGCATAGATTACCTGACTTGCGGCTGGAATGCAGGTCTAAAAAGCAAACATAATATAAATTGTCATCAGCAATATTTTATATGAGATTACAAACTTCTACAATTGTCCAATTTAAAATAAGATTCAGCAAGCATAAAATATATCCCTCCTCCCTCCCATCCTTTCCAGGACCCTAACCTCCCACTACTTTTTTTCTCTAATCTCAAAAACATCAAGCTGCCCTTGATGAAGGAAGCAATTTATTGTGAAAGGTACAAAATAAGTAACTTTAAACCTGTGTGGTGGCATTTTGGACAATTGTCATAAAAATTCTGCTTCTTTAAAGATTTCAAAAAGTTCCTGCCAAACCTGTGCTGCCTTTTTATCTTTGGAGGATTTTGTAATGAAAAGTTTGTATTCACAAAAAAGTAATAATTTTGAAATTTTGGTGCTTATAGGAAATAAACTTGTCTAGAGTTTGCTTTATATGTATATAATTGTATAATTTTCAATATCATGTAAACTTATTTGTGAGTCAATGAAAACAGGGTATTGTACGTCTTAATTTTTTCTCATGTTAATGCAACTACAGTAATTGTTGTGTAGGTATGACAAATGTGGTCAATAAACATTGTAGGATAATATTTTGATTAATCAAAATATGGAGAAAATCTTTGTTTAATTTCAAGAAAGAAATTTTTAAAACAAACTGCATGCTTATTTTCATGCAGATGCATAATTTTTTAGATGAAATAGAAAGAAAAAAAAAGATTTTGTTTTATGTTTCATGAAACCATTGTTGCTCTTCCAAATTGGACGAGAGGAGGTTACTTTGATTTTAATAAGTACAAAGTTGAATGAGATCTAGGACCCACCAGTCTTATTGGTAAATGTTTCAAATATTCATTAAATTCTTATTGTTATGACTCTTAGAAACCACATTGCTCTTAGAGCAGTTTTGTAGCTCTCCACATGGATTAAACAGTTTCTAGAAAACTTCTTCTTCACTTTTCAGACTAATACCCCTTTAACTGCAACACCAGAAGTGATACTTTCATAGACAGGATAGATATGTACAGTTTGTTGAAGAAAATGTTGTAACAAATAATGTCATTTCTCCTGGCCAACAAACATCCCATGTTTTTTTCAACCCTCAACTCTTTTAGAATCTAATAAAAACATGCAAAATTAAAAGATTCATGATACCCCACATTTTTAGTTTGTGAATCGACTACACAATACATTGATCACATGTTTAGAAAGGCACTAGATAAGACTAAATTATTAGTAGTATATACATTTTTCTTTGAATTTTACAATTGATTGCCATATGCCTGTTGCTCTACTAATGTGTGGGAAAATGTTTTAAGATCTGTCAGGAGATTCTTCCAAAGGCATTCTTTTATTATATATTTATGTATAACAAAGTTTATGAGAATATGAAGATCTTCTGTGACAATCTTCAAGCTGTGCTAAGTTTAGCAATATGTGTTTTCTGAGCCAGGCTTACTGTATATCTTCTTATTGTCTTTATTTCAATTTATTTGACTGAAACCAAGAAGTCATTGGTATATGGTTTTGGAGAGTAGGGTGGGAGGGGTCATTAGAGCTTGGTGGAGGTTGTGGGTGCGTGGGAGATCATTGCTTTCACAGTTTAGTTGACACGGTCGTCACAAACAAATATATTGTGACTTTTTATGTGACTTAAAAAATTTGCCTGGGAAGCCTTTGATTATGGGTGATTTAAACATTTACGTTGATAATCCAAGTAAAGCTTACTTAAGTTTCACGATATTTAGATCTGCTTTCTGAACATAATCTCCACCAGTTTGCATGTTAACCACCTTAAGTCATGCATAATCTATATACAATTGGAAGCAACATAAACTATCAATCGAAATTATGCCACAACAATTTAAAAGGTTTTTGTATATGAAACAAACTACAGAAGTTTTAATTTTGTTCTATTCATTCATATCAATCTTTTTATAACACCAGGGCATATGGGTTTCTGATGAATAGAAGATGTTGATAAAAGGGTAATCGGGTATCATTGAGATCATGATAGGCTGTAACTATACAAGGTACAAGATTTGCATCTTTTCAAAATCAATACAGACTTTATTGGTCGATGACATTCTCTTTGGTTGAAGGAGGATGACAGATGATACAGAAAACAAGTATTCAAATACTTTTAGAATGTCACTAATAATCTTTACATTTATGCAAACCTTTTCACTCTTTAATACAGGATGTCTAATCATTAACCCAATCCTTAAAGGAGCACAGGACCAGAAAGTGTAAATTTCACAGATATATTATCCACAACAGATCAACAAACTTCATGCCTCCATAGCCCACAGACGATTTGAGGACAAAGGTCACTTCATATTAATCAGAAAATTGCTTTTCTGTTGCATGAGTCATTCTAAAAAAAAAAAAAAATTGGAGGGGAGCCCTGAAAATAGCCCTCACTTTTCAGTCTATTGCTCCTCTTGTCAGATCTATGTACATGTGAGGTAACATCCAAATTGTTTAGAAATACAGTAAAAATCATGAAAATAACAAAAAATCCAATAGCTTAAAATGTCAGATTTTAATATTTTTAAATTTTCAGGTGTTAATAAGCAATTTTGGATGTATAACTGGACAACAGGCATACCTCTCTATTGTTTCGTGTGAATCCTTTGTTTTTATTAATGTACCAGTATTGTTTGTAGGAGTCTAGGCGATTTTGATAATTATTATTTTTTAAACATGGATTAGAGAGTCGTTATTTTCAGAGGCTGAAATCAAGGAAGAATTATAAAGAATAACATAAAATAAATATTGATCCATCTTTCCAGTCATAGATAACATATTTTGCATAAGAAAAATAAGAATTTATAAGCCGTAACCAGAAACTAATGCTATTTTCGAAATTTCTGTCTGTCCATATAACTTTAAAGGAGACATAAAGTCTGATACAATCATTATTTCATATGATAGAGGATACAAATCTTAACCAACTGCCAAAAACAGCGAGTCAAAATCTTATTCCTATCTATCCAACATGTTAATAACACCTGCCGGGCAGCTTCTCATGCTCTACACAACATTGGAAAAATCCGTAACTACCTGGATCAACAAGCAATTGAAATGCTTGTACATGCATTTGTTTTCTCACGCTTGGATAGCTGTAATACAGTAGCTTGTTATATGATCTCCCCGATTCTTAACTCACTAATTTGCAACACATACAGAACTCTGCTGCAAGACTGGTCACGCATTGTAAACCATTTACTCATGCAACTCTAATCCTTCACAACTTACACAGGCTCCCTGTTAAATTGCGCATCAACTTTAAAGTTCTTCTGTTAACAATCAAATGTATCCACAACCTTGCTCCCACCTACTTACAGCCGTCTACGCTCTAGTTCTAAGTTATCACTCGTACCTCCTGTTTCTACAAAGTCATATATATGGTCATCATTCGTTTCAATCTTCAGCTGCTTTCCTCTGGAACAATCTACCAACACATATCAAAGAGGCTCAAACTGTAACTAACTTTAAATCACTGTTATAAATACATCTTTTCTCACTTTTATAAGTTGTTTCCTTATTTTCCCCCTCTTTCATTTTATTTGTTTTTTCAGCGCAATGAGACTTTAGTGTGTGTTGCGCTTTATAAGAACTGTATTTTATTATTATAATTATTATCTCAAGTCATTCATGTTTAAATTTGACACATGGGGCTGCCATTTTGTTCAATTCTGAATTGAAATATTTTGCATGGTGATGAAATTTCCCCAATAGGGACATAAAGATTATAATGTATTTCTGTATAAATGTGATTGAAGTTTTTATTCCAAAATGATGTGACAGATTTTAACAGCATGTTTTGATAATTTCATATGTATCACAAAAATGTCCATGACCCTTATAAAAGAAAAACAATTTTTCGTAAGCTACAAAACTTGAGGTAGATTATAAAGAAATACAAAGCATTTCAACATCCTATCCTGCTGGGCTGATGACATCATAATCTGCATGTTTTGAAATCAAAATGGCAGCTCCCATGGTACTATTTATTAAGTAGTAGTATTAAAGTTTTAAATAAATACAAAAAATGTATTAGACTGATTCGGGAGTTATGAAACTTGGTTAGTACATTTGTTATTTTCAATTCTATTATATGAAATAAGGATTATGTCAGACTTTATGTCTCCTTTAAAGATTACACAAGAAGTATTTTTAAGTTACATAGAGAAAGATTTTCACATGGTGATTTTTTCTGAACATATTCATGTATTTTTTACCTCTCTGTACAATGAACTCAAAACAGAAAGAATGCCATCATGCACCAAACCCATCACTCCACTTAAGAATTTTCATATTTGTGCCTGAAATTCTGTTCATATAAAGCCAATGGGTTGTACATGACTCAACATTGTTAAATATTTTTCTGATCAATGTTTCTGTCCTCTTTGGATAAAAAGATTTTCTTTCCATGTCTTGATCAAATGTTCGCTCTTCGTAACTCCCGGAATTTTCATGTCAAGTTCCTGATCTATGAAAAATAAAAATAAATTAAAGCTGCGTAAATAGTTGAATACTTGAATACGTTGAGGTTTAATTGTGGCTTCTTGTTAAACTTAATATACTAAAGAATTACACATTCACATTGAAAAAAGATAGTCCTCTGAAGGAGCTGTTATGTTTTGTTGGAATTTCTTTTATTCCTTTATGATGAGCATGCAAAGCATAATGTGATCATATGTAATGGCAGTTTCGTCAGTCTGGCCGTCCACAGTTTTGCCTGGGAATTCCTCAAGAAATCTTAAACTTTCTTTAGATATATTCATGGAAAGCTGGAATTTTCTTACTAAATGTAAAAGTTTTTCAGAAACTCTTAAAGCAGGTTGAAAACTAGTTTCCTTCAAAAATCTACAAGATGATAAGATAAAATAATTTCCCAAATATCTTCAGAGATTATCAAGTGTCTCTCATAACACTGGAGATTTAAAACCCTTAAAACTTCTTTAAAATATTTGGGCACCAACGGCTGTATTAGGCATGATTATTAAACTCTGCCATTATTATTGTGTTCATTTGCATAAAGTTGCTACAGTATATGGACTAACAAGACTTTACTTACAGTAGTATGCTCAATCAGGGAGTGTGACAGGATGTGACTGCATATGGACATTGAGAGGGATGGGATATGGATGGAGGCCATTAGGATAGAATATATACCATGTGGTATGCACCAAGGGCTATATTCAGGCATGATTAATTGACTCTGCAGAGTCCTCCTTTTTTCTTATTCAACAAGCCATTTGCATATAAGTTATTATATGGACTGACAGACTTTCATACACAGTGTGTTAAATTAGGGACTGATAGCTAGGATGAGACTTCTTATGGAGGCTATGGGATGTCATGTGGGACATGGGGTGGGATGCAATGTGGGTTATAGGGTGGGATGCTATGTGGGACATAGGGTGGGATGCTATGTCGGAAAAGGTAGGACAGGTTGGGATGCCATGTCAAGTGGGATATATTGTGGAATGCCATGTGAGACAGAGTGGAATGCCACGTGGGACATGGGATGCCATGTGGGACATGGGATGTCATGTGGGACATGGATGTCATGTGGGACATGGGATGTCATGTGGGACATGGGATGTCATGTGGGACTGGGATGTCATATGGGACATGGGATGTCATGTGGGACATGGGATGTCATGTGGGACATGGGATGTCATGTGGGACATGGGATGTCATGTGGGACATGGGATGTCATGTAGGACATGGAATGTCATGTGGGACATGGGGTTGGATGCCATGTGGGACATGGGGTGAGATGCCATGAGTAACACAGAGTGTGATATAGGTTGGGATGCCATGTGTGACATAGGGTAGGAGGCCATGTGGGACATATGGTAGGAGCCCATGGAGACATGGTGCAACATATGGTGGGATACTATCTGGGACATCAGGTAGGAACTTGAAAGCCACTGATGCGAGACATAAGGTGGAATGCCATGGGAGTCATAGGGAGGGATTCTATGTGGGTCACAGAAAGGGATGCCATGTGGGACATATGGAGGGATGTCATGTGTGGTATATGGTTGGATATACTGTAATGTGGGACATAGAATGGGATTCTTGTGGAACATACTTAGGGATCCCATGTGGGTCATTGGGTGCGATGCCATTTGGGACATGGTGAAATGCCATGTGGGACATATGGTGGAATGCCATGTGGGACATAGGGTGGTGTGCTATGGGATGGGATGTTATGTGGGACATGGGATGGTGTAGCATGTCATGTGGGATATGCCATGTGGGACATGGGGTGGGATATGCCATGTGGGACAAGGGATGGAATGGGATGTCATATGGGACATGGAGTGAGATGCTATGTGGGTTATAGGGTGGGATGCCATGTGGAACATGGTGGAATGCCATGTGGGACATATGATGGAATGCCATGTAAAAGATATGGTAAAATGCCATGTGGGAGATATGCTGGAATGTCATGTGGGACAAGGGATGGGATGTCATGGGGTGGGATACCATGTGGGACATAGAATGCCATGTAAAACTTAGTATGAAATGCCATTTTTATAATTGGGGTAGGATGCCATGTGGAGTAGGGTGGGATGTCATGTAGGATATATGGTGGAATGCCATGTGGGACATAGGGTGGTGTGCTATGGAATGGGATGTTATATGGGACATAGGATGGTGTGGGATGTCATGTGGGACATGGGATGGGATATGGCATGTGGGACATGGGGTGGGATGCCACTAGTAACACGAGTGTGACTATGGTTGGGATGCCATGTGTGACATAGGGTAGGAGGTTATGTGGGACATAGGGTAGGAGGTCATGGGGACATGGGCTGTGATGCCATGTGTGACATAAAGTTGGATGTCAGTGGGACATTAGGAAGGATACCATGAGGAAGCTATGGTGGAATCCAACGTGGGACATAAGGTGGGATGCCATATGGGACATCAGGCAGGAAGCCACTGATGCGGGACATACGGTGGGATGTCATGGGCGACATATGGAAGGATGCCATGTACTGTAGGACATAGGGAGGGATGCCATGTGGGACATATGATTGGATTAATGTGAAACATGATGGAATGCATTGTGGGACATACTGTATGGTGGAATGACATGTGGGAGACATGGTGGAATGCCATGTGGGACAAGGAATGGGATGTTATCTTACAGTATGTGGGACATGGGGTGGGATGCCATGTGGAACATGGGATGGGATCCATGTAGGACATAGGGTGGGATGCTATGTGGGTCATAGGATGTGATGCCATGTAGGACATGGTGAAATGACATGTAGAAGTTTTATGGTGGAATGCCATGTAGTTCTACAAAGAATGGGATGGGATGGAATGGGATATCATGTGGGACTAAGTGTGAGATGCCATTTTATAATTGGTCGGGTCATATGATATGGGTATCAATTTGCACGAGCATGCGAACCATGATGGTATTTACCGTTCTAGTTTATCAAGGGGAACACAAAAAGCAACAATAGCTAACCTACATGTACCATAAAAAAAACGTTCGAAATAAATGAGAAAATAAATTTCAAGAAAAATCATACAAAATTGGTTGGCATTTTTGAAGCTGATTCCGCTGAATGTTAAATTGTGATGTACAGTATAATGAGGCGGACTGCTCTACACTAGTTCTTTATGCAAAACCTTTGTACCTTAAAATTACTGCCTGCAAGGATTTTCGGCAAAAGAGGATCAAATTCTACCACAGTTTTTGAATCCATACTTTCAAATCAAAATCTGGCTGGAATAGATATTGCAGTCCGATTTAATGCCTGGAATTATGTTAAGATTTTTAGCTGTCTTCAAATCATGCATCACATATCTTTCATATATTAGAAAATGTGCACACATTTAACAGCCAAAAATCATTAACTAAATGTGTTATTAGCAAAATCCAAAGGCTGTTCTATTTAAACTGAATCTTTGAGGTCCCAATTCACAATCATTTGAACATACTGTTTTTGAAACCAGAATGCAAATACCATATTGGATGCAAGAAGCGCCCGAAGTGCTTATGATAATTGTGCCACTTTTTAAGCCTGAAGATTCTTCTTAATAAGCGCCCATGTTCTGGGGCAGTGTACAATGAGCTACTTGAATTACATTTACATTGCGTGAACTGGTTCTATACTAGCCTCACAATCATCACCACACAAAACACACGTCAGAGTAGGTGCAAAAAAGCACACCAATGTCACAACACTTATTTGAAGTCTTCAAATTAATCAAACAAATCATGTGATCAGTCAAAAAATGTTGGGTGGGTTCTTATTAGAGCAGGGGCACTTTATACGGTACTGTTTTGGAATACAGTACTGTTTTGGAATACAGTACTGTTTTGGAATACAGTACTGTTTTGGAATACTGTACTGTTTTGGAATACAGTACTGTTTTGGAATACTGTACTGTTTTGGAATACTGTACTGTTTTGGAATACTGTACTGTTTTGGATACGGTACTGTTTTGGAATACAGTACTGTTTTGGAATACTGTACTGTTTTGGAATACAGTACTGTTTTGGAATACTGTACTGTTTTGGAATACAGTACTGTTTTGGAATACAGTACTGTTTTGGAATACAGTACTGTTTTGGAATACAGTACTGTTTTGAAATACAGTACTGTTTTGGAATACTGTACTGTTTTGGAATACAGTACTGTTTTGGAATACAGTACTGTTTTGGAATACAGTACTGTTTTGGAATACTGTACTGTTTTGGAATACAGTACTGTTTTGGAATACTGTACTGTTTTGGAATACAGTACTGTTTTGGAATACAGTACTGTTTTGGAATACAGTACTGTTTTGGAATACAGTACTGTTTTGGAATACTGTACTGTTTTGGAATACAGTACTGTTTTGGAATACTGTACTGTTTTGGAATACAGTACTGTTTTGGAATACTGTACTGTTTTGGATACGGTACTGTTTTGGAATACAGTACTGTTTTGGAATACTGTACTGTTTTGGAATACAGTACTGTTTTGGAATACTGTACTGTTTTGGAATACAGTACTGTTTTGGAATACAGTACTGTTTTGGAATACAGTACTGTTTTGGAATACAGTACTGTTTTGGAATACAGTACTGTTTTGGAATACTGTACTGTTTTGGAATACAGTACTGTTTTGGAATACAGTACTGTTTTGGAATACAGTACTGTTTTGGAATACTGTACTGTTTTGGAATACAGTACTGTTTTGGAATACAGTACTGTTTTGGATACGGTACTGTTTTGGAATACAGTACTGTTTTGGAATACAGTACTGTTTTGGAATACAGTACTGTTTTGGAATACTGTACTGTTTTGGAATACAGTACTGTTTTGGAATACAGTACTGTTTTGGATACGGTACTGTTTTGGAATACAGTACTGTTTTGGAATACAGTACTGTTTTGGAATACAGTACTGTTTTGGAATACAGTACTGTTTTGGAATACAGTACTGTTTTGGAATACAGTACTGTTTTGGATACTGTACTGTTTTGGAATACAGTACTGTTTTGGAATACAGTACTGTTTTGGAATACTGTACTGTTTTGGAATACAGTACTGTTTTGGAATACAGTACTGTTTTGGAATACTGTACTGTTTTCACAAAGAAACAGGTTACCTTGTCCATAAGAAATCATGTTTAAAAATTAATATTTAGGCAAAGTGACATTTGCCTGACAGTATGTTAAACTTTTCACGAGATATTGTGTTTAAAATATAAGCTTGCCTTCACAGACACTGAGACACATGACATACTGTACATATCTCACCCTAGCTACACAGACTCCTCAGCTGTCAACATTTCGACCAAATTAAAACACCTGAAATTTTATTAAAACAAATTTAATTCACATTTACCTTATAAATAAGTAGTGAGGACATTATTCCTCCTTCTTAAATTTTCCACGAATGTAAGGCACGTAGCCCCATACTACCTGCCAGTCTGTGCCGTAAAGGAAGATTACACCAAGAGTACCAAGCCACACAGCTCCAGTTCCTCTCCTGAAGAAAGAAATAAACAGCAGTATAAAGTGAGTGACTGCCTGCAAAACTATCCACCTTATGAGCAGTGATGGCGCTACGTAAAGGGGGCATAATGTTCCTCCACAAGATCGCTTAGCCACCCCCACTTTTCCCCAGAAAATTTGGTAAAGTGACATATTTTGTCCAAATCATCGGCTTTTGTACCCCCCATAGGGACAAAATTGTCCCTCCCCCCCACCCCCATGACCAAAATCCTGGTGCCACCACTGCATATGAGGTAAAATAAAAAAGAAATTTAAAGCTACTTTGAGTTTAAGTCACATTAGACTTGAAAACAGGGTTGTTTGTTTAAAACCTTTATAAAATTCATTGACAATTAATGAATAAATAACAATCCCTATATTGTTTTAACACATATTTGAACCCAAAATTTCTAATTTGCTTATGATAAAAAGTAAACAGCTGGATATAACTTTAATTTGTCACTAAACAAAATGTCATTTTTAAGGCTTGTGTCAAATTTCTACTTTTTTTGCTCGTAAAGAGGAAAGTTTTTGCTAGGAATAGAATTCAAAAGGAACTTTCCTATGCAGCATAATACTACTTGACCCCTATGGTGATTGTGGCATACCCCTACATCAGCTTCGCTCCTCAAAGGTTTCTGTTTTTAGGTTGGTTTGGTTTGTTGATGTTTAACGGCACCAGTCAAAAGTCAAATGTGCCATGAGAGTTTGGTTTGGTTTGATGAGGTTTAACGGCACCGTGACAGTCAGAGTCAAACGTGCCAAGAAGGTGTTGAATAATTAAGGTGCAAAGGTTAGGAAAGAGATAAATGGAAGAAGAAAGGATGGAGAGAAGTGAAAATTTTAGAGGAAATAAGTTGTGGAAGAAAAGGTGGTAAAGAGGAGAGAGGGAGATGGATGTGAGATAGGAAAGGATGGGGATGTGGGGAGATTAAATCAAGTGGAAAAGGTTGCTCTTGCAGAGGGAGGTGATAATGTTGGAGGGGAAATTGTTCTTGAAGAAGTCAGAAATACTGATGGCAGGGGATAGGAAAGATATGCCATTGGCGTAAATCGGACAGGTTAAGAGGATAGATATGATTGCCAAGAGGGTGTGAGAAATTTAAGGTGCTAGAGTGGGTTGCAGATGAATGGGGGAAGAGGGAGAGGGGGACAGATAATAGATACAAAAAAACAGGCTAATTTTACACATTGGAAAATAAAAATGTGTGCTTAAAGCAAAATCCCATTATGGGGTTTGACACGTTTAGAAGTAGTGCCCTTAAAATTCAGGAACTTAAATTTTCAGTGTCAGACCAGGAAATTTCACACACTTACTTTTATATGTATTTAACAATCTCATGTGGGTTATTCATGGCACAGAAATGAATTCAAGCTACATTTAGTAACCTACAAATCTATCCATGGACTTGCACCTAAATATTTGGCTGATCTCATTCACTTCAAATCATCTTCACGAAATCTACGTTCATCGAACAAGCATCTTCTCCACACACCAAAATAGAAACTTCAATCTTTTGGTCGTCTCTCCTTTACATGTGCTGCTCCAGCTTTATGAAATTCCTTGCCACATTAAACTTGCTCCCAATATCAATTGCTCCCAATGTCAATGTTTTTAATGGAGGCTCAACACTCCCTTTTATGCAGAAGCATTTTCTACATGTATTTAGGGCAGCAGAACATAATTCCGTTGTGAATAATGGAGTGTTACAAATTATTTTGAGCATTGAATATTGTTTTCTGCTCGATTTCTATCTATCTGAAGAACAAAAATATTAGTTTGTTTGTTTGTTTGATGAGGTCTTAACGGCACCACGACAACGAAGGTCAAATTGTGCCTGAGAGGTCAGATCAATTTAGAGGTAGTAAGGAAAGAGACCAGGGGAAGAATGAGAGAAATTCAAGAACAAAAGCCAGAAAGCTGTGATCGAGAGAGGAGGTGCATGGGTAAAACTAAAAACAGAGTAGAGAGGGGGTGGAAGAGGAGGATTAAATATGGTTGTAGAGGGATGCATGCTGAAGGAAGGAGACTATTTTATCTGGAGGATTTTTTTGGAAGAACTCAGCAATTGAGTTGTGGGGAGCGAGAGAAGCTCTGGGAAGGTTGTACAGGGGCAAGCAAGGAGAACGTGTTGGATTGTAAGGATGCAGTGGCAATTGTTACAGAGGGGTTGGGGGAACCAATAAGGAGGTGGGAGGAGTGAGGTGGGTGTGACCAATTCTAAGACGGGTAATATGAACGTTGTCGTACTGAGAAAGGTTGTTGATGGTGGATTTGATCGATTGTGGGCTGGATAACATGGAGTTTGTTATCAATTTGGAAGTTCCATAAGGTTTGCCAGCGGTCACGAACAAGAGAAGCGATAAGCGGTTTGATGTCAGAGAGGGTTTTGGGAAAAGGGAAGGGAGGAGGTTAGGGCAAGCTTTAGCGGCTGTATCAGCCCTGTCATTGCCAGGGATGCCAACATGGCTGGGTATCCAGAAGAAAAGAACACTTTTCCTGCAGAGGGTGGGAGAAAAGAGTTTCCGGAGGAGGAGGTGGCAGGTGAGGTTATCCCATTTAAGATTGAGTAATGAAGTAAGAACAGCCTTTGAGTCAGAGAAAATGGCAAAGTGACTAAGAGGAGAGTACTCAATAAAGTTGAGGGCGAGGAGAAAGGAAAATAATAAACGATTCTTTGAAAATCAAAGAACCAAATTTCTAAGCTGTATGTGTTTTTGTAGTTTTTAAGATAGTCTAAGTAATCTCCATGAGCGATGGGATTTTCCATTATAGCCTAACGTTAAGTTTTGTAAGATGCCCTTCCCCATCCTTTCCACTGAGGCTACCCTATTGTCATCTATATACACATATCATCATTACCACAAATCTTCCTGACTCCATGCAAACCAATAACGAGTTTGATACTTAATACAATTTATAAAAAAAAACATTGATTCGGGCAGTTTCAGAAAATATGTGCACAGGAAGATGGGTTCAGTGACATATGGAATTGAAAGTCTATGATTTGGGATTCGGGGAGGGGGATATTAGTAAGATTGGGATTCAAGGGGAGTGGGATTGGGATTCAAGGGGAGTGGGATTGGGATTCGGGAAGGGGATTTGGGATTATTGGGGTGGGGTATCAGTGGGATTTGGGGAGGGGGTCAATGGCTTGGGATTTAGGATTTCAAGAGGGGGACAGTCTGAAAAGTATGTACATGTTGCACCGCCAGGTTGCATTCCATGTAAAACCTACGCCAAAGGTACGAGACCTTTGCTTTCATATCCCAAGTCAAGCAACCAACCAGTTACTATAGAAGCTTACTACATGTAAGTCTTGTTTAGTATTTTGCTTTTACGATACTTTCCGCATTGAAAAAAATTGCTTTTAATTTTAAAATAACATTATTGGCTGACAGTACAACTGATGAATATACATTAGTTCTTCACAGTATTCTATTTATAATTTAAAGTCACTGATATAGGAATACACCAAACTATTATGGCTCACCCGAAATGCAAACAATAGGGGCACTGAGGCACTTATCATTACGGTCAATGGGAGAAAGAAAATAACCATCAGAATTTCCCGAAACTTCCAGAAATGAAAAAGAGAATTACTTTTCACATCTAACCCCATCTTCATATCATTTTATCACTTAAAATTACATAAAATCACAGGTAGGTATAGTAAATATTTATTAATATTAAAATATATATTTTACTTCGATAATAAACCATTTTCAAGAAATTTTTACATTTAAAATGTCACGTTGTAAAAACCAACATGGATCAATGTTTGGCCCCCTTTTTTAGGGGTTCCGATTAATTTTTTGAAAATTTGAACATGGTGTTAAATATAAAGAGGATTGCTCTTTTAATTCTGGGGGGTCTCATGAAATTCTGATGATTAATTTTGCTAGAAATGATCAAAACTGGTTTTCTCTCATATAGTCTAATGATAAGTGCCCCTATGGGTTGAGTTTTGGTTGAGCCCTACATGTATATATATAGCAAAGAAAAATTATTACAGCACTGCGTTCTCCCTACGCATGAGCCTAATTCATAAGGGCTGCCATTAGTTAGTCTAATATATCTACAGTAGCAAGAGTTACAAGTGTATTTATACTGGTGTGCATAGGAACAACCATAACCTTCGTGCAGCCGCAGATCAGTAAACAACAGCAGTCACACAACGTCAGCATACAGAAACGGCTTAAAGTGAAAGAAATTACAACCAAATGATGGTAAATGGTTTCATTACTAGTGATGGCTGCCGTTTACTTATGGCTGGCCATCTGATCGGGTACTACTACTACAAAGCCCTGTGCTGTTTGAAACACTATGTTAAAACATAAGAAAATCTCAGTTTCAAGATCTTGATGTAAACCGAGCCATTTTACCTCTTTTTTTTATAATGGTTATTCATGATGTTTGAAACCCATCCATGTCTTTAAAAACTGTTTTTACAGTTATGTTACTTACTTTCATCGAAGCAATTAACGGACTAAACTTTTTCTGTAAAAATCGTCTCTGCAAAGTACAGTCAAAGTTCAAAACACAGCTATCAGGGCTATAACATTTTAGCAGCAGTAATGTTTAAGATTATTTGAGGAACAAATTTAAGATAATACTTATAAAGTACAATTATACTATCTAAACATTACTTGATGTTTTATTTGCTTTTGCAGTTTTTTTCCTAAAACTATTTAATAAAATTATATCAACAAAAATTTAAGCAAAAAATGAACCTGCAGTTTAGTGGAACATCTACTTGGAGAGATTTAAATAGTTAATCATACGGTGATTAAGAAAGATGGCCACCAAAACATGAAATAGTGACTCACATGTGTGTCATTGTACCAAACTGTGAGTCACCAGAGTGACACTGGTGTGGGTCAATTTATTTCAAACATATTGATTTTGTATACTAAAAGGTGATTAATTTGGGGCAAGTCATTTCATAAAAATGTCAATGTAAGGTGCGTCAATGTACATGTTTTGTCCACCGACTTTGGTGCAATGACTCACCTTATCCAGGGGTGTAGGGGTGAGTCACACAATTGACAAGTGCATTAGACTAATTGGTATACTAATATCCAAAAAAAGTTATTTTTCAATCATCACTTTTTTACGTGTAAACTTTTAAAAACAAAGGAATTGTATACCAGCTATAACCCATATACAGCAATCCCAATGGGCATCCATATACCCCATCTCCACCCTCCAGACCCCAAGGTTGACCCTTGGACTTGGGAAATCCAGGGCAGAGGGCGTTTGGACTTGGAAAATCCTGGGGCAGGGGGTGTTTGGACTTGGGAATCTATCCGGGTAAGGGGGTGTGGACTTAGGAAAACCGGGTGGGGGGGGGGTGTTTGGACTTTAAAATATTATTGTCGTTGGTATTGTGACCGAATAGAAAATGATGAAATAGAAGCATAATATTTAAGTATTCTCATCTGCTACTGATTGTGAAATACATATAAGTTTCCCTGTACTACGTGTGTTACAGCATGATTTTAATATTATTGAAGTAATTGATACGATTACACAAAGAGCATGGTATGATCACGAGTCATGAGATAGTAATGACATAGGTGAGTACTGTAATGCATTAGTAGATTAAAGTAACATATATTACATTCCCCTTCTTCAATGAGAAAACAATGTTTACATATGATAAATTGCATTTGAATGAATACATTGGAAACTGAACATATTTTTGTTGTGTCTTACATTCCATGGAATTGAAAATTTGAAAACATGAATTTTAAGAATACAACTATTTACAAGGTGAGTCTGTCAGGTTTCGTGACTACCATACGTCCAGATCTCGTGTAGTGACTCATGTGTAATGTTTTGTTTCTCTGTGTTTGTGTTTTGTAGCCGTTCGTGATTTTGTGTAGATATCTAACTTGTGTTGTTGTGAATATCTTAATGGAATCTCACTCTTTTCTCCCATTTTGCGTATGTGGCATCTGTTCTGTCTAATGATACCGCCATCTCGAGTCCGTATTTCATAGGACCTTGGTTCACTGCATTTGTTCAGAACATTGGCAGGTGCCCATTTACTAGAGTCTTGGTTTTGTACTCCTACAACCTGTCCAGGATGTAGAATTGATAAGTCTCAGGCATACCTATCAAGGTAGGACTTCTGTGAATCATGTTTGTGCTGGAGATTGTTATATACAGCATCTTGTTAGGCGAGGGGTTGTGAATTTTTGTAGGAAGATTTGGCCGTATTCGTCAGCTATAGAGGAGTATAGCAAAAGAAGGAAGGTGGTTATCTAATAGTGTCAGAGGTTGCGTCAAAATTTTTTGCCTGGCGTATTTGCTTACGACAAGCCCTTGAAGTTTGGCGTATTTTGTCAATTTGACATCAGGGTATGCGTAATGTACAGGGCATAGCAAAGCATGCATATAATGTTACAGGGCATCGCTAAAGTGAATGAAAATGCTTAAAATACCAAAAACATTACAAAAGGACTATGATTATCAGAAAAATTATTACTAAAAAAGTTCATATCCAAGCTAGTACAATGTTGATTGGTAAATAAAATTTGGTTTAACAATCCAAAAATAAACTAGAAAATACTTTTGTTTATCGTATCCAAACTTTCATGAGGTTTTAGTGAATTTTGACCAAATGTCAACAATAATATACTATTTAGATCTTGAACACGCCTACTTCTTTACAGTATAGTAAGTTGACTTGCAGACTGTGATCACTTCACAGATACAAGATCAACACAATACAGGAGGAAAGTTAAATCCTAGCTAATAATATCGTTGACAATTGACAGCCTGCATTCAAAACAACATCAAAACTTCCACGTACACTGTACGTACATCATGTATATGGTCCATGTACAAGCCTTTATGTGTTTAAGGCAGCACTACAAGCATGTTGAATAATTCGGCCGTTAGTCTCGTAATTGTTCTTTTATTTATGAAAGAACTCATAAATACAATTTTCTTTTATTTATGAGTAATTTAAAATCATTTTTGTGTGAAATAAAACTTTGAATCACATCAGAGAGGTAAGATGCTCATGATTTTAGTTATGTTAATGAAGAACTCTGGCGTATAATTCCACATGCTATATCTAAATCTTACGACGCAGGTACAACTTGTGTCGTAAGAAATTTCAGCCATGGCGTAAAATACGACAAATTTGTCGTTAACGCCATCTCTAAATGGTGTTGACCTAAGATACATGTACAACAATGCAAGATGCATATCTGCATTGGTTTTCATGGCCTTAAGGATTGTGTTCTTAACAGTTTTTACCTGTTGTTTGATAAAACCATTCGACTGGGAGTATCTTGGACTTGAGGTGATATGATCAATTTCCCATGCCTTTGAAAATTCTCTGAATGTGGCTAGTGGCTACTATACTGACTACCATTGTCAGTGACAAGTCTTTCAGGTATGCCTTGTTCAGAGACAGTGTTTTTTAGGAGATTATTAACAGTGTAGCTGTTACTCCTGCCCTTCGGAATTGTTTTGATAAAGACAAATTTTGAATAATAATCGGAAACATGGAGATAAGTCTTGATTTTGTGTAGTGAATATATTGAAGCAATTGTCTGCCATGGTTGTGTTGGTAGTTCGTGTGCCATGTGATTGTAGTGTTTCTGGTTGTTGTGACCTAAAAAACTCATGGCAGACTGTGCAAGATTTCACGTTTTCAATGTGTTTATTAATGTTATGCCAGAAGATGCACGCTTTGGCTCTCAGCTGACATTTGGTTATACCCTGATGTGACTCGTGTATCTTATCTAGGATGTATGATTTAAGGTTTTTTGGTTTAAATATTCTGTCACCCTTCATGATGAGACTTATCTTCGATTGACAGTTCATCTCTATAAGACCAATACGGTTTAAGGGTTGTGCAAGATGATTTCTGTAATTGCCTTCAATTTAGGGTCAGAATTGGTTTCTCTTTGAAATTCCTTGATCTTTTTAATGGAAAATTGTACAAAATTAACTTTGACGTCCACTGTTCCCAGGTTAGGCCCTAAAATTGGATTGAGGCATGACATAGCATCTGCAAGATGCATTTCACGGCCAGGTTTGTATTCAATCGTGACGTCATACCCTTGTAATCTAGGAGCATGCATTGCAGCCGTGGAGGTGCTGAGTTAAGATTCTTAAGATGAATCATTTCCAGTGGTTTGTGGTCCAACTTGACTAAGAATTGCTTCCCATATAGGTATGTGTGGAACTTCTGGCATACATTACTGCCAGCCTTTCTCTTTCGATGTTGGCATATATTTCTGTTCAGTACAGGTGAATGACTTAAAGGCGAAGCACACTGGTTTGCCCTCTTGCATGAGCGCTGCACTGTTTACTTTCAAGGATGCATCGACTTGAAGGACAGTATCCTTATGAGGATGGAAGTACATTAAGGTCACTTCTTTGCAGATGAGTGATTTGACTGTCTTGATAGCCTTTTGATGTGATGGAGACAATTCAAAACTAGCATTTATTTTGACTAGGTTTCTCAATGGTGCTGTGTGTGTGGACAAATTTGGTAAGAATGGTGACATGTAAGTCGCTATACCAAGGAAGGTGTAGTTCCTTCACATTTGTCGATACCACAATGGCTTCAATGGCTCTAACTCTGTTTGGGTCTGGGTGAACTCCTTCTGACGAATACATCCACCAACAACTTTAATTCAATTGGATAAACTCCTGCTGACGTCGACATTTACATTCCATTCCTGAAGGACGCCACACCCGAAAGAGATCATTTCACAACAATTAACAACTGAAGAGTTGACAGTTACGATGCCCAGAAGTTACATTCATCTGTTACTACCTTTTTTCATCTTGCTTTCAAAATTATCATGAACATTTTGGACTGAATGTTGTTTATTTTTACAATTTTGTGCAACTAATATCTTATTTTGCTGAGCAAATCTCCTTGGTGGGGTATTAGCTATAGGTCTGATGGGACGTTATAAACATTGGTAAACTAAACCAAACCAATATAAGCCTTTGATAGTGTGTGCCTTACACCAGTTACACAAATTTTAGATTTTAAGCCATAGAAACATGGAGAAACTGACCGGAATCACACTGCCTTGTATGGATTGGGCATCCAATGACCTACCAGCGGCATTTAATTCATTTAAGGAAAATTGATTTTTGAGGGTCCTTTAAACAAAAAATCTAAACAAGAAAGGGTCACTTACACACTTCTTTAACTTGGCCAAGAAGGTATTAAGATTTTCAATTGTTGGGGGCTGTCTAAAGAAGACAGGAAAGATCCTGTCAACATTTTTGATCATTTTCAGAAATATTTCCAACCCAAGACAAATTTCTGCCTGTGTAGGTCTAACCTACACAAATTCTGGCAGCAACCTCATCAGTCATACAACGAATTCATGATGCATTATAAACTCCAGGTTAGAAATACAAATTTGCATCAAGTGAACTGGAGGATAGGTTGATTGAACAGCTGGTGATAGGCACAACACACAAGAAAGTCCATGAGACTGCATTAGGCAAAGATGACACACTTACCCTGGATGCCGCTAAGGATATAGCTTATACAAATGAAGCTACTGCTGAACATAGTGACACTCCAGTGAGTGTCAATCTTGTCAAAAATTATAAGCCTAGAACTACAAGTCAACCTCATTGTGGCAATTGTGGACTACAACATAGCCGTGGGTCTAATTGTCCTGCACCTGCAAAGAGTGCTTAGTTCAGAATTGTATTTGTTCTCATTTTATTTTGTTCTATTCTTTTCTTTCGCGTTTCACTTTTACTGTATATGGAACTACATATTAAAAAGTTTTTGACAACATTTCTTAATATTTTGGTGGAAATATTTCAAGAGGTAAAATTTTACTCCGCTATTTGGAATAATACATATTTCGGAATAAAACATGAAAATCTCAGCAAGTTAAACTTGATTATTTTTATTGCGCCGATCCTTTTTATTTCACTTATCATTTTAGTTTAAGTTTATATTATTTTATTCAATTTTCAGTTCAAAACATATTTAAAAAATGGCCGTGCCCGCCCCAGTAGTGCAGACACAACTTACGTTGCCACAGTTCCTTATTTTCAGGTTGCAATTTTTTGTTGAACTTATTGAAAATAAATAATGATTGTAAATCTCTGTAGCACACTCTGCATTGTCACTACCAATTTATTGTGGGCTGATCTGTGTCCTTTGAAAAGACACAGGAAATGAAATACTTAATTTTGCTTAAAACGGCAAATTTGTATCAGTTTAAACGTATCTGAAAGAAATGTGCAGGTTCAGTACATGTGCAAACATTCAATATTACACACAGTAGACCGAGAACTTTCCTCGCTAAAAGAAATAAGGGTTGTGATTGGAAAATGACGCTTGTGATAGTATCTTTGTATTTAAAAATTATATCGCAAGTTGCATGAAAACTAATACCACGTTTTTGGCTTTGAGAACGGGTTTTTTTCAGCACTTTACCGCCAGCATTATCAGCATTTTATCAATGCTTTACCGGCGGCTTACCGGCGTTAAAATCACCAGCGCAATTGTCAAACTGCTTGCATCGGTACTGTATATCCAGACAGGTTTGAGGGCATAGAGAACTTGGGCACCCTTGCCACATTGTAGACAAAAATGTACCACCTGTGGTACATTCACTTGGTACATTCATCAGGACGGTGTCAAATACAAATCAAGAGCGACATTAAGAAGGAACTTGACGAAATGTTCGAACTTTGAGTACTGTGCAATAATCGAGCAAGTTACTAAGCCAACTGATTGGGTCAGTAGCCTGGCATACTCACAAAAGGCCAACGGTCGGTGGCGAATCTGTCTCGATCCGAGAGATATTTATCGCACAATTAAAAGAAGCCACCACCACATTCCAACTCTGGAGAAGTTTTTTTTTATTCATATAATTTTATTGAATAGTTTTGGTTAAAAAAAAAAAAACTGTGTGCAAAAACAAATAAACAAAACATCAAGAAATGTTTAGAAACTTGTACTACTTTATAAGTATTATCTTTTTATCTTAATACCTTTAATATCTTTTCTTCAAATGTTCTAACACATATTACCCCCGCTAAAATGTTATGACCCGATGGCAGCATTTTAAATTTAAACCGTACTTTGAAAAGCGGTCAGACAATTTTTACAAAAAAAAATTAGTCCAAAATACTTGAAAAAGTAATTAAAATTACCTTTAAACCAGTTTTTGAAGACATAAATGGGCTATCACCTTTAAAATAGTTTTTGAAGACATGGATGGGCTTCAAACATCGATTCTAATCATTGTGGGGAAAAAAAAGAAGGTAAAATGGTTTCGTTTTCATAAAGGTTTTAAAAGTGAGATTTTCCTATACTTTTAACACCTCTCGAGTCTTAAAACAGTACAGGGGGTACAGTATATATTTTTGTGGTACCCTCAGACAGCCAGCCATCACTAAAGTACCACGGCTGGCATCAGTCTGACGGTACTACAAAGAGTACTACTAGTAGTATAAATCCTATGGAGGGAGGGGTTTGGACTTGGGAAATTGGGTTTGGAAATTTGGAGGAGGGTGAGGGTTTGGAAATCCAGGGGGGGGGTTGTTGGACTTTAGAAATCAGGGGAGGGGAGAGAGTTGTTTGGACTTTCAAAATTCGGGAGGGGGGGGAGTTGTTTGGACTTAAGAAATCCGGAGGGGGAGAGTTGTTTGGACTTAAGAAACCCGGAGGGAGGGGGAGGGGGGGAGAGAGTTGTTTGGACTTAAGAAATCCGGAAAAGAGGGGAAAAAAGGGAGGATAGATAGTTTTTGGAAATACAAGGGGGAAAGAGTTGTTTAAACTTTGGAAATAGGGGGAGGGGATTTTTTGTTGTTTGGAAATAAAAATCCCTGGGGGGAGGGGTTGTTTGGACTTGGAACATACCTGGGGTAGGTTATATCCGATTTGGAGGGAATGTCACCGACCACCCCTGTACATAAATCTTCTGGAATTTCTTATAATTTAGGGAGGGTTTGCATTGAAAAGTCAACGCAAAATTCCGCTATTATTACGTTCTTCGCAAAACTGGTAATGGTATGTAGCCTACGTCTAAGTAAAGTAGGCCTACGCCTAAGTAACGTTAGGCCTAACCGGTTGGTCCTTAACTACCTACCTCTGACCTGGGCTACGTGACGGATTTAACACTCATAATTTATTTTAAATATTTGGAAACTTCTTTACCATGTTCTTGCATATTCGATGTATTTAGGTCCGATCCACCTTGACATAAGTCCTACGCGGGCAAGCATTTTTAGAACAATCGAAAATCTCGACGATATTTTTTGATCGCTCTCTCACGTTGCAAATGATTGACAGCATCGATTAATCGCGCACACTGCGCATTATGCGCCGGACGCGAAGGCGCTTGAGGAACCACAATGACATTCAAAATGACATTTTGTTTTCAAAACCAAAGAAAATAATTTCAAACATGAAAATATTGCTTTAAGGCTTTCTATTTACATAGAGAGCTGAGGCTGGTCGTATGCCATTAACAAAGGGGGCAACATAATGTGGGCTGGTCTTCACTTCAAAATAGAGGCCGGTCTTGCCCCTGGATCAGTGGAATGATTTTGGCCAGTCTGCCCCTGGTAAACGGTGGGAATGCATGGGGTAAAATGTTTTAGTTGACAAAAAAAGTGTGTGTCTGGTAGAGGGAGGGGAGGGGGGACCTGGACACTTTTAAAAGTGGGGTATGGCCCCTTGAAACTTGGACCTCACTTCCAGCACCACTGAATTAACTTGATTCAAAGGACTACGTGTTTGTTATAAATGGCCTTCACGTTAACAAATCACATGATCTCGTCCTCCATGCCTCCCAAAAATTTTTTTTTCTCCTAACTCGTTTTTGAAATAATCTGAAGGACCATGAGGGCTCAATTCAGTAATCACACCCCATGGTCACTGGATCCTGGCAGGCAAAAGGAATATGAGCATTTCAAGATCTTTACATTAAGTCCCGCCAACTCATTAAGATGTATATCACTACCAAAAGCAATAGGGCACATCTACAGACCATCTGTGTTGTACATACGACAATAAATCCATTACAGAGTTCTTGAGATATCATGTTTACACAATAATTTCTGCAAAATCATATTAAGCCCTACCTACTATGCATATTAATGGCATTCAACGTTTTTATACCATGAACATGTACACACCAGCTATAACATCATTATACCACATATGAAACAAAACAGACATGCCACTGTTAAAATATGAGCATTTCCAAATGTGTAAATTAAGCCCCGCCCACTCATTAATATGCAGACATCACCACCATAAACAATAGGGCACATCATGGGCTATTTGTGTATCACATATAACATAAATCCAGGGAATCGTTTTGAGATATATTTGCGAGCTAAGGGTCACACACACATACATACACACACACACATACATACATAAACACACATACATGCCATCATGACCGCACAGGTTCCTGATGCTATCGCATCGGAATCAAAATGGGTGTGTTGTACATTATCAAGCAATTTCTATTATGTGATAGAAATATGGTCAAACGCCCAACTGTCTCCCGGTATGATTCAGAAATGGGTATGACATTATCAAATGACTTGTGACTTAGTTATTCAAAATGTTAATGACATTATCAGGTACACTACTGCTAATATTGCAAAAGTTGAGTGCATCTAGTTCAAACAAAAATGATGCTGCATTCGTCCACATTAGAAGCAGGAAATCCCCTTCCCCAAAAAGTATAACATTAAATTGTATTATTTCCCTACACTAACACACCTTAAAAATGTAAATTATAACTTCAGTCTCAAGCATTCATAATTTACAGTGTTTTAATTTTATTTCCAGAAATTGATCAA
>JAIGNY010003891.1:1092500-1190000 GCA_020152595.1 Chiridota heheva
ATTAAAACTGACCATAAACCTTACTCCTCCATTTGGAAAATATTTAAATTTTTTAAATGAACATAAAAATAAGAAAACAGCAGGTTTTAAACAAACAAATTTCAAAACACTTTTTAAATGAACAAAAAATAAAAAAACCAGCAGGCTTCAAATAAACAAATTTTAAAACACTTTTTAAATGAACATAAAAATAAGAAAATCAGCAGGTTTTAAACAAACAAATTTCAAACAATTTTTAAATGAACATAAAAATAAGAAAACCAGCAGGTTTTAAACAAACAAATTTCAAAACACTTTTTAAATGAACATGAAGAAAAGAAAACCAGCAGGCTTTAAACAAACAAAATTCAAAACACTTTTTAAATGTACAAAAAAATAAGAAAACCAGCAGGCTTCAAACAAACAAATTTCGAAAAAAATATTGCAATAATTTTTACCTAAAGACCAATGAGGAGATTGAGCTTCTGATGTCACTTCTGATCCAATTTCAGCCATTTCTACACAAATCTTAATGGGTTTCACAAATCTTAATAGGCTTTAAAGGCATATGGATATTTCTACACAAATCTTAATGAGCTTTAATGGCATATGGATGTGTAGAGGCAACATTAGCTAAACTGCTTCAAAATCTATTACAATTCATCATAGTAGTAAAAATATTTCATCAGAATCAGTTAAACATTATTCATTTCACAATTTTTTCAAACCTCATGCACAATTTGCTTTGTTTTATGCAAATTTTGTGATATTTTACAGGCAACCTTTGTATTTTCTGTTGTAAATCCTTTGCTTTTTTACAAGCCTATCACAAATCTTTGAAATAGTGAAGCAAATTCTGACCAAAAGGTTTTGAGTCTTCGCCCATGCCCCAAAAATGGGTCGGAGATGAGGTCGGAGATGACGTAACCTTGTACGGGCTCAGTGCGGTTTTGCAAGTTGGAGGGGAAACTTTATCATTACAGTCAATGGGATATTTTTTATGAATATTTGTGTCGCCTCAGCCAGTCAGCAAAAATTAATGTATTTCATATATGTTGGAAACTATTATTTAATACACAACATTTGTGAAGAAAAATCAATTCTGTCCAGTATTAGTTGAAAAATGACAAAAAGAGGTTTTTCTCTCATTGTCTGCAATAATAACTGACTGTTTGATTTCCCCTTTGACTGTAGTTTGAATCGTCAAAAAAGCATTGTTACATCGCCGTGAACCACAACATTCTCAGATGTCCGACCTCGAGAATAATGATTTTGAGCTGTCCCCCCAGTCATACATAACAAACCGTGCATAAACTAAAAACTGATCAAACGTTAATCAGCCATAACTCCAAAACTGAAAGTCTATATTCAAAATTGAAAAATGGATCTGCTCAGATTTTAGTTGTCTGTTGTTGAGCTTTAACGACACTGCGACAGTCAGAGTCGAATGTGCCAAGAGGGTAGTAGAAATCGCGTTGCTAGAATAAAGAGAGTCAGATTTTTTTTTTTCTTCGACCAATAGCTAGACCTTTAAACCATGTATGATTGAAAACTTTTGCAGACGTTCCCACAAACAATTGAGTACTTTCCCTCTCCTTCTTTGTGAAGTTAACAAGTTGCCTTCTGAAAAACCCTGACAATACATTGACCTCAGAAATGACTAGCATCCAAAATTTGTGATTTACTGGAAAGGGGCATTTGGGATTCATCTTCAGTGGACCTCTTGGATCCTACTAAAATTATTTCCCCCTGAGATTGCTATTTGCAATATTCCTGTGATTGTTTATTTCCATATATGTCATAGAGGACAATTACAGAAAACAAGTGGGAAAAACCATGTTGATATCTTATTCTGTTTAGAAGTTATTGCATTTCAAAGATTTCCTCATTGCATTGAAAAGTGACCTTGCAGTATATAGTGTGAAGTCATAATTGCAGACCCAAGACAAATGTTTATATATTTCTATGAAAATTAATGCCACTTTCTAAATCATTGTTACATTTTTGGTTTAATCATTTAGATTGGGAATAATATGCATGGCACTTTGTAAGAACATGCTTTTATCCCAGGTTTGTCTATCTGCTCATACACCTTCCACTCTAAATGAAATAAGATAAAATTTATCATATAGAAATAATACATAATCAATTCTAGGGTCGCCCTTAGGCTCTAAAATATTTTATTTAGAGCCTTGGTAGGGGGTTTAGGTCCCATTGTCTCATGGGTCGCCGTACTTACCTGGCATTGGTTGTCTCAGCATGCATATTCATATTTTACGCCTCTTGCTGGTTGCCACGGAGGGCCTGACATCACTTTGCCACGACTCCCCTGCAGAGGTTTTTTATCATTTAACATAGCTTTGTCTATGCAGGGCATTCTAATTTCATCCAAGCTTAGGGTTTTGTTGCACACTCAGTCAGTTTTCATCTGACTGGCTGGCCCACTATTCATAGTCATGTTCTAGGTATGTAATTTTATTAGCTGGTACTCTCTGCTATGTAATTAGGATCCTGTTATGTTTTTGTATGTAAATCTTATCCTTCCAACTAGACTGGGTCTTGCCTCATTGCCTTCTTAGCGTGGATGTTGCTTTATTGCCAGTTACATCCGCAATTCATGTATATAAGGTAACTCCGCCTCTGAGCGAGGTCATTTGGTCACAGCCTTTTGTTATGTTAATTCAGTCTTTTTTATTTTGACCCACCCTCCTATCCTTGTTAGGCATAGCTTAGTTTTTGGCTTTGTTTCCTAAATTTGTGGCCTATTTTACCTATTATTCAAGCTATGCATGATATATATGCTCACCTCCATTAAGCATCAGGAGCAATTGTTTCTCATATTTATATCTAATGGGCCCGGTCAGGGGTTTTGGCCCTATTTTATTCATCAATTTGGCACAAATTTGGCCATCATTTGGCTGAGATCATCATCATTTTGGCACATTGCATATTTGGCCATCATTATGGCCAGTTTCACCATATTTTGGCATGTAATTTGGGCCATCTTTCATTTCGGCCGGTAGGTTTATATTTAGTGGCGGGTTCTGCCAAAGTGATATTCATATTTTGGGGCAGGTGTTGCCAATTTCAATAATAAAGGTTGTGACATTTGCTCCCAATAAACTTGAATCCTTTGCTTTTTGTCATTTCAAGAAAATTCACAGGAATATTCCTTCAATTTCCCCGAACCAGGTTTGGATAGTGTGCAAGGTTTTTAACCTTGAGCCCACGATTATTTTTAACTAATAAGATAAGAAACCAAATTCAAGAAAAATTGACAAATAAATTAAAAGATTTACCTGCATAGGCTTTTGGGTAATCTCTGGCAAGTTTGATTTTCAAGTTCCTGTGTGAGAAATCAAATGAAGTGAGTATTAATTACAGCATCTCTTTACCTCATGTCCAACTCATCCAATTCAACAGTAACTTTATCAAAGGACTCACGAGACCTAGAATTCAGGTTGCGTCGACAATGCCTCAAGGCGATATCGATATATCGCCAAGTTCTCGTCGCACAATCAATAATGTCGCAACATTGACTCATGAGATAACATCAGTTTGTACAAGGTTTGGTATTGCATGCACAAAACAACAGTATATTGTGTATGCACACACACCATGAGTGGCTGTATATTGCAAATATATTATTACTACTTGGGTCTTTCTTGTGCAAAAAATACAGTAAAATATGTTTTTGTAGATTTTTTTAATCCAAAAACTTGTTCTTGAGGCATTTAGATGTTGTTGTTTAGATCTGTTTATTCATTATAAAGAAGTTGTTGTATCTTATAACTTTGATTGTCCTTAAAAACAATTATCAGTGAAAATAATCAATTATTTTTAACTCTGCCCTTTTTAGTAGTAACCAATCTACAAACCACACCCCAGGCTTTGTGCATCATTGCATCTATTTCAATATCATAAAAGACATGCCCCTTGCCAGGTCAATATTGCTTTTCTTTGATTACTTTTTAGAAAGAGCATCAAACTCTGGGTATAACAGTCTTCAAAGTTTGTAAACAACTCAATTACTTTAGACAATTTTTCAAATCTAAATCGGCAATTTCCTGGAAAACTATTCTAAATAATATCACATGGCCGAAATTCACGTGACCATAATGAAGCAATCGTATACTGGGGGAATCTTGGCAGTCTGCACAATTTACGCACGGTATGGGACCAAGTGTATGAAATTTTTCTTTTTTAAGCACACATATTGTATGTATGTGCGTTATACATAAAAGTACTGTAATACGCGCGTAATGCTGTTTACAAATTTTTTCCTAAAACTGCACTTGATTGGTTGGCAAACAAAGGAAAAATCCCCCCAGCAGTTGATTGGTCAACAAGCTGAAGAAATCATGTTCGCAAAACTCAGTTTGAAAAGGTCTAAACAAGGGCTGTCACGATATCTCGATTATCACGATATCATGATATTGCATTTTCCACAATATCAAAAATACCCTGAATAACATATCATGATATGCCATTTTCATGTATAATCTGCAATTTTTACAATAATTTGTGAAACAGAATTTCAGAAACATTTCAAATAAACCAAATTTTGAAAGAATATTTGCAGTTAATCTGATGCATCCTTTCCTTTAATAGCTCTTAGGCTTTATAGAATAATTGAGATCTGCATGCTGAAAACCAAGCAGTTTAATTTCCAAGTTTTTTAATTAGTTTCTGAGCTAAGCCTCAGGTTAATCCAATATTATTTTAATATGCAAAATGTTTCCATATGTTGAAGGTTGAAGGCATCCTAAAACTTATTCTATTTGATCTATTTTCCACTACAAATTCAGGCACTGATGCCTTGAAGAATGTTTGTGTCCCAGATAACTTTCTAAGAGGGAATTGCCAAAGTAGGAACAATTCTTTGTCAAAGACAACTGTCTTTTTTAATGTCATTTTCTTCTTATGCACATGTAAGTTCCAGAACTTAATTTTGATGAAAACTTGATGCAAAAAGGTAGGAAAAGACTTGTTATTTCTGAGTAAACATGTCCCTCTTCTTACTTTCCTATGATATCAAGTTAATTCAGTGCTTTTAGACAATTTGTAGTCAGCAACTTACAATTACTAGAGTTCAAGGATTAACAAAACAAAAAGAAAAGTTTGTTTTTCTAAATTATGTCACAAGTTAATACTAGAAGTTTCTCAGCTATTATATTTCAGTTGACTATAATGGCTCTTTCAGCCAGGATGCCCAAGGTTTGATCTTGGGCTCGATTATATCAAAATGGGACCTTCTGCTTCTTTGTCTAGCACTCAGAATTATTAGGGCAGAGCATGGTTTGTGGCTGGTGATTTGTCGGTGTGTCGTGCCATTGTTGGTAGCACCAGGGCTAAACCATGCTTAGTTAATTCCTGAGGACTTGATAACGGTCTTGGTTTGTATCATTGTATGGATTGGGATTCTTTGCATAGCTCTTTGAGAAGGCTGTGCCTTATAAGCGTTATATAAGCACCTAACATTAATATCATTTTATAACTTAAATTATCAAAACTCACCTTATTCTTCTAAAAATTGAATCCAGATCCATTTTCATGTCAAGTAGTAATTGTGTATGTTCCCTAAACTGCTGGCTTACTTTTTCATATCGTTGACAAGACAAATTGTTAAAGTTAGACAGCATTTCATTGGTTTTCTCATAACGACCAAGCATGTGTATTTGTGCCTCTAGGATACCTTGCAAATCTTCGATGCTTATCATGGAGGCTAGAGAGTCAAGAAATGCATCAGAGGCTGGGGTTGCACTTGATTCTGCCATCTTTGAAGAAAGAGTTTGATAAAAAAAAAATAAGGTACTATCATGGATTTTAACTTTCTTCCTGATTATAATCAAAACCACAGCTTTCAAAATAATGTTCAATGTATACAGAGCAAATCATTTGTGTGAATGACAAGACATTTTAATCAATTAATTGTGGCCTTAAAAGATGAGTTAAGTGCAGTGGTCAAGCAAAATCTTATTACAGTGAGAAGATCTTTCTTATCTGTGTACAAAATGACTGGTGTAGTAAGTCTACTGTGGAAGGTTGTCGCTTTAAGGCACTTTATCCTCACTTTCTTAACAATTTTGAATAAAATTAAAAAAGACAATTGTATTAACTTTTTCATTATATGAATTATTTTTGCTCAAACTTTCTTCAGTTCGTAAATTGTAATTACTACTAGATTCTGTTTTACTATATTCCTGACATAGCCAATGGTTTTCAAGCCACGAAGTATCAGTAAAGATATGATAGAATACACAAAAACTTGAGGAATCTGAGGATGTGATGTCCTAAGTTTACAACTAGTTTGACTTCAGTCACTCCACACAAATAATACAGAACTTCAACCTTAAATATCTCCTTAACAGAATATGATTTTAGAATGCTTTCTTCACCATTTTGTTTACGTTCAAGTTCTCTTTATATACGATGAACTTGAATTGACCACTAAACTATTCCTTTAACTAACTTCCACTAAGGAAAATAAATTCATTAAGTGGCAAAGAAATATGTCACTTTTGTTGTTCAAGAGGACTCTCAACCCAAGAAAACTTGACATATCTGGAAGATACTTTTGGTGGCAAAATAAACATTATTTCATAGCAAATACTTTTTATATGATCAGCATTACAGGAGCCACTTATATTGGGCACTGCCGATGAGTCGCTGGGCAAATCTCATTTGCAAATTAGCTGGCCGCTCTCTTTGCGGCTGGCAGATCGCTCAAGGACTGCTGTCTTGCGTACTGAGTTCTCTCCCCGAGAGAATTTCACCTTCATGGTTACAGTGCTTACGGCCCGGTTGGAAGGTAAAATTGGGAACAATATTAACATTTTGTAAATTGGTAAAATTAAACAAACATTTGGTAAAAAATATTGCCAATATTGGTGAAATTTGGCAAAATTTCCCCCAAAACGAGAAAAAAGATCTAAAAATGAATGAAATTTCCCACAATTGACAGCTAAATTTACCAGTGCAATTTTAACATGTTGTAAGAAAGAATTTTTTGAGTCTTGGGTCATCATTACCATTCCCTCCCCCTTCCCCACCCTCTACATCCAGAGGAAGCTATGCCCCAGTCCTGCAAAGTTCAAATTAAAATCTGAATATATTGGTTTTTAAACCATTCAAATTACGGTAAACCAAACAAA
This sequence comes from Chiridota heheva, assembly GCA_020152595.1. NCBI lineage: Eukaryota > Metazoa > Echinodermata > Holothuroidea > Apodida > Chiridotidae > Chiridota > Chiridota heheva. The sequence goes on from JAIGNY010003891.1 coordinate 1,099,634, forward strand.
AAGCAACGAAATTAATCAATATATTCAATTATTTTAATCAAAAGTTTACACCACGAAAATCACGAAAAATCTTATTGTTTAGTTCCGCGAAAAAATCACAACATTGAATAATTTATACTTTAACATAAGATTTAACGTTAGAACAAGTTTCTAGGCCTACTTAGTGAAATCATACATAAAAAATATCTTACGTTGTACTTTAAAAGTAAGCACAGTAATCAGTCAAATAATGCCATCCGACCAGTCTGGATCGCTTTTTTTTCTTGAACTTGGAAATTGCATGCACTTTGCACATGTCTACGCTGCATGCTAGCCTACCGAGCGTTAGTTCGTTTACGGAAGGTAAAGGGGCAATTGAAATGGGTATCTAAAGTGCTGCCGTGAATTATCTCCTGCATATCAAAATTGTATAATGTAGGACCTACTTGATAGATATGGCATAGCCGAGGGCGTGGGGGAGCGGGATATCATACTCCCCATTATTTAAAAATCACCAAAAATTCGGGCAAAATGATCAAAAAAATGTGTATTCTTCCGAAAACTGTTATCAAATTTCCCGATTTTTTCCGATCATGGTCTTAAATTACCTTTTTTTTAAAATCCGATTCTAAAATTTCCCGATTTTTCCGAATCAGGTTCTAAAATTTCCCGATTTTTCCAAATCATGATCTTAATTTCTGCTGTTTCCAAACCAGATTATAAAAATTCCCGATTTTTTTTCAGTCATTTTATCAAATTTTTCAATTATTTTGAAAATGTTGTTCATTAAAGTTCCACATTTTTCAGAATCAAAACATGTAAAACTTCCTAAATTATTCCGAAGAATTTTATCAATTTTCCTAATATATCCAAAACATGACATAAATCGATTTCTTGTCAAGAAATAAATGATTTTAAGTTTTCCAGTATTTCCGGAACATGTCCCTGTACTTCAAGGAACTTCGTCACCATGCATGTAGGGGTGGATCCGGAAATTTTTGAAGGAGGGTGGGGTGTTGGCAAGAACAAGGGCACATAGCCCATGGATAATGACCAGTGGTGTCACTATGGTTGTTGTATTGGAGAGGATGGGGGGGGGGGCGTGGTAGGGGGAAGGGGGAGGGGAGGGAGTGCAGCAGAAAAAATCAAATAAAAAATGACACATACTGACATATGCATGTATATATGATTAAAGTTAACTGTGTACCCACCCCCCCCCCCCGCCTCATCATCCTTCGCGATGATATTTGTATTATAAGAATTTGCGTCATGGTCATAATTATATTCTTTTGATACCAGCAAGAGATCTTAAGAAACAAAAGGAAAATTGATGTCCCATCTGATTAGGGCGTGATAAGGCTATTTCTATTTTTCTTTAAACTGTAAAGGCCATGAGAACTGAAAACCTGACAACGTGATTACATGTATTTGCTTTTTCATGTTTGTAACAAAATAAACAATTGCAGCAATATTTACGCCCAAACTATCTTCTTCTTTTTATTTTGATGGGAGCGGGAGGGGGCGGTTAAGTCAGGGACGCAACCAGACATTTGAAGGGAGGGGGAGTGGAGAGGAGCGACATCTGTAGAAAAATAGTTTGCTTCGGACCCAATGAGATTATCTAATCTTACGCTCACGGGACTAGTCTCTACTGGCTGACTGCAGGCGATAGGGAGAGTCTGACTCTCCTTGCAAAAATAAAAAATAAACCTTGGAAACTTTCTACGCAATTTGTTGGTTCTGACTTTCTTTTACAGGTTTTTTAAAGTGTTTGAAATTAGAGGATATTTTTTTCTCTCAAAAATTCGAATGAATTGTTTCGGAAATTGACTAATTATTTTGGTAAATTGGCTGAATTGTTCGGAGAGTTAATCGTATTTTTTATATAATTGACAATAAAATTTAGCTCGGAAGCCCATACAGCAGTACACCCCACCCTTTATAAATGTTAGAGGTATACCCGTAGCCAGGATTTTTCACAGGGGGAACTGCGAATTAAAGAGGGGCACTTGGGCATTGAGATTCTTCATATACCCTTGTGTTATATCTTTTTGTTTGATTTTTTGCAAGAGGGACACATACCTTCGCATGAGGAAGAAGAGGGGGGAGTGGGAGCACGGCACTCCGTGCTCCAAGATGGCTACGGGCCTGGTTATGGATGCGAAACATTTTTCACTTCATAAATTTTTGCTCCACTCCAAATTTTTCTGGAGACAGGTGTACCTCCAAATTATTTTCTGCCTCAATTCGGCTCTGCTTTTATGAAAAATATTAATAGGCTATTAATCCGCCACTGCATGGGGAGATGGGTTAGACTTGTAAGGGTCCTCAATGGAAAGAATGATACGGGACGTGTCGCCAGGCTTGGTGGCAAATTTTCATCACCATGTATATCAATGGTCACTGTTCGACCACTGTCAGACTATAATTAAATGACGTGCAAGAACATGTGGCAAAAACTTAATGTTGGTGTAACAAGAACGGATCACCATCTCAAATGTCTGGAGTAACTGCCGACCATAAATGATGTAGAAAATCCTTGAGGAGTAAGGTGGGGCAGAAGGGACACTTTTTTTAGAAAGGGGCACTTATCTAATTGGAACACATTCCCCATAAACGGGGCTGGCAAAAGTCGTCATTTTCCTACTATTAGCTAGTTAAATTAAGGCTCATTGGAAATTGGCACTTTGTAATATTATTAAGAATGTGCGAGCACATTCTACCCGTTCTTGCACCTTTGACAGTAATTGAGTGGTGCTTTTAATTTTTGAAAGGGGCACTTTTGACATTTTCAGAAAAGAGTGGGGAGTGGCACATGGGGAATAAAGCAAATCATTCAGATGGAGATGGGAATTGTTAAATAGATAGACTGAATATTAGCCTTCTTCATTTACTACATAGCCAATTAAAATTTACTGATACTGTGATAAGTGATGCTTAAATAAACGACCAACATGATTCTCCACTTTATTGAATACGTGGTTAAAAGAATATTTTATTAACTTGCTGCTTTAAGTCGTGTCTTTTATCTGTTTAAAACTTTGATTTAGGGACTACGGATATACATATCTTGGTCCAATTGTCCAAATATTCAGCGTCCGGGTTCCACCGCCAAAATTCCCGCTCGGACTCGACGGCTACCAACACTCTGTCCTAAATCTTATGCTTTGTTTGATAGCGGAAATTTTAAATTATAGATATTTTGAGTTCAACATAACACAAACGTTTGTCAGCTAATATCAATAGATATTGGCCTTCTCAAATTATGGTGTTCAAAATATATATTTTTTAAATCAATTCGTATTTTAATGTTTGTATGTTTGGTGAAGTTTAATGGCACCATAACAACGATGGTCAAATTGTGCCCGAGAGATTAGATTATGTCAAAGGTGAAAGAGGTTGGAGAAGTCGGACAGAGTGCAGAAGGTATGTATAAGGGTGGAGAAGCTTCGGATAAGATAAATAAGATATTAATATAGAAGTATGTGTGGCGTACAAAGGAGACAAATTTTTCTCGGAAGAGCTCGGCAATGGAGTTGAAGGAATTGTTGGGGCAGTGAATGAGGCCTGGATGTGTTTGACTGTAAGGGAGCCCGTGATAGTCATTGCAGAGAGGTGGGGCAGTGGGCCCCGTATGAAAGTTTGCTGTTAAAACATGTACAAAAATATGTTATCGTAGCATAAATGTGATTAGAAATACCTCTTGGTAACCCCACCTAAACATTTATATTAAGATATGTCATTTGCAGCATAAATTTGATCAAAAAAACCTTTAATTAAATTTCAAAGACTTCTGGGGGATTTTCCCTGACCTCCCTAAATGAAGTATTATTGTTAATACATGTAAAAATAAGTCATTTACAGCATAAATGTAGGCCTAATTAGACATTTATTTCGTTACAGACCATTGGCCCCTTTTCACATTAAAATCTATACAATGACAAAAAGTATAGAAAACAACATAATGGCTTGAGGAAGCAAGAACTCAAATACAAAGAGACAATATATATAATCATGGTAACAACAAAAGATTTCAAACATGACGGGAATTCAGTGCATGCCTGATGAAATTAGAAAGCGACTGGCAAACTCTTTCGGAATTGCTATTTACAAGGAAACACAATATATGCAAATTAGGATGAGAAGTATAATAGTGCGGAATGCACTTAGCTCGTAAGTCTGTGTGATATGGACAAACTAAAAGAAAATGGAACTCATCATCAATACAGTTACTATTACAATATTTACATACCCTTTGAGCGTAATCGATTTTGCTGGTACGCCCCTTGTTTACATTTAGTATATCAATATAACCACACCGAAATTTAGCCAGAAATTATCTACCTACTGTGGTGTAGCGGTTATCATACCTGTCTACAGACCACGAGGCCCTGGGATCAAGCCTGGGTTGGGTAGACACGCCAGTGCACCACAACTGGTTATCAAAGGCCGTGGACATTGACTTGGTTGTCGATGTTATGTCTGTCCGTACGTCGTACCTGTGTTCTCGTCCGGGTCGTATTAAGCTCTTTTTGATAGCATTGTTACTATCATAACCGAATACGCAGGCGACGACCCCCGTCATTGTAATTGTGTGTTCACTCGTCGTCGTCGAGCCAGAAAATTCCGTTGATTAAAATAACAAAGATGAGTTACATATGGCTCAACAAATTGATCCTTTTTGAATAATTTATAACAACGCAAGTAATCAAAATCTTGAAAAGAACTTAACCAATCTTGTTTATCAACATCTTGAAATCATACTAACTTTAAAAATATTCATAAATACTTTAACATCAGCTACACCCTTATTAAACCATACGTACCCAAAACCCATATTATAAAGTAGTTTCTTGGTATCTAAACCCCATGACTGATAATTTGTATCAGCAAAAGAAATTTGTTCAAGAAAACTTAATTTAGTATACCTCTTAGAGTCATGCATTAAAATTTTTGATTAATAAGACACTTGTTTTAAATATGTAAAACATTTGAAGGCAGAAGGAGGGTCGACCAAGCTCACTCAGAGCAAGACTATTGGTAGCTCTAAAAGGAAGGCCTATAACATATTTGTGAAAACGATTATAAACCATGGTAACGCTATCTCGAGGTGCAATACCCCATACTTCTGCTCCATATGTTAAAATTGAAAGAATTTTTGAGCCAAATATATGTAAATGTTACTAACAGGTAAACCAGGTAAATTATTCAGAACACTCTCCAGGCTGAAGATTGCTTTGCTCGCTGAAGAACTCAGATTATTTTGTGCGGAATACCATGCTCCTTTAGGTGTGACTGCCATGCCTAAATGATTAAAGAGATTAACAACGTCCATTTTACTACCATCCAAACTCCATTTTTCATGTTTTGCTAGATAACCACCTTTTCTAAATACTATTATTTTACTTTTATCTTTATTAATCCGAAGCTTATTCAACTTACAATAATTTTCAAATTCATTCAACAATTTTTGTAGAGAGTATGCATTGTACGAAAATATAACAAGGTCATCAGCATATTGCAAGCAACATATATTTCTTTTATTTATAGCTATACCAGGATAAGTGCAATTGTTAAGTACATCCTCGAGATAATAACTTATGTATAACTTATGTAAATACTGATTTTTTTAGAGCTTTCGGGAGCTTTGCCCCCTGGGCCCCCACATTAAGTATTTTTGTTGATACAGGTAAAAAAATAAGTTATTTGCAGCATAAATGCAAATATAAATAATTTTGATCAATACTGAACTTCTGAGAGCTTCCGGGGGCTTTTCTTTCTGGCCCTACCCAGTGGGAGTCTGGAGGTATTTCCCCTCCCTGTTGGACATGCATGGACTCCTTGAGGTCGTCGGACTAAAAACCTCAATTCGCCGATCCAATCAAGGGCCCTCTCCAGCGGCATGTCTAGTTTTTTATTTTTAAGGGGGCTTAAGCCCCTATCAAAATATTCGGGGCCCCTGAAACAGGTTTGAAATCAGGGGACAGGACAAAAAAATCCTGGAAAGTAAAAGTATTGTTAGTAACACATAAAATTGCCAACATTTGCTTAAAATTTCTCAAAATTTGCAGTGATTTCCCGGAAATTGAAGAAAATTTCCTGGAAAGTATAAGTATAAATGCCGGAAATTAAAGAAAATTTGAAGTAAATTTCACAAAAAGTTATAAGGAGATTTCCTGAAAATTAATGAAAAACTCATGGAAATTGAAGCAACTATCCTGAAAATGAAGAAAATTCCTGATAATTCAAGGAGATTTTCCAAAAATTAAACAGTGCAATTTGCATAACCAGGAAGAAGTTTAGCTTCTTTCCCCACCTTAAGATGACCCTTTCTACCTCGCTTGCCAAGACAAGTGTTGGCAATTGCCCATTGGACGAAATCATTGCTGGTTTGACCCTGATAGCTTATTTCATAAGACCTACTTCTCTCCCTGAATGCTTTTGGATTTTATGTTGTAGACTCAGGTCCAATTTCGAAGATTTTTGATCTAAAATAAACGATTTTGGGTCCAAAATTAAAGAGTAAGTTGATCCACAATTGAAGATTGTTTGGTCAAAATTAAAGATATTTGTTCCAAAATTATCTATTCAGAGAATCATTTGGGTTACCATATTTATCAAACTTCGGACGCAGCTCTTGTAGGATTCACGGTACATCCGGCACATATCTGCCTAGGCAGATAGGGAGGGCATTCTGATATCTAGCTGAGTCGGGCATGACGTGATGACTGAGATATACTGACACAAGCATCCGACATTCTACATCTCTGCCCGACTAAGATCGGTGTCCGGCCAACTGGTGGTGGTGGTGGTGGGGGAGAGAGAAGGAGGGGAGAGGGGGGAGGGGACATCAAACGGCCATGAAGATAACAAAAAAACTATTTTGTCTTTTTGCGAAAAAACAAAAACATAAAGGTATAACCACATCAACTTTCCAGTAATTTGTTTTTCAATACTGGACCATTTTTTTACCAACGAAAAGTCAAAATTGGAATTGCCCTACGAAAACATCGCCCTAATTTAAGTTACGCCCCGATAACTGGTGTAATAAGTTTACAATATATGGTAGGCTGGCGCGTTCATTCTCATATTCTTAATAATTTTTAATGTACTGTATTTTAACGAAAAATCATTTTTTACTATTCGAATTAAAAGATTAATTCAGTGCAGCATGTCTTATGATAAAATTTAAATGTACAAAATCTGTCACTCTTTAAGAAAAAGCTAAGACCCTTTTAAACAAATATTAATGCATGGATGGGTGGAGGGAAGTGGGGTGAGATGGCTAGGGTGGGGTGGCTAGGGTGGGGTGGGATGGCAAGGGTGGGGCGGGATGGCAAGGGTGGGGCGGGATGGCTAGGGTGGGGCGGGATGGCTAGGGTGGGGTGGGATGGATAGGGTGGAGCGGGATGGCTAGGGTAGGGTGGGATGGCTAGGGTGGGGCGGGATGGCTAGGGTGGGCCGGGATAGCTAGGGTGAGGCGGGATAGCTAGGGTAATGCGGGATGGCTAGGGTGGGACGGGATGGCTAGGGTGGGACGGGATGGCTAGGGTAGGGCGGGATGGCTAGGGTGGGGCGAGATGGCTAGGGTGGGGTAGAATGTTTAGGATGGGGTTAGTGTTTGGGTTCTTTTTTTCCTTCGTATTGTCTTTTTTCTCTATTGTTGTAAAGAGACATGCATGTATATACTTAAAGTACATTTTTGTTATGTTACTATGTTTGTTTGTTTGTTTGATGAGGGCTTAACGGCACTACGACAACGAAGGTCAAATTGTGCCTGAGAGGTTAGATCATTCTAGAGGTAGGAAGGAAAGGAAACAGGGGGAGATTAAGAGAAATTCAAGAACAAAAGGTCAGAAAGCTGTGATTGAGAGGGGAGGTGCATGGTTGAAACAAAAACAAAGTAGAGAGGGGGTAGAAGAGGAGAATTAAATATAGTTGTAGAGGGAGGCATGATAAAGGAAGGAGATAATTTTATCCGGGGGATTTTTCTGGAACAACTCAGCAATTGAGTTGTGCGGAGCGAGGGAAGCTCTGGGAAGGCTGTACAGGGGGCAAGTAAGAAGAACGTGATGGATTGTGAGGGTGCAATGGCAATTGTTGCAGAGGGGTTGGGGAAGCCAATAAGGAGGTGGGAGTGAGTGAGGTGGGCGTGACCAATTCTAAGACGGGTAATATGAACGTTGTCGATACGAGAGAGGTTGTTGATGGTGAATTTGATCGGAATTGTGGGCTGGATGACATAGAGTTTGTTATCAATTTGGGAGTTCCATGAGGTTTGCCAGCGGTCACGAACAAGGGAAGCAATAAGCGGTTTGATGTCAGAGAGGGTTTTGGGAAAAGGGGCATGGAGGAGGTTGAGGGCAAGCTTAGCGGCTGCATCAGCCCTGTCATTACCTGGGATGCCAACATGGCTGGGTATCCAGAAGAAAAGAATACTTTTCCTGCAGAGGGTGGGAGAAAGGAGTTTCTGGAGGAGGAGGTGGCATGTGAGGTTATTCTATTTAAGATTGAGTAAAGAAGTAAGAACAGCCTTTGAGTTGGAGAAAATGGCAAAGTGGCTGAGCGGAGAGTACTCAATAAAGTTGAGGGCAAGGAAAATGTCCTTAGCCTCGGCTGAAAAGATGGATGAGTAGTCGGGAAGTCTGCTACTGAGGGTAATGTCTAGGATTACGGCAGCAGCAGCTGTCTTGTTGCCTTCCTTGGAGCCATCAGTATAGATGGAGGTGTAATTTGAGAGTTGGTCTTTGATTTGGTTGTGGAGATTGATGAAGAGGTTAGGGTGGGTTTGAGTTTTGTGATGAGTGGAGAGGCCCAGGTGGACAGAAAGGAGGGGTTGGCCTTAGGAGGAAAATTGGGCCAGGAGTAGGTGCCGAGAGTAGCGGGGTTAATGCCGAGATGGAAGAGGTCTGATTTAATGTGTAAGCTGAAGGAAGGGGATAGGGTTTTAGTCCTATCAAAAAGGGCGGAGAAATTGGGGGTACCTAATGAGGTTATAAACAGGGTTCTGGGTGTCAGTAAGGACTCTAAAAGCATAGGAGAGGCTAAGCTTTCTACATCCAAGTAGAAAGGGGGGTTCGTTGGCTTCAACATGAAGGCTGGTGATTGGGGAGGTCCTGTAAGCACCTAGACAAAGCCTGAGGGCTTCATTTTGGATGGTGTGGATGTGGTTGAGGTATAAGTTGTGAGCGACACAGTAGACAATATTGCCGTAGTCAAGCTTGGTTCGAATGGTGAGCCTGAAAATTTTAAGGAGAGCATAGCAGTTCGCACTCCAAGTGGTGTTGGAGCTGTTGCATTTTAATTTCAGGTTGGTGATGTGTTGCTTGTAGGTAAGCTTGGGGTCTGGAGTTAGACCCAGGAACTTTGTGTGTTCAACTTTAAGGATGCGATTGCCATTGAGCACAAAGTTCGGGTTGGGGGGAAGGTTGTTGAAATGACAAAAGTGCATGCAGACTGTCTTGTCTTTGGAGACTTTAAAACCGTTTTTGCTGCTCCAGTCTTGCAGCTCGTTGAGGCTGATTTGGAGCCTACTTTCAACAATAGTATGTATTATGAATGTTATGATAAAACAAATAAATAAATGAAATGAGATATGAAAGAGGACTTCAAAAGAAACAAAATGGTGAAAGCTTTCAAAAATCTTTGTTTTTAAACCACAAAATAAAATAAAATACTTAACTGAGGAATCCGAGATTGTGACATCGCAACTAGTCTGATCTTAGTCGTCTCTGATACCACTGACTTTAAAGTTTAATATCTCCTTTTACTAGTTTACGAAATAAGATGGTTTGAATGCTTTCTTCATCTTTTGAAGTCCTCTTTCCTAATCATAAGATGGACTTACCTTACCACTGAACGGGATACTATTTATTGCTCAGGATGAATTATTTACATTTTTGGACAGCACATGATGGTGATTCTTACTAGATCAGAGTGGGCATGGGCGTGATTTTGCCTGAACGAAATTGTGTGGAAAGTGAAGGGGGATAATCAAATTGGCCTACCAAAATTGGGGAGGGGTAATTTGAGCAGATTCTAATTTGCAAAATATAAAAAATAAAAAACATGTGTCAAAATATCTGAATGTTTCCTTAAATCATTTAATTTTTTTGCAAATTATCCGTACTTTTCCTCGAAATATCCCAATTTTCCCCAAAATAACCAAATTTTCCTCAAACTATCCCAAAGGTTTTCGTCAAAATATCTACATTTTTCCTCAAAATATCCGATTTTCTGAAAATATCCAATTTTCCTCAAAATATCCGATACTTCCTCAAAATATCCGACTACTTCCTCAAAATATCCAATTATTTCCTCAAAATATCCAAATATTTCCTCAAAATATCCGATGTTTCTCAAAATATCCTAATTTTCCTTAAAATATTAAAAAAATTCGCAAAACTCAAGATTATTTTTCAAAAATGTTTTTTCTTTCGGAAGGGAGAAAAGGGGAGGGGGAAGGGGTGGGTAGCTTAGATTCGGATTGATGGTTTTTCCCTCTGCAAAAGTCTACCTACGCCACTAGTGTGTGTACAGAATCACATCTCAGTCCATTTCACCAGGCAGTCAGGCAATGGCTTCCATCTCCAGGCTTTGTGGCCCCAATGATTTGGTATGCTGCCATAAAACGGAGGTACATAGTAGCATTACTCTCTTATATCTGTTAACGACAGAGGGTAGGAAACGGGGAGGCACTCGGGGCATGTTTTCCCACTAAAACAAATGGCAAAAGCGCCCCTCTAACAAGTTATAAGTGCCATTTTTGCAAAAATGCCCCTCTCGAAGAAAAAAAAATGCCACTTTTTGAAATTTTCCTTGAATTACCCACTGATGGATTACTGATTACATGATGCAGGAACTTATGCAAAATGGCTCCAATAAAAAAAAATATTAGAGAATTAGGGCGGATCCCTGCGCACATGAAGCGCACCCTTAAAATGTCACAAAATTTGTCCAAATTGTGTTAACCTCTTGATGCCAAAGTGTCATACGCAATTCTGTCTTGATACCGAAATGTCGTAAATAATTCCCTCATGGTGCCAAAGTATCAAAAGTAATTACCTCTTGATGCCCAAGTGTCATAAGTAATTCCCTCTTGGTGTTGAGGCATCATACATAATTCCCTCTTGGTGCCAAAGTGTAATAAGTAATTTTGTCTTGATGCCGAAGTGTCATAAATAATTTCCTCATGGCACCAGTGTCATAAGTAATTTCTTCTTGGTGCTGATGCATCATACGTACTTGCATCTTGGTGCCAAAGTATCATAAGTAAATCACAAAAGGTGCATCACAAGAGAGGCTGAATGAAGAAGTGAAGAAGAGTAGAACAGGGACCAGAAATAAAAGGTGCATCACAAGAGAGGCTCAATGAAGAGGTGAAGAAGAGTAGAACAGGGACCAGAAATAAAAGGTGCATCACAAGAGAGGCTGAATGAAGAAGTGAAGAAGAGTAAAACAGGGACCAGAAATGAAAGGTGCATCACAAGAGGGGCTGAATGAAGAGGTGAAGAAGAGTAGAACAGGGACCAAAATAAAAGGTGCATCACAAGAGAGGCTGAATGAAGAGGTGAAGAAGAGTAGAACAGGGACCAGAAATAAAAGGTGCATCACAAGAGAGGCTTAATGAAGAGGTGAAGAAGAGTAGAACAGTGACCAGAAATATTGGTGATGGATCCCTTGAGATAAGGGAACAGTTGATCTGGCAGTAGTCAATATGGCAAACGAAGGAGAGAAGTTTTGAAGAGAGAGAATTCTGTTATTGTTTTATAGTCAGTAATGGGAACTGTTATCAGTGTGTGGAAATTCAAAAAGCTAGGCTCTTAGTGCCAAAGTTTTTAGTTCTTACTAGAACTCAGGTTACAGGGGAAAATGATTGATAAATGAGATATGGATACCTGTCCTCACTTTCTTAAATGAGTAAAACTGACAGTAAACTGGCCAAATGTCATGCAATTCATGATAAATTTGAGTAAATCTTTAAGTTATGTAGATGTTTCCTTTAGGTGTCCTTTGACATTCAAGGCCAAATGGTAGTTTAGTTGTGTATGTTGATTATATTGCTTCCTAAGCCACCCTAAAGATACATGTAACCACAGCAGCTTTCTAACTTTAAAAAAAGATTGATAAAACATGATTCTTTATCAAAACTTGTAACATTTTATTACATAATCTGCTGAAAGTGTCCAGCTATTAAAATTCTCATAGTAAAAATTGTATGGGTAAACAACCACAGTCCTGCACTGCTTAACCACAACCCGAAATGCTTAAAGGGGCACCAGACCGAAAAGTGAGGGTGCATTTTTAGGGGGTCCCCCCCAGAAACCAAATGCTTATCTATCTATCATGCAACAACAGTATAGCATTTTTCTGGGTAAAATCAATATTCAAGTGGCCTTTGCCCTCACATTGTCTGTGGGCTATGGAGCCTGGCATGAAGTTTATCAATCTGTTGTGGATAATATATCTGTGAAAATGGCAAAAACGAGTGCCCTCACTGTATGGTCTAGTGCTCCCAGTGGCGTAACCAAAGAGTGGGCAGAGGGGTGATCGCCCACCAATACAAAGCTCAAAAGTTCAAAGTTCAACTTTTGTATAGCGCCCTAAAAATACAACAATGTACAACAAAGGTGTTTTACAGTAAGAAACAGTTCAGACAAATTTGGATATGATCTACAAAACATGTGAGCTTTAAGTTTTTTTTTGAACAGAGATGAATTAGTGATCAGTCTCAAATCAACAGGGAGACTATTTCAAACCTTCGGCCCCAAACGTTGAAAAGCCCCATTTCTTGCCAACGAGTTTAAGCAATGGCTTGTTCTTAGTTGGTATGAAGCTGAAGAGTGCAGACTGTATCCACTCTTTCTTGTCAGTAAAGACTGAAGATATAATGGGGCTTCACCATGTAAACAATGAAATACAAGTAATGCAAATTTAAACTCTATTCTCTCTGGTACCTTCAACCAGTGTAGTTCTTGCATATGAATGGAAATGTGATCAAATTTTCGGAGGTTAAATAAAATACGACAAGCCATGTTTTGAATTCTTTGCAGCCGCTTAAGTAGATAATCTGGTGCTCCAGCTAAAGCAGAATTACAGTAGTCAATTTTCGATAGTATTAGACTATTTATCAACAGTTTGCAAGTATTAGTGTCAATGGATTTTCTGACCTTTTTGATTAACTTAAGAACCCCAAAACAACTTGCACACACTTTTTCTACATGAGCTTTTCCTTTTAGATTTTCATCAAGGTAGAAGCCCAAGTTACGAAAACCAATACCCCTCAATATTTTATTTTTATCTGTTCAAAGTTAGTACTGTTCGTTGGCAGGGTCCATATTTTGTATCCTGTTGGTTTATATCTGTTACTTGCCCAACCAATATGAAAATCCTGGATACAGGAAGCACCACACCTTAAATTTGTATTAAAGTTTCACCCATGCATGGTCAGCACATGTTAATCAAATGCTGACATATGATTGGTCCAGCCACCCTTGGGTTGCACAAGGTTGGGGGTGAAAAAACTAACTAGAAAGCAGATGAGCGCTACGACTTAAAACTATCAAGATTACGACTAGAGATTACTTGTGAACATCAAAATAATCTGAAGTAGTATCTGAATTAAGCTTGCTTTTGAACTATCTATTATGTTACCCTGAGTTTTACACACTCCTTTAATATCCCCAAACTGTCTGAATTAGCTGCTTGACCTACAGAGAACTGTCAGTAGAAAACTATTTATACCAAAAAGGGCTTGTCCATTCATAGATCACAAAGTTGCATCAAATTTGCATATTAAAACATGCAAATTTAAAAAGCTGTGAAACAACCATTTGCGGAACTATTGGAATGTTTGCTATTTTTTACTTTCGAAATTCATAAAACACTGTTCTGTCTTCATCAGGAATTTCAAGTGCTCTTTTCTTCAAACAAATATTATCACAGTGTCTGAGAAAAGTCTCAAGCTCCATCTCTTACTTCACAAAATGAAGAAGTTAGCAGTTTTCTCCTTTTTTGAAGTTCAACTATACATTGTTTTCATGAAAACATTAAGAAATTGAATCAGTTACATTTATCTTGGACACATTTACTTTTTCAAGCAATGGCAAGAAGCTTTAAATTCTTTAAAATGTTTAAAAATACATAGCACTCACAGTTTCAAGCACTTGTATGAAGTTGATAGTATATAACATAACTAAAAGCAATTGAAAGCATATTTCCCATTTGTCTTCTGGTCCTCTTTTGCATACAATCTTGAAATAGCTTCCATCTTCAGAATTTCTACGCATGTAGAAAAAAACTGGTACCAAGATATACTAAACAAAACTGGAAGAAATGGAGCAAAATATTTACAAAATTATACAGACATGTACAAAAAGAAAAATTTCTGAGAAAAAAACAAAAAAAGGAAAACAGACACAAATCTTAAATTGTTTTAAAAATACTAACAGCTGCACCTTATCTTATATACACAATCTACACTAGGCAATATACAAGCTTTAGTTAAGATACATTTATATACAAAATCTACGAGTTGGCAAATAAACAAGCTTTAGTTAAGATACTGTAGCTTCAAATAAAATGTTTTAACTCAAATTAAAATATTTACTTCACAACCATTCACAGTAATATTTATTTCACAACCATTCACAGTAAGGTGGGCAAAGCAGCACAATACTGTAAGCTTTGATTTTGACACTCGAGCACCTCACCATCTATCCATACCATTAAAGGATTAGTTTAGGGGTCAAACAAGTATATCTTATATGAAAAGGATTTCAAAAGAAACAAAATAGTGAAGAAAGCATTCAAAAATTGTATTCTGTTAAGGAGATATCCAAGTTTCAAGTTTGGTATCATTTGTGTAACCTCATATTCCTCAAAGTCTTTATGTATTCTATCATAATTTGTCCTTCAATTTTGTGGCTTAAAGACCATGGGATATGTCAAAAAAGTAGTAAAACTGAATCTAGGAAGGGTATTTATAATATACCACCTAAAGAAATTTTGTAGAAAAATAATTTAAATAGTGAAATATTTAAATAAACTTTCTTTAAAATTCTTTAACAATTGTTAAAATTTCAACAAATTTGCAATTGTTTTAAAATATTGACTAATCAATGGTTAAAACTGAATCTCCAATCCTTTGAGACAATGTATAATGATTGATTCGGAATGTGGCGTCGCTTTGATGAGTTTTCGGTAAATATATATCAATGTTTTGGTCCATTCAAAATTTCCGCTACTGACACAAATTTCAAATATGTGTGTTCAACATGCCTACATTGAAATACCCAGCAGGTGTACCAGTAACACGTACAATGTACGATCATCCGTAAAAAGCGATATAAACTTCAATTAATTGTTACACTTAATTAACAGTTGGTAATCGTAAAAATGTTGTCCAACTTTGCATACCACATGCAGACACACAGAGACTTGCCGTTTGTGTAACGCAAAACTTTGTTTTCACTCTAGCAAATGATGTCATCTTCCGGATGTGACGTGGCACCAACCAAGTGAATAGTCCTTTGCCATATAAATAAAGTCACAGGAATATTTATTTAACTTAAAATTACATTTACTTCACATGCATTTCACAGGAAAGGTGGGAGACACAGCACAATACTGACAGCTATATAAACTTAGACGTCCTCAGTCAGGTGTCACCTTTTGATTTTCAGATTTAAGCATCTCACCTTCCATATCAATATATCTTTATCAAATGATTAGCCTTCCTTCACACTAAAACTACATGTTTACTTTAGAGAAGTAGTCAATTTTACCCTTACAATTTACAAAGTGCATCAACTTATCAGAAAGGTACTATTGGCAAATTTAACGCTAAACCTATGTACACTTTCTACTGGAATAATAAAAACAAATTTCTACTTCATGTTTTTTGAACATCATGTTTAACTTCTGAAACAAGCAAATTTAACTTCTGGAATACATGATATAATAAAGATCGTTTAAACTGTTGTCCTAAATTATGATAAAAAGTTCCTCAATCTTGTGTTCAGTCTTATTTAAAGAACTTTGTCACTCAAAAATTGAAGTTTGATTGCTTATTGGAAAGAAATGGTGCATAACGGTCTTTAAATATTGTTAGGTAAATGTTCTAAGTTTCAGAGTTGTGCCCCCCTCCCCCCTAGCGACACCACTGCAGAAAGTGCAAAATGAGGAGAAACAAACTAAACATCTCAGAAGTTCATTGAAATGCTAATAATTGTTGTTCCTTCAGTATCACATACTTTTATGTGATAAAATATCCTCACATCTTGAGCAGGAGACCAGTCCCTTGATAAAAAAAAATATAAATATATAAAGCAGCTTCATTAAAATGATTAAAAGAATATTTACTTAAGACTAAAACTCATTTAATGAGAAAAAATATTTGGCAAGTATTCTAACACTTTTTATCCTATTAAAGACTAATCAGTTATTTTTGGAATGTTTAAGTTTATACAATTTCACATAGGGAATGCCTCAAAATCTTACACTGGCTTCCAGTCAAATTAAGAATCCATCAAAGGTATTTACTTACCTTAGTGTACAGTGTGTAAATAACTAGGCACCAAGTTACTTGAAGGATCTATTAATCGATATACCTAATAGACGGAACACTAGGTCAACTACCTCATATAAAAAAAACATTGAATGTCATTTTGTAAGCCGGTCAACCCACTACTGACAATCTAGAGAACTGGTAATATAATCAACATGAGAATACAACAACTGTATGTCTTTCAGCCTTTGTGCAACAACTGTAGTTAATAGGTGAATAGCTGATATTAGTTCAAAACCTTGGAACCCCTGGATGCTGATTGAACCCTTGGATGCTGGTGGAACTGAAGATCCTGGCAACTTGGAGCATCCAAAGAAAAATAGAAATAGTAGCCTCCTTTCCTATCTTAAAATTTGTGTAAAACAAACAAACAAAACAGTTTAAAAAGCTCCGGGAAGCTTGTAAGGTTCTGCACAATTATTCTGATGTTAATTTTTACAGCATTTGCATCCTTTATGAACTTTTCCTTTTCCCAAGATGATCCAGATTAAAATGTATCATTGGGGAATGCAGAATAGAAAATGTATCAGTAACAAAAGCATGATAAGAAATGTATCGATAGAGAATGCATAATTAATAGAAGATGCATCAGTGACAAATGCATAATAAGAAATGTATCGATAGAGAATGCAGATAAGAAAATTTATCAGTGACGAATGCAGACAAATAATGCATCAGTCCCTAATTAACAACCTCTCAAATCACTGTCCAATTCCAATGTCTACCGGTCTTATCTGACGTTCTCCTTCAATCAGAAAGATTTTACATGCCTTTTGGATCAAGAAAACTCCCATTGTCCTCTTCTGGACAGCATTCCAGGTTGAAGCGACACCATAGTAGTCTCCTTTCTTAATATTTGTCAGCCTTGAAAGACCTGCATGCATAAGAAACAAAACATCAATTTATTAATGGAACAAATAAAGTTGTATCTAAGCATATTTGCTGGAGTAAGTCCTATGCTTATGCCCGTTTCCATGGTGATAAGCAGACGAGAGTACTTGACTTCCCCTGGATAGGACACCAGTCCATTGCAGGTTAACTCCCCAGCTGAAACTGGACTCATATCACAACTGAATGATCTTAAGCAAATGGGATAAAGTGTCTTGCTCACACAGAACAGCGCCCTGGCTGAGATTTGATCCTGGTACCTTTTGAGTAAGAAACTGATACCCTAACCACTGGGCTACTGCACTCCTCAATGCTAAGTGTGCTGGAGTATATTCAGATCCACTATAGGAAACTATGATTATTAAAGCAAACAATTATTAAATTTGTTGTCAAACATTTTCAGATATAGTTCTCATTAAGGATAAATGTTTGTTTGTTTGATGAGGGCTTAACAGCACCACAACAGCGAGGGTCAAATTGTGCCTGAGAGATAAGATCATTCCAGGGGTAGGAGGAAAAAAAATGGAGTTAAACTACATGCAGGAAAACAGACAAGGGTCATGATAAAATTGACCAAACATGTATATAGATTTGTCTTCACCACCAAACACTTACCAAGTGCATCCACCATGCAAGCTTCCTAGTGTACGCCTCTACAGGAATTACATTCTGGAAAATGTGTAACGATACAACACCAAGCCCCGATGCCCAGATCTCCTGGATATGTTTGACTTTTGCATTCTTCTGAAACAAGATCAAAAAATAATTGTATTAGAGGTATATAGACTGGTAGAGGCAGCATTAGCTAAATTGATTTTTGATCTATTAAATAACATGTAAATAATATAAAACAATTGGTCTAAATGAGCCACTTTAAAGCTTTTTGAATATTCACGTTTGTTTGTTGAAGTTTAACGGCACTGCGACAGTCAGAGCCATATGTGCCAAGCAGAGTTAGAATTAATTATAAACTTTTCCATGGTTTCTGAATAAAGGTGTCAAAAAAATTCCCATGCAAAATTGTGACAGAAATAATATTAATAATGTAGTGAATACATCGTTTTTCCTCTTTCATAATTTAATGTACTTTTCTTCGCACAATTACATGGGGAATGTTTTAGAGCACATATTTACCACATATACTGTTGTTTACTCAAGAAATGTATTATAAAAATATATATATTTAATTTTTTTCTTTTTTTTCTTCGTGGCTATAACTGCCGGAACCATATATTTGTAAAGCTTTGGCTACTGCTAAACGCGCTAGAATAAAGAGAGAGTAAAGAAAATGAATTTTAGAAGAGGAATAGGGGAGCTGAGAGAAGGAGGAAGGAGTGGTAAGGGGTGGAAGAGAAGAGGTAAAATGAGTACAATTAGATAGAGTGAAATAAATTGCTGTTCTTTAGAAACTGATGTCTGAGGTGGAATTTTTCTCAAAGAGATCTGAAATTGGAGTATACCGGGCAGGATAAGAGGATGTGGTTGATTAAAGTTTGTTATTGCAGGTGAGGCAGAAAGATTTGGGAGAGTCTGATCAGAGATAGGAGTGGGTGAGAATGGAATGACCAAGACGTATATGGTGATGACAAAATCTTCTCTGCAGTGGTGACTGTGTAAGGGGGAATTGACTCAGACTTTGCAGTTGAAACAGTGGAGTTTGTTATCTTTCTCAATATTCCGGGAGTTTTGCCACATTTTCTTGAGGTAATTGGAAATGTTGAGGTGAAAATCCGAGTGAGGAATTAGGATAAAAGTTATTTGATTAGGCATGGCATTATATGCTGCTTTGTCAAACTTTTCGTTCCCAGGAATTCCGACATGGCTAGGAATCCAGAAGATGATTTTTTCCTTAAGGAAAAGAGGAAAATCTTGTTTAAAAATTTGCACGATTACGAGGATTAGACCATATTCTGTTTAGGATGCCTGTGAAAACTGATATTGAGTCAGAGAAAATGAAGAAGTGAGAGCAGAACAAGTGAGAGTTCTATAACGTTTAAGGTTAACAGAATAGTTTTTGCCTTGGCTGAATAAATAGAAGCTGGCAATCTGACAATCTTGAAGAAAGTGTAAGGCTGGGACAGACAACTGCAAAGGAACCTTGTGGACCTGTCAGTGAAAAGAAAGGAATAGTCATGGATGTGTTAAAAGAGCTTTGGTATAAAAAGCAAAGCAAAAGATACTTGAGAGGAGAGTAAAGACCAGGTGAGGGTGGGAGTAATGGTGTGCTAGGCTATTCAGTCCAGGTGAGAATAGGAGGAATAGTGTGCCAGGCTATTCAATCCAGGTGAGGGTAGGAGGTATGGTGTGCCTGGCTATTCAATCCAGGTAAGGGTAGGAGGAATGGTGTGCCTGGCTACTCAGTCTAGGTGAGGGTAGGAGGAATGGTGTGCCAGGCTATTCAGTCCAGGTAAGGGTAGGAGGATTGGTGTGCCAGACTATTCAGTCCAGGTGAGGGTAGGAGGAATGGTGTGCCAGGCTATTCAGTCCAGGTGAGGGTAGGAGGAATGGTGTGCCAGGCTTTTCAGTCCAAGTGAGGGTAGGAGGAATGGTGTGCCAGGCTATTCAGTCTAGGTGAGAGAAATGGTGTGCCTGGCTATTCAGTCCAGGTGAGGGTAGGAGGAATGGTGTGTCAGGCTATTCAGTCCAGTTGAGGGTAGGAGGAATGGTGTGCCAGGCTATTCAGTCCAGGTGAGGGTGGGAGGAATAGTGTACCTGGCTATTCAGTCCAGGTGAGGGTAGGAGGAATGGTGTGCCTGGCTATTCAGTCTAAGTGAGGGTAGGAGGAATGGTGTGCCAGGCTATTCAGTCTTGGTAAGGGTAGAAGGAATGGTGTGCTAGGCTATTCAGTCT
The DNA here is from genome assembly GCA_020152595.1 of Chiridota heheva. Taxonomy (NCBI): domain Eukaryota; kingdom Metazoa; phylum Echinodermata; class Holothuroidea; order Apodida; family Chiridotidae; genus Chiridota; species Chiridota heheva. The sequence goes on from JAIGNY010003891.1 coordinate 1,119,918, forward strand.
AGGTGAGGGTAGGAGGAATGGTGTGCCAGGCTTTTCAGTCCAGGTGAGGGTAGGAGGAATGGTGTGCCAGGCTTTTCAGTCCAGGTGAGGGTAGGAGGAATGGTGTGCCAGGCTACTCAGTCTAGGTGAGAGAAATGGTGTGCCTGGCTATTCAGTCCAGGTGAGGGTAGGAGGAATGGTGTGTCAGGCTATTCAGTCCAGGTGAGGGTAGGAGGAATGGTGTGTCAGGCTATTCAGTCCAGTTGAGGGTAGGAGAAATGGTGTGCCAGGCTATTCAGTCCAGGTAAGGGTAGGAGGATTGGTGTGCCAGACTATTCAGTCTAGGTGAGGGTGGGAGGAATGGTGTGCTAGGCTATTCAGTCCAGGTGAGGGTAGGAGGAATGGTGTGCCAGGCTTTTCAGTCCAGGTGAGGGTAGGAGGAATGGTGTGCCAGGCTACTCAGTCTAGGTGAGAGAAATGGTGTGCCTGGCTATTCAGTCCAGGTGAGGGTAGGAGGAATGGTGTGTCAGGCTATTCAGTCCAGGTGAGGGTAGGAGGAATGGTGTGTCAGGCTATTCAGTCCAGTTGAGGGTAGGAGGAATGGTGTGTCAGGCTATTCAGTCCAGTTGAGGGTAGGAGGAATGGTGTGTCAGGCTATTCAGTCCAGGTGAGGGTAGGAGGAATGGTGTGTCAGGCTTTTCAGTCCAGGTGAGGGTAGGAGGAATGGTGTGCCAGGCTACTCAGTCTAGGTGAGAGAAATGGTGTGCCTGGCTATTCAGTCCAGGTGAGGGTAGGAGGAATGGTGTGCCAGGCTATTCAGTCCAGGTGAGGGTAGGAGGAATGGTGTGTCAGGCTATTCAGTCCAGTTGAGGGTAGGAGGAATGGTGTGTCAGGCTATTCAGTCCAGGTGAGGGTGGGAGGAATAGTGTGCCTGGCTATTCAGTCCAGGTGAGGGTAGGAGGAATAGTGTACCAGGCTATTTAGTCCAGGTGAGGGTAGGAGGAATGGTGTGCCAGGCTATTCAGTCCAGGTGAGGGTAGGAGGAATGGTGTGCCAGGCTATTCAGTCCAGGTGAGGGTAGAAGGATTGGTGTGCCAGGCTATTCAGTCCAGGTGAGGGTAGGAGGAGTGGTGTGCCTGGCCATTCAGTCCAGGTGAGGGTGGGAGAAATGGTGTGCCAGGCTATTCAGTCCAGGTGAGGGTAGGAGGAATGGTGTGCCAGGCTATTTAGTTTAGGTGAGTGTGGGAGAAATGGTGTGCTAGGCTATTCAGTCCAGGTGAGGGTAGGAGAAATGGTGTGCCAGGCTATTCAGTCCAGGTGAGGGTAGGAGTAATGGTGTACCAGGCTATTTAGTTTAGGTGAGTGTGGGAGAAATGGTGTGCCAGGCTATTCAGTCTTGGTAAGGGTAGAAGGAATGGTGTGCTAGGCTATTCAGTCCAGGTGAGGGTAGGAGGAATGGTGTGCCTGGCTATTCAGTCTAGGTGAGGGTAGGAGGAATGGTGTGCCAGGCTATTCAGTCCAGGTGAGGGTAGGAGGAATGGTGTGCCTGGCTATTCAGTCCAGGTGAGGGTAGGAGGAATGGTGTGCCAGGCTATTCAGTCTAGGTGAGGGTAGGAGGAATGGTGTGCCAGGCTATTCAGTCCAGGTGAGGGTAGGAGGAATGGTGTGCCAGGCTATTCAGTCTTGGTGAGGGTAGGAGGAATGGTGTGCCAGGCTTTTCAACTAATATCAATGTAGGCTTTGGTCAGGTGAGATTTCATTCAAATCCCAATAGGTGAAGGTAATGAATATCCATATCCTTCTTTTCAATCACAGACATATATCAATTAAATATAACAGAAAGATATTGAGATATCTTGTAGTTATACAAAGTTTGAACAAAATGTCATGCATTTAAGAAATACTTGAATTATAATCTACCATAACACAATATGTTATCTTTCAAAAGTAAAGACTGTTTAATACCCAGGGTTAAATGCTTTGTTTGATAAAGAATTTGCAGTATTATATCCACTTCAATGTATTATTTTATGCAGTTTTATTTTCAAAATAAATCAAAAGGAGCAAAAACTTATTTACCTTTAAATGTAGTCAGATTTGACCTCTCCCGATATATAATGTACTAGTGCCCTATACAACAAGGCATCACAAAATGATACAAATCCCTTAACCCATAATGACATACCTCGCACACAAACCTTTAAATTTTCTCAATACCATCTGCTTTCCATTTGATTTTCAATCAAGCTAAGCTGAATCCATCAGAGCCATTAGGCTCATAGAGCCGATGCTTATTCCTAGTTTCAATGGTGCAAGTGGATGAGAGTACATGACTCCCCATGCCAGTCCATCGCAGATTAACTCCCCAGCAGTGCTCATTCTAAGTACTGGTACTCATTTTAAAGCTGAGTGGACTGCAGCAAGTAAAGTAAAGTGTCTTGCTCAAGGACACAATGCAACATTCACGACGGGAATCGAACCCAGTACCTTTCGAATATGAGCATGACTCCTTAACCACTGTACCTTTTCCATCTACAGTACCTCAATTCCACCATTTTCCACTCATCATGTCCTAACTTGAAATCAACTTTCAGACCCCTCAAAGCTTACCTTCTTTTTTCTCTTCTTATCTGCGGTTTCTTCTGCTAGAGCCTCATAAAAATGGGCATACGGTCGGGCTCTCTTGCCCTTGCCGATATAAAATATCGCAGAAGCGAAGCTTTTGAAAGTCTCATGAGAGGTCAGTGATTGGCACCTGATTGGAAGATTCCTTGACACCCTTGGGTCAAGTAAGATATAATTAAAATTGGACTTGAAGATTCCTTCCCTCCACTTGCGTCTTGGGTCTGGCTGCTGGAATTGCTGAACCATATCAATTTCCAGTCCTGGCAGGTGGTCAGGAAGAGGTTTGCCTTGCAATGCGCATAGGAGCTCATGTTTGAAACCTGTCAAACAAACAAACAAAAGAATTGTTCTACAGCATTTAAGGAGACCAAAACTGTTTACTTGATTTTCTAACAAAAATACAGTAGCTCAAAATAACTGCTTTACCAAACTTGAAATGATTTTTTAGAATGAAATCATTATAAATGAATCATCAATAATATACACTACCAAACTTGTTATCTCATCACCCACATATACATATATGTGGGGATGAGATTTTGTAGTCACTTTGCTGTATAGACAAAGAACTGCCTGTACCTCCTACACTACTGTACATGGCCACCCCTTGATATTGGTGGTGGGGCCCATATAATGACCTCATATGAGGGGTTAGGTTAAGGGGTCAAACGTTTTTCGAGGGGACAAAATTTGGTGATTTTTGCATCTATTCCAGTGTTTGTGTGTGGGTGTGCGTATGCAACAATTAATTTTATATCGCTTATAAGTCAAAAAATGTAATACAAACATGAACCAAAATTATTGGACAGGTACCCCTGGCCCGGAATTTTGTCTCCAAGATTTTGGGGTACAAAGGTCAAATGGGACAGTTTTTGTTGATGGCTGTATCTTTTGAAGGAATTACTTGGTATCTTTACAAATTGCATAGGTGGGAAGGGTTTAATATTCTAACAAAACTTTAAGATAATTGGAGGTCAAAAAAGTGTTTTTATGCAAAATTTTGCAGATTCTTAAACTAAAAAAGTACAAAAACTACACCAACCCTATGTTGTACCATGACACCTTAGTACATGAATTTGTGTCCCGTATAGACTCTGGGGTCAAATGGTCAAAGAGCTATTGACCTTTTTCCCCTATATTTATATTTAAGGAATGGTAAGTGTGGCATGAGCAGAACTGGTATCATACAGTAGGGTACCATAAATGTGAAAAATTTCAGAGTTACTTCAGTGGTTAGGTCAAGGGTCAGAGTCAAATATCTTATTTTAGGAGTAATTATGTACTAACTTGTACATCTTGCGGCATTTAAAACTCAAAAAGTACAAGACCTATACCAACCCTATGTTGTACCATGACACCTTGGTACATGAATTTGTGTCCCGTAGATTCTGAGGTCAAAAGGTCAAAGGTGTGTTTGTTTGTTTGTTTGATGAGGTCTTAACGGCACCACGACAACGAGGGTCAAATTGTGCCTGAGAGGTCAGATCATTTTAGAGGTAGGAAGGAAAGAAACCAGGGGGAGAATGAGAGAAATTCAAGAAGAAAAGCCAGAAAGCTGTAATCGAGAGAGGTGCATGGGTAAAACAAAAACAAAGAAGAGAGGGGGTGGAAGAGGAGAATTAAATATGGTAGTAGAGGGATGCATGATGAAGGAAGGAGATTATTTTATCCGCAGCATTTTTCTGGAAGAACTCAGCAATTGAGTTGTGGGGAGCGAGGGAAGCTCTGGGAAGGTTGTACAGGGGGCAAGCAAGGAGAACGTGTTGAATTGTGAGGATGCAGTGGCAATTGTTACAGAGTGGTTGGGGGGAGCCAATAAGGAGGTGGGAGTGAGTGAGGTGGGTGTGACCAATTCTAAGACGGGTAATATGAACGTTGTCGAAACGAGAGAGGTTGTTGATGGTGGATTTGATCGGAATTGTGGGCTGGATGACAAGGAGTTTGTTATCATACTCCCATGGGCAGTACAATCCATCAACATACCTAAAGAAAAATAGCCAAGCCTGCCTCAACATCTGCTTGTACTCGAACTCACATGGGCAGTGCAATCCATCAAAAGTCACAGAGCTATAGTGACCCTGTTAAATATTTTCTTCACTAGCTGTACACTAATGGTGATGAGATCAGCAACTCAGTGGATTGCTTTCTTGTTAAGAAAGTGAGAGTTTGACATCATCATTCCTATCAAACCCAGTCATTTTCAAAAATATTTCTCAAATCTAAAAATGGATATCCTGAATGCAAAAGAATATTTGAGTAATTCATTCAACTCTGTTTGAAATCTATCAAAGCCTAGAACGGTATTATTGTCATGGTTCGCATGCCCATGCAAATTGATACCCATGCAAATTGATACCCATATCATATGACCCTGCCAATCATGAAAATGGCATCTCACACTAAGTCCCACATGGCATTCCATGTCCCACATGCCATCCCACCCCATCTCCCACACGACATCCCATCCCTTGTCCCACATGGCATTCCACCACATCTCCCACATGGCATCCCATCCTATGTCCCACATGACATCTCATCCCATCCCTTGTCCCATGTGACATTCCAACATATGTCCCACATGGTATCCCACCTTATGTCCCACATGGATCCCATCCCATGTCCTAAATGACATCCCACTCCATGTTCCACATGGCATTCTACCATATGTCCCACATGGCATTCCACCATATGTCCCACATGGCATTCCACCATATTTCACATGGTATCCCACCCTATGACCCACATGGCATCCCATCCTATGTCCCACATGGATCCCATCCTACATTAATTCAACCGCATGTACCACATAACATCCTTCCCTATATCCCACATGGCATCCCTCCCTGTGTCCCACATGGCATCTCTCCCCATGGCATCCCACCTTATGTCCTGCATCAGTGGCTTCCCACCTTATATCCCACCATATGTTCCACATGGTATCCTTCCCAATGTCACAATGACATCCTACTTTATATCCCACATAGCATCACATCCCATGTCCCCATGGCCTCCTACCCTATGTCCCACATAGCCTTCTACTCTACGTCACACATGGCATCCCAACCTATGTCACTCTGTGCTACGCATGGCATCCCACCCCATGTCCTACATGGCATCCCACCCCATGTCCCACATAACATCCCATGTCTCACATGACATCTCATGTCCCACATGACATCCAATGTCCCACATGACATCCCATGTCCCACATGACATCCCATCCCATGGCATTCCATCCTATGTCCCGCATGGCATTCCACCATATATCCTACATGGCATTCCATCCTGTCCCACATGGCATCCCACCCCATGTCCCACATGGCATCCCACCCCATGTCCCACATGGCATCCCACCCCATGTCCCACATGGCATCCCACCCCATGTCCCACATGATATCCCAGAAACTCCATAAGAAGTCTCATTCTAGCTATCACAGTCCCTGACTGAGCATACTATGTATGAAAGTGTCAGTTTATATAATAACTTATATGCAAATGACTTGTTAAATAAGAAAAAAACGCAGTCAAATAATTATTCCTGATATAGCCCTTGGTGTATACCACATATATTCTATCATATGTCCTGCATGGCCCCCATCCATGTCCCACATGGCATCTCTCCCTATGTCCATATGCAGTCACATCCTGTCACACTCCCTGTCTGAGCATACTAAATAAAACAAGTCTGGTCAATTCATATACTGTAGCAACATTATGAAAATGACTACAATAATAAAGGCGGAGTTTATTAATCATGCCTGATACAACCAAATTTAAAGGATTTTAAATCTCCAGCACTACAAGAAAGATGCTTGAGGATCTTTAAAGAATATTGAAAAATTTTTTTATCATTTTACAGTTATCTTCTAAGGAAATATTAAATGTTTTGTAGACTTTTTAAGGAAACTAGTCATCAAACTGTCTTAATTGTTTTGAAAAACTTTAACATTTTATAAAAAATTCTATCCTTCCATAAGGATATCTGAAGAAATGTATAACTTTTTCTGAGGAACTCTGAAGAAACTTTAACATTTTCTGAGAAAATCTCAAAAAACTTTTTTTATTTCTGAGGAAATCTCAGGAAAAACTGTGGACGACCAGCCATTACATACAGTAGGTTCACATTATGCTTCGCATGCTCATAAAAATGGATATGCCACCACTACATGTTACTAAATACTTCCAATGTTAAATTTCCTCCATGAACTTTGTAGTTTTGCCTTGAACAGACGTACTTGTGAGCAACCTAATTCTAAAAGACATTTCAATCTACATAAAGAATTTGAGGATTGGGGGTCAGTGATATCACAAAACAGATTTTTGACCATTCATTTGCATGTAACTCTGTGACAGCTTTAAATATCTCTTTCGTAAAAACAAAAAAATATATAGAATATTTTCATGATTCAAACACTCTTTGCTCTCCTTCAATATACAGTATGATTGGCAAGATCAATCACTGAACCAGTCCTAAATCAAAATTGAACAAACTAAATATCACCCACCTTGTTGAACATCACTTTTGACACGGCAGTAATCATCGTTAGGGTCTTCAAGTCTGGAAAGCAGCATGAGGTAAACCTTTCGTGTTGTATTAGTAACTGGTCCAGGCTCCTCTCCTAACATTCGAAGTCTGGCCATTATTTCCTTATTTGAGAGTTCTTCAAGTTCTGGTGGAATAAGTCTCACACCCTTGTTCTCTGCCTCAGGTTCATCAAGATCTTCTTCTACGAAACTCTTCCAATCATAAATGATTGTCGCGTTGGTAGATGACTGGCTGGTATCTTGAAAGGACAACTCATGAAAACCATGCTTTGGCAGTTGTTGTGTTTCAATGAATGAGACCCCAGTATCTTTCTCACTGTACAAATACTCGATTATTTCACTGTTTCTGCTTGATGGTGGTTTCAGAATGGAGCGTCTACTAATTACTGAGGCATCACCCCCAGCACAACACAAAGAAAAAGACTCTGTAGATGGTATTTCAGATAATCTGCAATGTTTGAACATTTCTCCCGAATTCAACTCAGGAGAACTTTCCTCACTGCTTGGAACAAGGCTCCCTACATGGCAGCTTTCCAAGATGTTCGTTTTTCTTGAGTCTCTACTTGGAAATTTATTGAAAATGTACAAATGATCGGGCGAAGTTACATTAATTCCTTGGCCTGTCTCTAAAGGATTAGGGTATCTTCCAATAATAAAGTTTCTGGTGAGCTTTCCTCAATTTGTTGGAGGTCATATTCCCTGAATTTCTGTTGTTCTGGAGTGCTTTGTTTAAAGCTTACTCTTCTGGGGATATTGTTTTGTGGTTTCCTGATTCGATCGATCCATTTGATGAAAGAGAGGTTTCACTTGAGTCGTTTATTCTCAAAAAGGAGAAGGATATTTCTGGGTCATTGTCCAGAATAAAGTTGGGACAATTTCTATCCAAAGTCTTCATTGATGATGCTGTGGATAATAATGTACATAAAAAAGGATTTCAATTGAAAGTAAAGTAAGTTAACATTCTAAATTAAGTACACCCAGGTTACGATCAAATCAAAGATGGCTTCATGCTGATGGTATTATCGATTTGCTACATGGATTGTAACTTAAGCCCGCTTCTAAATTAATTTAACTTTTAGGGAAACATTTGATATAAGTGTAACAAATTCACCTGAAAGCAACTTGTCAGCACAATTTCCTCTAAATCTATGGATAATTCTGGTCGCATTTTATTTTGTTGTATGGTGATGGTGTTTGTTCAAACGTTTTATGAAATGATTGACTGTCCTTTCTCCATTATCCTGTTCTGTTATAAACAGCAAACTTTTTAACCCCATGCAGATGCCAGAAATCTTGTATATAACTTTACACAGAAAGATTTCATTCATTTGACTATATGATATCAAATCCCACTTGTAAGCAAACGTGTGCACACGTTTCTTTCAAAAAGAGGAGGTAACACAGGGTTGGAAAATAAAAAGGATTAAGTACCATTGGTCCCAAAAAGCTTTTCAGGTCTCCAGAAATAAAAAGAATAGAAAAGAAAAAAAAACATACAAGACCAGACAAAACAAATGATACAAATCCCCTCACCACTAATAACATACCTCCCACCCGCTGTCCCCAAGCTATCCCACATGCCATCCCACTGTCTGTCCAACATGCTATTCCACCCTCTGTTCCACCCTACATCCCACCTTACAGGAAATCAAACATGAAAATCCAGATGTCTTTCCACCACATGACCCATATGCCATCACATCTGAAATCAAGATGATATCCCAACACATGCCATCCCTTCCTGTACCACATGCCATCCCTTCCTGCACCACATGCCATCCCTTCCTGTACCACATGCCATCCCTTCCTCCACCACATGCCACCCCACCCTGTCCCACAGGCCATTCCATCCTATCCCACATGCCATCACACCTGAAAATCAGATAACATCCCACATGCCATGTCACCCTGTTCCACAAGTCATGCCATCCTGTCCAATATGTCATACCACCACCTTGTCCCACATGTCATGCCACCACCTTGTCCAACATGCCATACTACCCTGTCCCACATAACACCCCATCCTGTCCTACATGCCATACCACCCTGTCCCACACACCATGTTACCATGTCCCCATGTCATTACACCATGTCCCACATTCTATCCCATCTTGTTCCCCATGCCATCCCACTCTCATCCCAATTCCTGTCTACCAGTTATTATGCTATATACCACCCAACATTCTAACCCTCATCCCCTCACCGCTATCAACCTAACATGCCCCATTCACCTACCTTGCTCCTTTAATTTACCATCCCTATTCACCTACAGTATCATTCCCCATTCATCTACCATCCCTCATTCATCAACCATTCCCCATTCACCTATCATCCTCCACCACCCTCCATTCACCTACCATCCTTCATTCACCAAATACTTAATATCTAGCTGTTGCCACCCACTCATCTACCAAATATTCTCTTAACCAACTCATCATTTCAACCTTTATAAGCTTCACTCACTCTGCTGTACCACAGCTCCCATCTCATTTCTCCCATATAATTTACATTAACCCTTAACATAAATATGAAACTCCCTGTAAAAACATGCTCAACTTGATATTTTCCCTTATAAACCAAAGAGGGCTGAACTATCTATCAACCAGAAACATTGTTTTTTTCTATTCACCCGCAAGACATTTAATTACGCATTCTTTTAAGGCGTCAGAGTTATTGTTCTACTTTTTTCATGCCAGAACAAATATTTAAATTGCTATTTGTTGTAAGTTCTTTGGAGGCAAGAGTCACCATTATATAAATTCCTATTCAAGCGGGCTAGAAAAGTAGTTAAAATTCCTTTTCAAGAGCAGAAATCTTGTTCCCCATTACCTGAACAATGAATGTGGTCGGATGGACAATAGATGTGGACAAATGAATGGACGGACTGACGGAAGGACAGATGAATGGTAAAGATGCTATATCCACTTTTCACCAACTTCGTTGGTGAGGGGATAAAAAGGGGAAAGGATTCCAGAAAAAGGAGAGAAAGAAATGGAGAAAATAACCAGAAAACCAAAGGTTTTGAGGTTCTGACACGCATTATGGATTTTAAGTTTGAACTATTGTATAATAAATGATATTGCACAATGGGCTCAAAATAATATTGACAAGTTGACAACCAAATAACATTTCGCACATTTGGCATTTCACAATTAATTAAAGTCAACTATTTTCATGCCATTAACATGTTAAGCCCATCTTACTGTGCATATTAATGAAATTGAACTTTATATGATGAAGATGTACAAACACTAGCTAACAACATAATCATACCAAATTTGAAACAAATCAGTCATGCGGTTGTTAAAATATGAGCATTTAAAGATTTTAAGATTAAGCCCGCTACCTATTAATATATATGACATCGCCACCAAAAATAATAAGGCACATTTGCAGACCATGGGCTATCTGTGTACCACATATGAACTGATTCCCATGTATCGTTCTTGAGAAACTGTGTTTACAAGCTCTTTTCAACAAAATTATGTTAAGCCCCCGCCCACTATGCATCATAATGAAATTCTACATTTTGGTACCATGAACAGTAGCTAGCATCGTAATTACACCAAATATAAAACAAAACAGGCATGCGGTTGTTAAAATATGAGCATTTAAAGATTTTATCATTAAGCCCCACCTCATTATTAGGCATGACCTCTCCACCAAAAAATAATAAGGCACATCTGCGGACCATGGGCTATCTGTGTACCACATATAAACTGAATCGCATGCATTGTTTTTGAAACATTGGTTTACAAGCTTTTTCAAACAAAATTATGTTAAGCCCCATCTGTTGCGGTATTCTTTAGTATCATAGCACCCTCTATCCTATGATGTTCGAAGAAAGTCTAAAGTCGACAAAGCTCTTGGAAAAATGCTAAAATTTGCTTTATAAATGTGGATGTTGTAGAGGTCAGATACAGTAGTAAGTGAGTTGTAATTCTGAGTTTTATGTTATAGTTTGGGGGCCTTCAGATAAATATGAAATCATTTACTGAACAAATTTCCCTCAGTAATCGATACCACACTATTTCCATACACGTATCCTATGATAGGATAGGGTTCATTGGCCTTTCGTTCTTAGAACTTACAGAAAATCCTGGAATTTCTTTCTTGAAGTTGAATCGAATTGGTTTATGATTGATTTAACAGGTTTAAGATAGTCTATGGCGGCGATTCCTAATAGACGGTCCGCAGGCCAAATCTGGCCCGCCAGACAACTCAATCTGGTCCGCAAACAATAGTCATTATAAATGCAATACAGTGCATTGCAAGATTAATCCGAATGAGATCCGTAAAAATGGCAAAATACTCGTTTATTTTGTTTTTACCTAGGCGAATCAGTTCACTAAAACATCGCGGCTTATCAAATAAAATGTTATCTTTAGTTCCGCTATAAATTGGGCTCACAGCTTGTCAAAGGAAGGTGAAAAAGAGAACCACCAACGTTTGGCATGCATCCTTCTAATCCAAACGCTTTCAACTTGTTTGTATTCAGGGTTTGTTTTGATGGGTTTTGTTGTCACATGACGCTGGTTTTGCCACGCAATTGGCCCACGGCCTGAAGCTGTTGTGAAATGATGGCCCTTCACAAACTTTAATTAGGAACCCTTGGTCTATGGTTTATAATATTAAAATTGATGTGTGGATAGTAAAGTAAGGCTTTAATGACTGCTTTGGTGAAAGTTTACTTGTGATAACTCAATGGAGTTCAGTTCCCTGGATGTGACACCATGCCGTGAATTGGTGTGACACCATGCCGAGAATTGGTGTGACACCATGCCGTGAATTGGTGACACCATGCCGTAAATTGGTGGGACACCATGCCGTGAATTGGTGGCTCCAAGCTGAAATGTACATGTATGTGGACACCCTATATATTTGTTTCATCTGACTAAGGGCGACATACCAGAATGTTTATTGCTGAGTTTGTGGAAGGTACAGTAGTACATTATTGAATTTATACAAAATGGACTGAAAGTTCAACTTTGATTTATTATATGAATATTATCTCTTTAAGCAGTCAATGATTTGCTTAATCTATGCTGTCTTACTCCATACTTAATATATATCTCTTACGTTCTTTTTTTAGTGAACCGTTGAGCTCAGAAGGAATGAATTGTTGAAAGTCAAAGGAAGCCTGTGTTATTTCACCGACCCATGTAGTCTAAGTCTCTACACCGCCCACTATGCTAATTAATGAAATTCAACATTTTGGTACAATGAGCATGTACACAATAACTAACAACATAATTACACCAAATATGAAATAAAAAATATATGTGGTTGTTAAATATACACATTAAGCCCCGCCTACTCATTAATATGCATGACGTCACCACCAAAAACAATAGGGCACATCTACGGACCATGGGTTATCTGTGTACCTTATATGACATGAATCCGAAGTATCATTCTTAAGATGAGAAATCGTGTTTACAAGCTAGCGTCACACACATACATACACCATACATACATACATACACAAACATGCCATCATGACCACATACATCCTGATGCTGATCACATCGAAACCAAAAATGAAACAGAAAGGGGAGAAAGGTGAAAACAATCTTCATGGCTTTCAATGGTACCAGTTAGTAAAATATTTGTTCCACCCCTGAGGTTACAGCTAAAGGAATGGCATGAAATGGTCACATCCATACTTACTGGTATAGGTAAAACTTTGATCATCATCATCATCACTATACAACAGGTAATCTCCATACTCACTGATGATCTCTTTGCAGCTCTCTGACTCAGACGCATGATCAGACGCAGTCAGACCATCATCATCCTTCACATGGGGATCACCCCCATTCTGAAGGAGCAGTTCTAGGGTTTGGTGGAGACCCCAACTTGCGGCAACATGAACAGGTGTAAGTCCATCCTCTGACCTAATTGAAAGAGAATTATAACATCGCATATTAAAGCTGTGATATCGGCATAAGGACACTCAGTTCTAATTTGTTGAAATTTCAAGCAATGGCTGTATGCACCTCTTTCAATCATATTATGCGCTATACTTATAATACAGCAACAAATTCAATTCAGTTTTCCTGCCGTCGAATGGATAAAGCGATGGATTTTGGATTTGCTTTTGTGCCAAATGTAACAAGTTCGAATCTGGTCAAGGCAACTTTTCTTCGTCTTTCCTCCATTTGAATTAAAACATGGAGCTATCTCCATAATTTAACTAATGACGTATACATCTCTGTTCAACTCGGTTGTGTCATGATGTTACAATACATACATGTACATAATGAATGTACAATGTGCATGTACCTAATCTCCATACACACACTGTAGATACACAGGCGCTTGTAATACATTGATGACATGTGTAAGTACACGGCATGTACAGTACTTACTGATGCCATTGTGATTTGTTTTGAGACGACATCGTCTCTTTAAACAATACAGTATGGTATGGTACAATAGTGATATTAACTGTGTATATAGAGACAGTGAAATAGCTAATGGGGGTAGGTGAAATTCCCCCCCCCCCTCTCCCTGTCTTCGGCAAGAAACTAAAAAAAAAAAAATTCAGTGTGTTGGATTGTTTTGGCAATCCTGATGAAAGCCATCAAAAAGTATCGTAATATTTATTTGCGAAAACCGAACCTTCTAAATTAGGCCTACATGTATTTAGCAGTTTAGACTTAGCAAATTTCTTACTTTTTTTTTCAAAATATATGAATTGTTTCCCTCAAATATCTTACTTTTTCCTTCAAATTTTGAAAGTTTTTCCTCAAAACATCTGACTTTATCTTCAAATTTTTGAGGGTTTTCCTCAAAATACCCAAAAGTTTTCCTCAAAATATCTGAAAGTTTTCCTTAAAACGTCCTGACTTTTCTCTTAAAATTTCCAGGAGTAGCTTGCATTCATAATTTTTTTGTAGGGGGAATTTCCCCCTCTCACCCCCAGCCCCCTGTAAAAAAGTCTAGCTATGCCACTGTATAGAGATGTCCACAGTCTTTTTAAACCAGTTGTGAAGGCACTGGTGATGAAGACCCCAATAATCAAAGCTGGGATCTCTAGCTGGTCAAGATAATACTAAACCAAGGAGGTCTCTTGTTTTGTACCCATTGATCTTTCAGGAAGCCTATCAGTTTTAAAAATGTGGAATACACTTTTTTTTATATTCAAAAAATAATGTAAAAAATTCCTTACTTACCAATTCCAAATTTCAGAGGAAATAAAATCAGAAACTAGCATATATTTCATTCTGGCCCAATTGAATCCTAATGAATTTTGATAGGACATATCAAGCAGGGTTCTAGCTACGGTGGGCGGCGCTGGGCGGGGCCGCCCAGGACTCGCAATTCCCGCCCACCACTCGGCTCTAAGATTCACTCTTGCGCCCAGCACTCAAAAGTTCAATTCGGTTAAATAATTAAGTGTTTAAACAGATCTCGTTTTAATCTCGCTCTATTTATGTCATCCGCTGATTTACACACAAAACATAACATACATTATGCACATTAAATTCCGATCAAAAGAACTGAACTATAGGAATTTAACGCAATTGAATGTACATACTGTGTTATCATAACATCATACACGAATCTCTTTGCATAAACGTACGTACATGCACACAGTTCAGGTTTAATCATTGTGAATCATTGCTGGCAGCTTGCCAAGTCCGTCACTTAACATACAAACAAACTTTAGCAACGTAAAAATTACACCCCTAAAGGCCCAAGGCGTGCTTATTGACCGGTCCAAATGTAAGTAACCAATCACATTTCTTATAAAGCCTATATGCACCTAACATTATAACGGACTGATCGATATTCTTTTTATTTGTGGGGGATTTTATATTGATAAAAGTTGTTGCGTAGTTCATAGGAACATAGGAACGATACTGGGACGAAAATAAAAGGAGTAAAAAGTTTGGGCAAGATGAATAACAATGGGAATTGAAAGAAGAGTTTCCGGCATATGTTTGTACTTTTTTCGGGAAAGGGGAGGGGAGGGTGGGCAAGGGGGGGCAAGGGGGTGCACTTTTACAGTTGAATTATCTATTGTATTTTGAATATCCATTGTACATACAAAATATGTTGTAAATCCTTCAGCATTCCGATTAAATAAAAATGAAACATTTTCATTGACAATTTGTCAATAGAAGTGGAATAAATTTGAACAGTTCTTCATGAAAGGGGGGTCTATGAGGTCACCCTGGATTATCACTGGAGCCCGGCACTCAAACTTGTCTAGCTAGAACCCTGATATCAAGTGATATGATTTTATACTGTAGCTTTCAGTTTTAAGTTCCTTCAAGGATATCCAGCGAATGTTTCCATGAAGTTTAGTGTGGTAAAGTGAATTTTTGCTTTTAGGTACTCCCCCCGACTGGACCGCCCATCAACAGGGTGCCAGGAGTGGGTCAAAAGCGCTGCCACTTGCCTTTTCCCCACCCTCGGGAGGAAGAGGAATCCGCTCTGCGTTCAGAGGGGAAGGAGCATAGACCGCTCTCTGCCACATTCACTCTGCCGGTCCACAAAGTGGACTTCTGGTGAGAGGAAGAAACTGTATACTGCGTTACGGCGACGATGGGCCCGTCGCTGGGTGGGTGTACCCCGGCCCTGGACAGGGGCAGAAGGATGGCAACGTGCGGGAGGAGAAGAAAAAGTCTTCGTCCTCACTAACAACTTCTTAGTCTTCCGAAGATCATCCTGTCGGCCGGCTTGGGGTGACAGGACATCTCGGAAGTGACCAGCAAACAGGTCCGGGTCTTCTGTTGGTAAGTGCCGAAGGTCTATCTGAGTGGCTTCAGAGAGTCAAAGGAGAGGGAGAACATTCTCGCACCTCTCCATGACTACCTTTGCGGAAACTTGGTGGACTGTAGCATCGAGCAAATTCGAGAGTCCGGCCGTTGTAAGGACGTTGGTTGGCAGATGTCTACGCAGAACTGTGTCTAATCCCTCTGTCACCCATCAGCGTGGGCTTCGTATTTAAAGCCTTGCCGTATGGCCCGGTCAACAGCTATTAGGGAATGTTCTCTCTGCTAAACCGCAGGATCAAAAAAATTCTTGGTCCTGCCTGCGGAGCTGGACACCGCTGCGGTGCCACTCGCGGGCTGCCGGAGGAGTTGCCACACTCCTTCTGGGATCGAGAAGGTGCCTATGAGCGCCTGATAGGCAGCTGGTTGGACACACATGGCCTTGTCAACCTATTTGTTGTAGGCCATCCAATCCCTGTCCAAGGTCCTGGCCCAATGCTGACCCCTGGTCACCAGGAAAGCATCAATGGGGAATTGTCTAGCAATTGGCTTAGTTTCCCTTGGGGCTGAGCTGAGCAGTCTACGCTGAGACTGTGGACCCGCCTCTACGAGAGGTGCTTCTACAACATCCAGCTTAATTTTCCGTTCTAGGAAACCAAGGAGCTGGGAAACCCGCTCCTCTTGTAAAAGGGGGTCCACTGGGGGAGGTGGCAGAAAGAGGACTTCATCTGGTACCTAGTAGGATATAGGGGTCCTATCTAGTGCGGTCTGAATCGTTGACGCGGCACCGGGGACGACTTAAACCGGGCGGCGGCAGGGATCCCCCGTTCTGGGCGTAGTTCTGTGCCTTGGGGATGAAATCATCCGAATCAACATCCTTTCCAGATGGATAGATGTCAAGGGCATCCTCCTCCGAGACCTCAGGGTCGGATGGATGCCATGCCGCGGCAGCTGCCAGGGGCGAGGTGCAGGAGGTAGTAGCCTCCGCTCCAGCACCTAAGACACCAAAGACTCAAGAGTCTGCTTGAGTGTATCCTTGAAGGTGGGATATCGAGGAGATTTTCCCTGTGTCGCTTTCTTCGCCTCCGCTTGGGCTCAGGGGAGGACGAGGAAGAGGAGGACTAGTAACGTCAACTCTGTCCTCTCTTGTGTGTAATATCCCCTTCCCGTTGCTTCTCAGCTCTCTTGGTTGCTTTTTGAAAGTGCCGGTCGCAATGGAGTCTATGCTCCGACCACGCCGCTTGATCCCAGTCGCTGCACAGAGTACACGGGTTGGACTCACAGCATAATCTGCATGTGTAACACGTGAGATAAATGTCACCGGAGCGTAACTTAGAGAAGCGTTTACACACGACGCATCACGGGGCATCTTGGGTGCATAACGCACTGATACTTGGGGACCTGTCCTCTGTGTCCATGATACTGGTGAAATAAATTGTGGAACTGTAATGTTCAACGCAGAAAATCTTACTGAGGCAGTTTACCTGGTCTTGGAACTGCGTAGCTAATGGCTATGGAAACAAGAAGAAAATAGCTCTCCTGATGCTATATTTCTTGTAAAGATTGTCACTTATCACCTGACCACGTAGCTTCGTAGCTAGCGGGTCTATTTGCGGGTTTATCGTATGGTGTATGTTACAAAACTCTAAAGCTGTACAGACCCGTTCACCGGAGCCATATGGACCCGTAAAGCCGTAGGCCACGGAGCCGTCTGATGGAGCCATCGAGGGACCTGTACAGAGCCGTCATGGACCCGTGAACACGGGTAGTGGAGCCGTATGAAGCCATGTACACGGGCCGTGGAGCCATAAGGAGCCGTGAAAGTAATGTAATGAGTCGTAAAATTACTTATATCTCACTTATTACCTGTTTGGGCGCCACCTTTTTGTGACCCTACCAGTCCCTACATGGAACTGTGGTCCACAGCGGTGTACAAAGGAGTTCCACTAACAATATACACCTCACCAACTCAGTAGCGTCGAGAAGGGGGCGCTAGTGATTTATTCTACGTGATGTCTAGGACGCCACTTAGCTTATCAAAATAGACTCAGTTAAGTTATGTCTAATAGACCGCACCCATGGCCCTGCCAACTCAGTAGCGTCGAGTCAGAGGCCTCCAGGAGGTTAATCAGGTAAAAGTTAAGAAAGTAAACTACTAACACAGACCTCCACGGCTCAGTAGCGTCAAGTCGGTGGTCATGGCGTAAGTAGAAACTCTTGAGACTATAATGATTTATATCGCCTCTTGGCACTTTGAAAATATTAAAATATATGTAGAAAATATATATATACTTAAACCAAGGTTCCCTTACAGGGGATGTACTTACGACCTTTAGGGGGGCAAGACGGTCAAACATAGCGAGGCAAGCCACAGCAATTTAGTACATCAAAACATTTTATCAGAAAAATCACTATCTGAAATTTTTTAGAAACCTGAGAAAATGCACTAAAAGTAAATTCTTTAAAATCACAGGGGTAGCGTGGAAAAGTTGAACCACTTAGTAACCTGGTGTCTGTGGAGATAAAAAAAAAAGATTATATCTCCTGAAAAGAGGACGTCAGGAACACCCCTTAAGGTCACTCTAACGCCCCAAAACTCAAGCTTAAAAATTAAAAACTCTGTCTTAGTTATATGCGAGAAAAACGAATGCATGACATGTACTGGTAACATTAAATAAAATATAGGCTCTCTTGTAACAACTGTAGCTCCTTGGATCTCTATGAAGCTGACTCCTCAAACACCCTGTGGTGACGTCGACCCAATATGCATGTGCCAACATCAGTTGAAGAAATTAGCCTAATGCATACGAGAACCTGTACTGAATATATCCTAACATGTTAATACAATGCATAGTATAATGCTAAATTTTTCTTGTGGAAGGGCGGGGCCCAAGGGTGAAATTCCTGATGTCATTAATGCTCAGGTTGAAGAGAGTGGGGAGAGGATGCTGCCTTGGGGGAACGGCTTGGAGAGGGGTATACGAACTTGGAACTGCCTGGGTGAGAGGAAGTTTTGAATAAAGATGGGGAGGTGGCCTCTGAGGCCAATGGTGTGAAGTTTCGGTAATGCCGTATTTCCAAGTAGTGTCGAAAGCTTTCGAGGTCAAAAATATGGCAATGAGGTGTCTTTTTGCAAAGGATTCCGGATAGCGGTGTCGAGCGCAATTAACTGGTCGCCCGCTTGAGTGAGGAGAGAGGACTCGAGGAACCAGTTTAGTCTCTGATTAATGATCTTTTCCATAATTTTAAGTAAATGGGTCGGTAGCTGGTGGGGTCGGTGCTATCCTTCCCGGTTTAAGGACGGGGATGACAATAGCTGTTCTCCAGATAGGGGAAAGGAGGAGGACCAAATGTGGTTGAAGATGGTGAGTAGGGTAGTGGTGGCTTTGATGGGGAGGTGTTTCAGAAACTGATAGGGGATGTTATCTGGGCCCTTGAGGTGCAGCCAGCGCCGCTGATGGCTTGGTTTAATTCAGAAAGGGTGAGAGGGGTGTTGTGGCTTTCTGAGTTGTCAGGAGGGAAAAGTGATTCCGGGCTCATCGCAGTTTTTTGATTTTGAAAGCATTGGAGTAGTTGGTCGAGGCCGAGATGTTGCTGAAAGAACTCTGCCGTGAAGCTGTTAACCATTCTCCAAATCTTCTTAGTGGGGTGTGTTGGTGAGAGAAGAGATAAAGTTGTTCCAAGTGTTGGTTTTACTGTCCTTGATAGTGCGCCTGGCCTTGGCACGGCTGATGAAAGAGGTTAAGGTTATGGGTGGTCGGGTTAGTTTTAAAGTTCCTGAGGGCTCTTTTCCTGTTCTTGATGGCGGTTTTGCAGTCATCTGAGAACCAGGGGTTGGGGGATGATTTGGGGTTTGGAGGTTTTGGGAATTGAGCAGGTGGCGATGTTGATAAGGATATTACTGAAGTTAGACATGGGATCCTCATCCTGAGAAGATTAAAGAGGTGTGAGTCACAGAGGGTTTCAAAGGGACCAGTCAGCCTTGTCGAGGTTCCAGTTGGGGGTGTACTCAGTGGGGATTTGAAGATTGGAGTGTAATGATCACTACCACAGAGGTCAGCAGTGACTCCAACTAAAGTCAGGGGAGGAGGTTAGGGGAACAGATAGACAGGTCATCACAGGTAGCCTGGCAGGATGAAGGTAGGTCGGGAGTTAGTGTTCAGTAAGGACAGGCTGTGCTGACGGAGAGCGTTTCGATGAACTTGCCTCTAGGGGTGGTGGTATTAGAGCCCCACAAAGGGTTGTGAGCGTTGAAGTCACCAAGAAGGATGAAGGGGTGGGAAGCTGAGAGATGAGGTTGTTAAGGCTGGTTGGTTGAATGTTGGTGTTGGGAGGAGATAGATATTGCAGAGAGTGAAAGTTTTGTGGAGGGAGATAGAAATACAGATGGCCTGAAGGTCGGGTGTGCTACCTAACAGGGCTGTGTGGGATATCGTGTCTAACGAGAATGGAGACGCCACCACAGGCCCTGTCAGCATCCACTTGATGTTTCAGGATAGCAAGCAAAGTTGTTAAGGGAGTAATGGTCGTGTGGTTTTCAAGAAAGTTTCTTGTAGGCAGAAGACTCATCGGGTTGAAGGTGGAGGCCAGAAGGTCGATTTCTTCAGAATTGGCCTTAAGGCTCCTAATGTTCCATTGTATGATGTTGGGTGTTATTGTAATTGATTGTGGTGTATGCCATAAAGGAGGCGGGGGTTATCTGGAGGAAGATCTGCTGGGTCTGAGTTCGCTTGTTTTTCTTTTGATTTGTTTTGGGAGCGATTGTTTTGAAAATTGACGAGAAGTATGATCGGTGTGTTGTAATCTAACAATCCATACTCTCTTCAGTGTGGGTTTGGGAGGTGGGTTGTTTGTTGATTGGTTGTTTGTTGATAGGTTGTTTGTTGATTGGTTGTTTTTTGGCTGGTTGTTTGCTGGTTGATTTGTTGGTTTGTTGGTTGTTTGCTTGGCTGGTTTTAGCTTGATGTATGAAGGTATTAGTGGAGTTGGTGGGGCGTGTAGGGCTTTAGAGTAGGAAGGGGGTTGAGGAGAGAAGTGGTGGTGGAGGTGGGTGGGTATTGGGTGATTGCTGTTGGAAAATGGTGGGATGGGCTTAGGACTAGGTAAGAAGAGCCAGGTGAGGTCGGTTTGGGCATGGGAGTTAGTTTTTTGTTGTGTTAGTTGTGTTGGGGGGCGGAATTAGAGTTAGAGGAGACTACGCTTGAGTAGGAAGGCTTGGAGTTAAGGAAGCGAGGAATTGTTTCCTGGCCTCAGGGTAGGTTATGTTGGGGTTAAGGGTTTTAAGTTTAGTTATTTGTTTTTCCTGTGGGACAGTCTTTCGAGAAGGAACTGTAGCTCCTTGTCATGGTCCTATGAAAACCCAAAGGGCAAGAGGTCCACTAGACAGGCACACTTAGTGCTCTAAGGACTAAATACTGAAACCCAAGGGCAAAGGTCCACTAGACAGGCACACTTAGTGCTTAGACTAAATGCGCCGCGAGTGGGACTCTCTCAAATAGCCATCCGTTTTGTACGGATGGAGACAAAAACACTTTATTCTAAGTGTAGGCTTAACGGGAAAGTCCTGTGAGCCAAGAACCGAAGAATTCCCGGTCCCATGGCTACCTTGTCTTACCTCAACAGACTTGAAAAGGCAAACAGAATAAGGCCGAACAGCATAAAAACCTGCCTGGTGGAAGCTGCAAGGAAGAAAGTTGTTAGAAAAGGTAAACATTTCTAAAAGAAAATTTGACCAGTTCCAGCGATGTTGTAATAATAACGCGCTGAAAAAAAGTGAGGGTTAGTAGAGGTATAACGGAGGTCAGTGCTGGGCTGGTAACTACGTTTTTAAGGTCGGTTAGAAGTGCGTTAGAAACAGGCAGGTCATGTGACCAGATTGCAAATTTATAGCATGGAAGGTAAGGTAAAACTAGGAGTAAATTCAATATTTACTTCCAAGTTATTTTGTCATTTGAAAAAATGAAGAAGAAAAAGAGTCCAATAAATAAAAATAAAAGAAAATGTCACTTCATTGCAATTCATTTCTACCGTGATTCTTCACTGCAAGATGTGGGACACATTCAGTTGGAACCATGTGAAATTTTATCCTTAATGCCAACTCCGCTGCAGTTTATCACAAGGCATGCTGCAACAGCTGATTGATTGTACAGTATGACTCATCTGTTTACATATCTATTTACTCCTTGTTTCTGGGGCAGTTTTTGATTAGGTACTTCGATTATTTTCATTATTTTAAGGGAAATTTATTCTCCTTTTGTTATATTGGAATAATCACTTATGGCTGGCACCTAGTCCATCGTTTGGATTAAACTGCAGAATACCCCACATTTTCATAACTTAGAGAGTGGATTGCTCCCTAGCTACGTCAAGAATTCAGATCTTTTAGTCTTAGATCTCAATTTTTGTGATATGTAGAGGCCGATCTTTTTGGACTTTACAGTATGTCGCAATCGCCAACTTCAAGTCACAATGGATATTCCATTATGGGGAGAAATGGTTACTGTGCTACTGTTTATCTCATTACGGATGGAAATGGCTACATTGGCTACTCTGCTACCTTGATCCCATTAAGCATAGATATGGCTACGTTGACTACTCTAATCACATTTTACGGGTAGAAATGGATGTGTTAGTTAATCTGATCCTATATTACCGGTAGAAATGGCTATGTTGGCTACTGTGCTATCGTTGATCCCATATTCGGGTAGAAATGGCTACGTTGACTACTCTGATCCCATATTACGGGTAGAAATGGCTACGTTGACTACTCTGATCCCATATTACGGGTAGAAATGGCTACGTTGACTACTCTGATCCCATATTACGGGTAGAAATTACGTTGCTCTGATCCCATATTCGGGTAGAAATGGATCCTGATCCTGCATTACGGGTAGAAATGGCTACGTTGGCTACTCGGCTACTCTGTTCCCAATTCAAGAAGAAGTGGCAACGTTGGCTACTTTGATCCTAATCTTAATAAACAAACGAATAGGCATTATTAACTTGCGGAACATAGTAGCAGCGTAGCAAGCTACGAAGATAACCTTCAATAACACGGGGTATTCTGCAGTTATACCCATTGTTCAGCTTTTTAATAGGGAAACTTCTGGTTTTGATTTTTCTCATATTTTGGGATGCAAAACATATCTATACACCTTGTTGTGTGTTCCAGCTTGAGTCTGTGCACAGATAAACAGGTTAGTGCTCACTTCCTGCATTGATTTTTATTGAGTAAAATATATTTATATTTCTTAATTAAGCAGTTTTAGAGTGAATTTTGTATAATTATTGGTGACTTGAAAGTCCTGTGCCCATTAGCAGATTAGCTTTACACCACCTAAGATAATTAAATGAAGCTGAATTTTGTTTTTCGTAATAGATTTGTGAACAGTACTCTTCTTGTCTCTTTATGCTCATTCCTGTGTCTTCAAACCTCCCATCCTCAGAACTTCACAAGTGGATTCTTATTATTGTGAATTTTGATGAAAATTTTAAACACTGAAAAAAATTGTTAATGATAAGGAGAAAATTTGGAAAGAGCTTGGGGTTTTGCAGGCAACAAACACTAAAATGACATACCTCACATTTGGATTTGCATTGAACTGCAGTAATAACTTTGTAAATCTGATGGCCTTTTCAGTATCACTATCTCCCACAGCTAGGTGGACAGGACTCACTCCCTCAGATAATTGATTGGGATCTCTCCCTGATTTCAAAAGTTCCTCTGCCAAGCTGGAAACGAACAAGAAAACACTTGTAGAAAAGTCCAGTGAAATGAAGTTTATAGTGATAATAGAAGGGCAGATATGGAGTTGGAATATATCATGCAAAAATAATGTACATGTTCAGTAGGCTTAAGTTAATAATAGCATAATATCTAGCATGTTTCTTTTATTGGTTTGGTTTGTTGATGTTTAACAGCACCGTGACTGTGAGAGTCAAATGTGTCACTAAATAATGGTGTAAGAGTAAGGATAGTGAAGGGATGAAAGGTTTGTAAGGGAGATAAAGGGGAAAGACTGAATGTGGGAGAAAAATTTAGGTGCAAAGAAAGGGGTGTGTAAGGTTAGGTGTAGAAAGGGAAGAGAGATGATTATATGTGGTGGAAGGGGTTGTTGCAGAGGAAGTTGATGATGTTTGAGGAAGAATTGTTTTCAAATAGGTCCGAGATTGAGGAGAGTGAGGAGAGAACAGATGTGGAGTTCTGGTTTAGGGGACAGGTTAAGAAAATATGCTTGATGGAGAGATTAAAGTTGTAAGTGGGGCAGAGAGGGGCAGAGGAGCCGGATAAGAGATGGGAGTGAGTACGAGAAAAGTGGCCAAGGCGGATGCGGGTGACAACGATGTCTTCCCTGCGGTTTGCGACTATGCAGAGAGGTGTTGGTCCCAACTTTGGGTTTGATGGTGTAAAGTTTATTACTGGTTTCTTGATTCCGGGAGTTTTGCCAGGTTTTGTTGATGTTGTTGGAGATGGAGAGACGGAGGTCTGAGTGTGGAATAAGAAAAGGAGAGCTGTTATTTGACAAAGCTTTGATGGCAGTTCTGTCGGCTCTCTCGTTGCCAGGGATGCCAACTTTTACCGATCCACTTGTTGATGACATTAAATTATTAATCTATGGGCCCAGTATGATTTTTACTTGGAGGTGGTCAATATCACAATCACTGTCACAGTTAATAGGAAATTAAGCAGATTTTTCATTCTTTTGTGATTTTGAAGAAAACAAGTGGTGCATAGAATTTATTTTTCTTTAAATATGATTGAAATCCATGACTAACTCATTACCTTTCTAAAAAATTACCACAACACGTTTCCATCCCAATATAAAATACATGTATCCTAGGAACTTTTGACTAAAACCTTGGCAAATTGTGGCCATAATTTGTTAAGGCTTTGGCCTAACATTTAAGTTGGAAAGTGATACAGGGAGTGCACTTTGATACTTTAGTTTTTTGTCTTTTCTTCAAGCTTGTTCACCAGAAAATCCCACAAGGGCAAAATTCAGCAAACTTTGTGGAGTGAAGCTGATGAAGGTATAGTACCTGTACTACAACCTTGATTAACTAAAGTGTCTCAAAAAGTGTAAAACTCGAACTTTTCCCGATTTTGCACCTAAGGACTCTGAGGAAATTTTTTGAATATTTTTCTGCAGGGAATGGATTGCAAATGAATTTATCTTCTGATTCTTAAGAGTTTCATGACCAGGGATACAAGAGTTTTGAAATAAGAAAAAATAAATATTTCAAAGTTTTTCGTATACAGCCTATTAAAAACAATGACCCTACGATTGCCATTTCAAGTGTGGCCTATTTTCGAAGTCAGGTATTAATGACTTAACAATTAAGTTCACATGTGACAACCAGCTGCAAAGGGAAAAACAAACCTACACTTAGGCAGTATTTCAGTCAAAATATCAAATAAATTATTTAGCTATGCCGAAATATAGATTTTTGCTCAAATTAAGGCATTTTTAAATGAAAAGTTGCTAGAGTGTTCTCGTGTTGTTTGCCACTTGAGTGAAAAGAGCAAGTGCTCATATCTTAATCTTATTTGATATTCATCCAAAATTCATTTCTTTTAAATGATTCATACTCACCTTAAAAGTTGCTAGAAGTGTTCTCGTGTTGTTTGCAAAACCCTTGATGCTGTGAAAAGAGCAATGGTTTGGCTGCTCATATCTTAATCTTATTTGATATTCATCATCCTATCTAATCCTGCAAGAAAGAACTAAAACGTGGCCAGAGTGTGGACCCAAGATGGCAGGATTTAAAAAGAAACACAAACAGGCTGCATGGTGAAATTGCAACATTTACATGTACTTCATTTTCAAGTTGTAAGCATTTTGGTTCTAACGCACATGTGAGTCACTGTTTTAGATGACAATGACTCACATTTGACTGACATTGTCGGGGTAAGTAGGCACTAGGGGTGAGTCATACAACTGACAATTGCATAACATAATCAGAAATTTAGCTAGGAGAGGTTTAAAAGTGGATTTTGGAGAACATTTGCAAACAAAATATGGCTCACTTGACCATTGAATTGAACTTTTCAGGGAAGATTGGTCCGAGGTTTATCATGCAACAAATGCAAATACAGCAATCGCTCTTATACAGTAATTGACAAAAAGCGGTTTCAGGTTTGAATAAGTATGCATCAGTACAAGTCCCCTTCCCCACAGAGGCTCTGTAATAAATTAGCGTAGATTGTCGTCATCAGTTAGTGTTTGCAATCGTTATCGTTTGTCTTTGCATTGTTTAAGATATACGGGTGTAAAAGTCTGGAATGACATACCGCAAGATATTAAAAAGTCAAACATTTAAGTTACATCTTAAGAATTAGTAAAGTCATGTCAGAGTAACTGCAGAATACCTCACTGTTCCAAAAGTATACTACCCGAAAAATTAAGAGGCTACAGTCTGTCATGAATATGCCAAAGAACTGATGGTTTTTTAATACTTTCTGATAAGTAGAGTCATATTATGACAAAAAATGACCTAACCCCAAACAAATTGCAAGAAAACATTTTTGGGTGTTTTCCTGTACTACAAAGTCTAAAGAACAGATCAAAAAATTTCCAAAATCAGACCACTGCAAAGGGTCTAATTATGTAATAAAAATGTGTGTTAAAATGGCTAATAGGCCATGGGCCAGATGCACTCCACGTGCACCCCCATTCCTCCCCCCCCCCCTCTTCTCTAACCAATCTCCGAACCATTACTTTTCTGAAGCTTTAGGGTCCACTGAACACGTTTTCAACTGAAAACAGTACAAAATTTGGGTCTTTGAAACTTGGCACATGTGTTGGAAATTATGTGTATAGAACATCCCCAAAATGTTAGCTTTACACTGTACCTTCCACTGTTTCTAAGATACAGTATGGCCATTCAAAAGTCAGTTTATTTTAAGCCTATTTTCTTGGATATGGCGGTCATCTTGAATTTGTATTGATTGCTTAAATGTAGACAATTGTTTGCCTGGAACTAAGTACCAGGCTGTTTTTTGAGAAATAGAACTCAAAAATAGCATTTAAAATTCTCCCAGGGTAAGCAATAATGTTGATATTTTCAATTAAACTCAATTTGTTATGCTTGCAGGTCTCCCAGGGTTCTGCTGGAGCTTTTCTCTACCATAAAATGGGCCATCTGCACACCCCTGGGGTTTCCCAGGGATCCCTTAAGCATTTTCTGTCTCGTCACACACATACTGTAATGTACCAAAAAATGATTATTATTATTATTAAATCATGTTTATATAGCACTTATTCTAAAAGAAAGCTCTAAGTGCTTTACAAGAGCATGAAAAAATCAAAAGTTAATTACTTATATTAATACATAAAGAAACAAAATAAAAATGATTCAACACTTAAAACTCAGCCAAAATATCAGCAGTATACGAATAGAAGAAATAATTCAGCTTTAAACGTTCAGTTCAGATACATAAATAATATAAAACACTTACAAAAAAAGCGGTAAAAACTACCAATCTTAAACACAAAACACTAAGAGAAATAGAAATGTTATCAAACAATTAAAATGCATTAGAAGGTGAAACCTGGGGTGAAAAAATTTAAATAAAAAATAAAAAATAATAATAATATCTAAAAAGTTAAAATAAGTCACTGAAATACTCTTTAAAAAAAATGTGAGCATTTCTTATACATAAAGGGAGGGTATTCTATTCCTTGGGGGCAAAAACTTCAAAAGAGTGATCGCCAGTTTTACTGATAGTTTTGGGAACTTGGAAAAGATTTTGATTGGAGGATCTAAGAGAGCGTACTGGTTTGTATGGTCGAATGAGTTCAATTAAATACTTTGGAGCGGTGCCTTGTACACAATTAAAACAAAAAACTAAAACTTTAAAACGCACACAGCATTCTATGGGCAACCAATGAAGTGTAAAAAGAATAGGTTTAATATGGTCTCTGAAGCTACATGTAGTTCTCATTAATAATCTGACAGCAGCATTCTGAACAACCTGTAGACGATGAATTAATGACTTAATTACACCAATTAAAAGACTATTAAAGTAATCAATCCTAGAAATTACAAGAGCCTGTGTAAAAGTCCTAGTTGTATCAATATCTAAGAAGTGACGGATTTGAGCAATAGAACGCAAATTATACATAGCACTTTGATATTTTGCAGTAATGAAATTATGCATGGACATTTCCGAAGAAAAAAGCAGTGCCAAAGTTTTTCATTTTCGATGAGTTTTTTACTGTTACTTCATTAACATTTAACGATAAAGATGGCAGTTTTGTCAGGGAAAGTTTACTGCCAGTCAAAATTAATTCAGTTTTATCATCATTGAGTTTTAGAAAGTTAGTAAGCATCCACTTCTTGATGTCTTTTAAACAGTTTTCCAGACAATAACCTTGATCAGCAATATCTGAATTATCAAAAGAAATGTAAAGTTGAGTGTCATCAGCATAAAAATGATATCCAATGGAATAGCGCTTTATGATGTCAGCAAGGGGTGCAGTGTACAAGGTAAACTTAGTTGGCTATTTTAGTAATAGCTGGAACTAGCTCAGAACTACATAGCTTGACCATTGTAGTACCAAGTGGATCACTCTTGCAATATGCTGTAGATGAATTGGTTACAAGTTTCTGTATCTCTTCTTCCGATGCAGTTGCCAACACGTGGAATCTAGCGGTATCACTACAAGCTGGTTCAACTTGAAAATCCTTCATGGTTTCTTTCCCTAAATCCTTCTTAATACTGACATGTATTTTCGTGATTTTGTCCTTGAAGAATTCAGCAAAATTGGTACTGTGGGTACAGTTTCAGGTTTAGTGTGGGATGGATAGATAGGTTCCCTTTCCAACAAAAAGAGATTTTGCTGAATTGAACAATTTCTTCTTGTCCGATTTTAACTTGATGATGCTTCTCTAATAGTATTCCGTTTTAGCATTGTTATAGAGACGCTTCACATACTTTGTCTGATTTTTGACCGCTTGACACGCTGCATTCCAGTCTTCTTCGTAGAACTTTTGCTTTCCGTATTTCTGGAATATACCAGGCAGTATCAGGGCATACAGTTACCACTTTTGTAGCCAGTGGGGCATGTTTCTCCAGAACAGAAGATAAGACAGAATTGTATTTGTCAAAAGCACCCACAACAGTCTCTGGTACATTTCCATCCAATGTAGAAATGTCTTGCTTAAAAATTTGTATGTCAATTGTTCCTAAATTACGGGAAGTTACTGTCAATTTAATCCTTTCAGGCTTCTTAATATTATTCAAGATATTGATGCAATGATGATCGGAGATATACGAAGGGGTAACTAACGTTGCCACATTAATACCTGTTAAGCCAGTTTTAGTGATGACAGTG
Source organism: Chiridota heheva (assembly GCA_020152595.1). Classification (NCBI taxonomy): domain Eukaryota; kingdom Metazoa; phylum Echinodermata; class Holothuroidea; order Apodida; family Chiridotidae; genus Chiridota; species Chiridota heheva. The sequence goes on from JAIGNY010003891.1 coordinate 1,149,130, forward strand.
TCCAGGCAATGAACAGAATCATGAGTAGGCTCAGATATAAGAGATTGTAAATTTAGAGACATGATAAGGTTTGTCAAATTTCATAGTGTCTTGAGAAAGTTTATCATCGAGGGGCAGATTAAAGTCCCCTATAATAAGATCTTTTTAAGACGCTGACATATTTGCAAGAGAAACAGATAACTCATCAATGAATTGATTGTTCGTATTTCTCGCACAGGCAGGGGGGTAGTAAATTATTAACAACATGACAGATTTATCTCTGTGAGACATAGTGCAATGACTGTTTTCAAACGTTACAGCTTTAAAGTCATGAAATTTCAAACGAATATTAGCTTTATGGAGTAGTCCAACACCTCCACCTCTTGCACCCGACTGGCAGGGTACGCTGTAAAACTTATATCCGTTGGGTGTTATCTGATTAACAATGGGTAAATCTTGATCAAGATAGAGCCAGGTTTCCGTGATCGCTAGTAGGTCTAAGTCATTTTCAAGAACTTTATCATAAATAGCACTGATTTCATTTCTTACCAATCTCGCATTCAGAAGTTGCATTAATATTTCGGGAAATGTAGGTGGATTGTGACATCTTGGATAAATGAGATAAGAAAGTTCAATACCTCTATTTGATGAGCGAGAACAAATGTTTAAGAAACTTCCCCCACGTTTTCCTTGAAAACGAAATAAATTATTTACTTTCAAACATTCTAGCGTAGTTGCACTCAACCATTTTCTGGACCGCGAACAACTTAGACGATAGTGCAAAAGCTGAGTCTTGCTGTATCTAAGCGTAGTTGATCGGATTAAGTACTTCAGAGAGCAGCCAGTATAATAGGCAATTTATTTAAAGTAACTCAAGGGTAGCCGTTCAAGCGAAAATGTTTGATGAACTTGACTCTTTACTAAAGCGTTGTTCATTTCCATGGTTATGAAATCGCGGAAAGGATATAATGTATAGTTTACTGACTAAAACATGTCACAACAAAACACAATAAAATTGCTAAAACAATAAAACTATCACTTAAAAACAGCTAAACATAGTAATCCATAATGTAGAGGCAATCTGTGAAGTTCAAAACTGAATTAGAAATACAAAAAAAACAGATTTTTGACAGGAAAGAAACACAGAAGCGGCAGCTATTAACAGGGCCAGAATACCACTAAGAATGGGCCCCAGCAGACCCCTGGGGTCTACCAGGGGTCCGCTGGGGCCATTCTCTGACTCGTCACAAACCAATTGTACCAGAAAATGGATCACATAACACCCCTAGGGTCTCCCAGGGATACCTTGGGCCCGTTCTCTGTCTCGTCACATACATAACATACCAGGGAATGGGCCACCAGCAAACTCCTGGGGTCTCCCAGGTATCTCTTATGCCCAATCACTGTCTCGTCGCACATGTAACATACCAGAGAATGAGCCACCGGCAAACTTCTAGTCTCTCAGGGATCCACTGGGGTCATTCTCTGACTCCGTATGTAACATACCAGAGAATGTACCCACCAGACCCCTGGGGTCTCCCAGGGATCAACTAGGGCTATTCTCTGGCTCATCACGCACCTAAAGGCCCAGAAAATGGGCCACCTACACACCCCTTGAGTCTACCAGGGATACCTTGGGCGCTTTCTCTGTCTCATCTTACTTGTAACATACCAAAGTATTGGCCACCAGCAAACCCCTGGGTATTCCCAGGTATCCGCTCGGACCAATGGATAAATGAGAGACCACAGGTGTCTACTGGTTGCCTATTCTCTGGTACGTTACATATAGGTACAGTATGTGACAAGCCAGAAAACAACCCCAAGGGATCCCTCGAAGACTCCAGGAATGTGTAGGTGGCCCACTGTCTGGCCAAAATACAGCCCTATTAAGACATCCCTGGGATACTCCAGGGGTCTACTGGTTGCCCATTATCTAATATGTTATGCATGTGACGAGCCATTTTATGGCCCAGGGGAATCACTGGGAGATCCCAGGGATCTGCTGGGCCAATTTTCTGGTACTGTACCACGTTTGAGGAGCCAGAGAATGGCCCCAGTGGATCCCTAGGATACCCCAGGAGTTTACCGGTGGCCTATCATCTGGTAGGTTAGGTATGTACGGAGAAGAAGGGATCCCTGGGAGACCCAAGAATGTGCAGGTGGCCAATTTTTCGGTAAACCACCTGCACACCCACAGGTGTAACGAGCCAGGAAATGGCCCTAGCATATCCCTGGGAGAACCTAGGGGCTTCTGGGCCCATTCTCTGGTACGTAACACGTGTGTGACAAGACAGAGAACAGGCCCTGGTAAATAATGAGTATGACAAACCAGACAATGGCCCTAGCGAATCCCTGAGAGACCCCAGGAGTTAGCAAGTGGCCCATTCTCTACTTCGTAAGTTGTGTGATAAACCAAAGAATGACTCCAGTGGATCCTTGAGTGACCCCAGGGGTTTCCTGGTGGGCAATACTCTGGTATGTTACATAGGTGATGAAACAGAGAACAGGCCCAAGGGATCCGAGGGGTGTGAAGGTGGCCCATTTTCTGGTACAATAGGATTATGACGAGCCAGAGCATGGCCCTAGTGGAAGCCTAGGAGACTACAGGATTCTGCTGGGCACAGTCTCTGGTACCGTATGTGTTTGAGAAGCCCAAAAATGGACCCAGTGGATCACTAAGATCCCCCAGAAGTTTGTCGTTAGGTGTGTGACAAGCCAAAGAATGGCCCTAGCGGAGCCCTGTGAGACCTTAAAACATAAAAAATTGAGTTTAAATAAAAAATATCAACATTAATGCTTACCCTGGGAGAATTTTAAGTGCCATTTTTGAGTTCTACATTTCAAAAACAGCCTGGTACCAAATGCCACTGTACCAGGCAAAAAATTGTGTACATTTTTTTGTGTGTGTACAATCAATCAAGTAAAATTGACAACAAAGTGACGTTACCAGCATGGCGACATTCACCGAGTTTATTTATAGGATGATACCTTTCCTTTCAGTTGTTATCTCAGTTAATAGAAGCTGAAGAAAATGACTAAAAAGGGTGATATTTATTTCTTTCGGTAGTTTTGTAACCATTTGAAAGTTACAAAAACATTATGACTTCATGTGGCGTTATTTATTATAAATTCTTGATGTCATCAATGAAATTAAGTTGTCACCATTCTCTCTTAAGGATAGATAGATGATAAATAAGATATCTTTTCATCATTGTGGAAAGCAATCTAAAATTACACACAATTATATTATGACCAGACCTTTTATGACTTCATAAAAGAAGTCATTACGTCATAGTTAAGGTCATGTGGGACAATTTTGTCAGTGCTAAGAATCATAACTTACTTAGATATTAATGTCTAAAGATAATATTCACACAGAGTGGTTACAAACTGTTGAATTTAAGGTATATACAGGTAATAACCATTTTTAACACTGGCAACCATCTTTACCTATGATGTCATAATTAGACTCTTTGTGGTGGTCGGATTTCAGAAATTGTTTGATATGTTGTTCTTTGAACTTTATAATACAAGAAAACAAAAAATACCCATTTCTTGCGAATTTGGGGGGTTTATGTGTCAAAATGACTCTACAATAAGTGTTTTTCTTCTACTTACATTTATTTTTTTGGGCTTGAATACGGGGTAAGTTGCATGCTCTAACCTAGTATGAAGGCCCATTTGTTTGTATGGGTCTTCTTTGGAATGGGCAGTAGACATGATCGCTAGCTAATGCATAACCTCTCCCTAGTCTCCTACATCACTATGAACACTTTAAGAGATTTTCATTATGAAAATCTGTTAATTTTCACATTAAAAAATTCACTGGAAAAAAAAGTACAGCTGTTATTGCAACACCAAGAGAATTCAATGCTGTAGTATTTACTAACACTGTGGAAGGGACCTTTAAACTACAGCTGTTATAATCTTCCATTTAGTAAGTGGTCATAAATCTGTCTTGCAGTGAAGGCTATAGAAACATCAACAGAAAGTAGTAATTGTTTGACAAATTTATAGCTCCATGTGCTTCTTCAGGAACAGCCCTTAATTATTTGGAGATTTTCCTAATGAAAGTGTGATTGAGTTGGAAAACAACTTTCTGTTTGTACCGATCTTTAGACATCTGCTGATATGGTCCTAATTTTCCTCACTGCAGTAAACTTAAGACAGGACAAAATGATCATTTATTACACCCATAAAAAGCCTGTATTCATTCTCCATATTTTATTCTAAAATGCATATATCATATTTCTGAATAACTATTTCAATCAAAGATGTTCAGATTAATTTTTCTTTTAAAAAAAAGCTAATTTCGTGCATTTTGTTTAAGCTCTTGGAAAATAACATGTGCGTGGTTCAGTAATACTATACTAGGCCTATACTATATTTACAACCTGGAATAACAACTCAATTATGCAATTCTTTGCTTTTCAAGAGTTCACTAAAAAGTATCTTTATCCTTCCAATTTCATTTGCAAAAGCATGGAGTGTACTTGGGACCATGATAAAAGCAATATAAGATGACATCATCTATTCTTGTTTACCTCAACTTCAAAACAAAATAATAAGAAGGATAAAATAAAAACAATGTGAAATGTACTCAACCAAGGTATTATCATCTCCCTAATTGATTAAAACACAACAAACACATATTTTTTTGGAAGTATACAGGAAAAGATAGGAAACTGCAAATCAAATGCAATTCCACTTGTATTTTTTTCATTTTTATAGATTTTCATTATCACTTCCTTATTATCATTACATAGGCATAAGAACCAGGGGGCACACATGCCCCACAATGTTGCAGTGACCTACATAACAGTGCATGGTTCCCCCTCAAGTGAGTCAATTTTTTACCATTGAACTACTGTTGCAGCAGATTTTTGTGCCCCCCTCCCCACCCCCCTTCCCTTCCTAATGAAGAACATGTGACAACGCTTATGGCTATCAAAACAATAACAATAAGATTGATCATCAAACAGCTGTAAAAGGGTGTAATTACGCATTATTTACATAGTACCCGCATGCAGTTGCCGCCAACAGCTTTGATCTTCACACTCAAAACATTTGAACATAGGCTACATCCACTCTAAACTCTGGATTGCAAATTATTACATCATGGAAGAAGCTTTATATTATAAATAAATAATGAAAAATGAAAAAAAGCCTCATGCCTTTGAAAATGTATGGATGCAAATCTAAACCTTTTATTCTCATAGACTTATTAAGTAGGCTGTAATCGTTCATACTTTAAATCAGAGATTCAGAGCGAATGAGTTCGAGTATGAAAATTCCTACTATGGAAATTGGAATGGGTTACAGGCTACATAGAGTTTGGTGTCCTTTAAGTTTTGGATAGTCAAATATGAATAATTATGCGCAACAACGCAATTGTCGCATCTTGTAGCGAACGCACATGGTGATTTTTTGTATCTGCGGCTGTTTCAGCCCCTCCTTTTTCAAGTTGTACAAGCCCATTTGCAACATTAGTTGCAACGCTATCAAAAAGGGCTATGGGTTGGAGCTTTTAATTGAAATTGAAAGACTTGGGAAATTATGTTTTGTGCAGTCTACGGGCTAAGACTAGGACAAGAGTAAGAGGTCCTTTGATATCAAAAACGATCACATATTCATAGGCTACAGTACGAACTACATAGGCTAGTACTAGTTGGGTGTCCTTTTGAGTTTTGGATCGGGCTATGGGCTACCTGGTGGTGGACGTTTTTTTTTTAAATGAAGTCGGAAAACTTGGGAAAATTTACATTTTACCTTTAGGCACAGGTTAGCTCTGCTACAGAGTAACATTCAAAAACGCACAGTACTTTGCAGTTGTGCACTCACGTTTCCAAGTTCATTTAACTTTTTGTCTGTTCGCAGTACATTCTGTAAGATTTATTGGTATTTTAGGTAAATAACTCATTGTGTGTCAAATCCCGCAATAGTTTTTTATATATTTGTTTTACGTCAAGGTCTGAAGGTAGGCCTAACGTGTTAGATATTTTATTGCCACAGCGGTACGCCAAGTAAGAGCCGTCTACTTTTTCCTCCACAGCACGCCAAAGAAAGAAGTAAGTTTAACGCCGAAGATCTTCATGTGTTAGTAATGTTATTGCACGAAATACAGACTGGCTTCGCAAATAACATCGTCTTCCTCTCTTTTGTAAACAGAGCCCTAGCGTTATTCAAGGTAAGATCATGTTAGGGCCTAGGCTAGGACTAACGTTTAACTTAATGTGTACTGTAACGTCACTATTATATTTCGCAATTGGTACAAACTCAGTTGATAGTAGTACTTTACCTGAAATTTGCAGTTCTAACTGCGCAGCAGAGATCCATCTGGGATGCTCAAGTGTATAGGCCCCTAGGCCTATGTAGCTTTAGAACTAGGCCTAGTAGTAATGATGAAAATGACTTCGATAAAAAAGTTTCGGGTCTTCACATTTTTTACCTTAAAATTCCCGGGGAAACATATTTTACTTTGCTGCCACCACATTTTACAAAACCTGTTTACCTTGAACATTTGAAGTTAAATGTCCTATATCTTTGCCACAAGAACAAGAGAACGATGTATTAGGTCAAATGTGTCATTTTAATGCCGGCTTTGTCCACAGGGACTGATGTGGGGGATGTGATTTCCTTCTTCCCTCGTGGGGAATAGGGCCATACATGCATTTAAACCCAATTGTTTTCTCTCCTTCTGTATGGTTCTCATTCACGTCTCTTTTGGTCTGCCCACACCTCCTTTACCTTCTTACTAATGACAGCAGATACGTCAGTATCTTACACGTATCTAGCCCAAGTTAAACATTTATATATATATTTGTAGTTGCGGATAGATATTCTTTTTGCAATGAGTTGTAAATGGGTGGGTAATATTCAGTATTCACAATTTCAAAGTCAACATTGATATAAGTTCTCTACTAATTGTGGTGGAGGTGGTGTTAGTTTAGGCTTTTTATGGGGTGATTCATCCTTCTTAGCCCAGCATCTTGTTACGTTATGTTATGTATATAATATATATATATATATATATATATATATATATATATATATATATATATATATATATATATATATATATATATATATATATATATATATATATATATATATATATATAAAATCAAAGAAGCCCATAGTTATATATATATATAAAGAACTTATCAATGTTGACTTTGAAATTGTTGACTTTGAAATTGTGAACAGAATTGGAGCTGACTACCCACTCAGGAAAACCATTCCACTCATTAACAACTCTTTATGATAAGCTAAAACGCCGAATATATATACGTGAGAAATCTTTGGTCAACTTCAAACTGTTACCATGTGTCACATGAGAATTAGCTGAAACATGCAAGGAATAAAAGGAAGTCAAAGCATCACTACCAGATAAGAATTTAAAAACCTGAATCATATCACCACGTACTCTTCTCAACTCAAGCGTGGTCAAACCAAGAATTCGCAACCTAGATTCATAAGAGAGATTCCTTACTTCGGTAATAAGTCTAGTAACTCTTCGCTAAACCTGCTCTAAAATTACCTTATCCTTTTCATATAAAGGGACCCAAGCCTGAATAGGCATACTCAAGGTGAGGCCTGACTAACTGCTTATACAAATTAAGGACAACCTCTCTACCAAGAAAACAAAATAATTCTTCAATTCAAACCAAGCATCCTATTTGCCCTTGCAGCTGCTAAAACACATTGTTTAAAAGGCTTTAGATGACAACACCTAGACCCCTTTGTTGATCAACACAACCAAGATTTGAACCATTCATGCAGTAATCAAAAGCCAAATTGCTCTGACCAAAATGAATAACTTTACATTTATCAACATTGAATGACATCTGACACGTTTGGGACCAAGAAACTTGAGCCAAGGAAAACATTAATATCATTAATGAAGATTAAGAAAAGAAGCGAACCAATACAGAACCCGAGGGAACACCACTTGAAACTTTCTTCCATGGAGATACTTCACCATTAACAACAACTCTTAGTGACCCCTTAATTAACCAAGAACGTATCCAACTGGCACATTTTCCCTCCACACCAAGCGCTCTTCTTTTCAACATGAGCCTGCCCAACGGAATCTTATCAAATGCTTTTTAAGAGTCTTAATAGATAACATCTACATAATGACCAAAATCAACTAGTTAGTAACTGTCATCAAGAAATTCCAATAAATTAGAAACCAAATACCTCTTAGGAAGAACCCATGCTGGTACAAATTCAACAAACTATTGACCAGTAAATGATCTAGTATAACATTTTTAACAATGGACTTCATGACCTTGCACACAACAGCACAACACTAGTAAGGCTCACTGACCTATAATTACAGGGAAAACTGTGGTCATTCTTCTTTTTTTTTTTAAATAGGAGTGACATTAGCTATTCTCCAATCACTAGGAACAATACCAACATCAACGCACTTTGAAAGATAATACTCAGGGAACAGAAAGAACGTCAGAACACTCACGTATGACAGCAAGATGTATACCATCTGGACTGGTGCATTATTTGCAGTCAAACCTTTCAACTTCTTAGACACAACATCAACTGAAAAATCAACATCCTTAATGGATACTGAAGACTAAGATAATCCACAACATCATCAGCAGGGGACTCCTTAGTAAAAACAGACACAAAGTAGTCATTCAAAACCTCAGCCATATCCTTACCACTATTGATAATAACACCATCATTACCCTGAATGCCTGAAGGGGACCAACAACCTCCTTTTTTTAATTTTTTTTGCTTTGAGCGAACATAAGAGTGAAGTTAGGATTAATCTTAACCTCTGGACAAACGTTTATTTGTTTTTTTCTTTTCAAAGAGCAGTTTAGTATCTCTTATCAAACCCTTAGTAAACTTTTCATGATCCTTATATCAAGCAAGCTCCGCAAGACACCCACTGTTTTTATAACAAGGCCACAACTTATTCTTTTTCCGAACAGCCCGCAAAACCTCCTGAGACACCCACACTGGCCGATTACGCCAACATACTTCCTTTAATGGGACAAACCTATTTACACCCTCCAAAACTTTAGTTCGGAAAACATCCCATGCTTTAGAAGGATCTAAGTCACATAGCAAAGAAGGCCCATCGAATGACAAATTATCCTGAAATGCGGCAAAGTCAGCATTTTTAAAATCTAAAACCAGTTTATTAGCTGAAGACACTTTTGTGGTTTTACTGAGTGTTTCGTGCTCTATCAGTTTTTGACTTAATTTAATGGATTAGATTTCAACAATGCTCTAAAAGTAATTGCTGTCTCCATACCTATCCCCACCAAATCCAACAGCTCTACAATTTACACACAAAACGAAGAGAAAGCAAATTAAAGTATATATTAAGCAAATTTGGAACAGAAGTGACGTTTTGGGGTCATCTACACTTGGAATCTAACAACAGCCAGACAGTCCTGGTGTGACATTAAATCACCCCTGTAACCCCCGTCCCCCATCTCCACCGATCCTTGTTTTCTAAGGAATGTCTAGTGAATTTGACTCCTTCCGGACTGATTTTACTAGGTAATTTACTGGTGTGTCTGGGTTCCTTCAATTAATTTTGTGTACTAAAGTGATAAGCAAAAATTTAAGTATTTATGTACGGAATACCGAACAGAAAATGGTTTCCAGTAAGCACGGTGAAAAAGAAACAGAATATTTTCTTCGATCTAGGCAGTACCCATCGGGATACACTATACAGCTAAAGAAAAGAAGAACAAAACGTGCTTTACGCAAAACGGCAGTGAGATTTGCTGTGAAGGGAGAAGAAGGGCTTTTTCTTTAAAAAGGGTGACAAGTTGTCTCGTCCGTTGAGAGAAGAAAATGCTTAACATTGCTTCATTGCGGTGTTAGGGGTACGATGGGCTAACCAATGCATGAACTGTAAATTGTCATGACATCTAACGTATAGTGTTAATCCTTTGGGTTCAGGTCCTAGTCGAAACTCCCAACAGCAGGGTCATTAATGTTCATGAGAGAAATAGACTTAGGGCCTATGCCTAAGTGCCTTAAGCATTTCCTAGGAAAGAAGGGCGAGGGGCCCAAATTTCCTAGCGGACCGTTTGTATTATGAAAGGGGGGGGGGGAGGTCACAATTTACTGGATGGCTATGGCTTAATTGTCTGGGGGCCAAATTTCAGCCAGGGGGCCAACAAATTACTGGGGGGGGGGGGAGCAAAATTTATTTTTACACCTGCGCAGGGCGCTGAAGTGCGGCGCAGCTGACAGAATCTTAAACCGGGTGTCCTTTGTATGACATTATACTCTAATCTAAACCTAAATTAAGACGTAATTGACGTCATAAAAAGACACCCGGTTGAAGACTGTCAAACGTAGACGAAACACAAATTTATGCGTAGGGTACGTTATTTCAGCATTATCCGAAGTTCCCCCTAACTGGCCTAATTTTTCGCTATCAAGCTTCTTTGAATTGTTTTTAGCAAGCAATTCAGAAAATTATCCATCGTAACTTCATTAGTGTGAGGCGTTGTTACAACTTCAACTTTAAAGTTCAAGGTTAGTGTAAAGCGTACATCTTACTGTCCTCAGCAGGGTAGTGGTTTCACGAATATTTAAATGGATTAGAACTTATTTTTCTTCCAAGTTTCAGTTAAGTACGAACTTCAATCCTGAATGCTCCGACATTGAGAGGTGTGGTTTAACTTGTCGGTGCGACCAGGGATCTGCTCCATGGCAAGACAAAGACATTTAAAAGCCGAGACAGAAGGGGCTGAGACAGTTGCCTCGGGGAGAATATTGTCCTAATTCTTAAGGTCGGAGAGACGTAACCGTTGAGAGGAGAAACTTTATCATTACAGTCAATAGGATATTTTTTATGAATACTTGTGTCGCCTTAGCCAGTCAGCGAAAATTAATGGTACTGATATATGTTGGAAACTATTATCTAATACACAACATTTTTGATGAAAAATAAATTCTGTCCACTACTTGGGGAGCGAACCGCTATGCTCTCCTCAAAATTTTCAGGCTCACCATTCGTGCCAAGCTTGACTATGGCAATATTGTTTACTGTGTCGCTCACAACTCATACCTCAACCACATTAACACCATCCAAAATGAAGCCCTCAGGCTTTGTCTAGGAGCCTACAGGACCTCCCCAATCACTAGCCTTCATGTTGAAGCCAACGAACCCCCCTTTCTACTTAGATGTAAAAAGCTTAGCCTCTCCTATGCTTTTAGAGTCCTCACCAACACCCAGAACCCTGTTTACAACCTCAGTAGGTACCCCAATTTCTCCTCCCTCTTTGATAGGACTAAAACCCTATCGCCTCCCTTCAGCTTAAGCTGACTAACATTGTTAATCTCTCGCTCTCCACAGGTGAATTTCCGGATTCACTTAAAGAAGCTGTGGTCACCCCAATTTTGAAAAAATCCACTCTTGACAAGAATAATTTAAAGAACTACCGGCCTGTCTCAAACCTACAATTCAAATCCAAGATAATTGAAAAGGTCATGGCTGCTCAATTAAATGATCATATCAACGAACATGGATTAGCTGAACCTCTGCAGTCTGCATACAAATCTAATCACTCAACAGAAACGGCCCTTCTCAAAGTGCAAGATGAAATCCTGAAAGCTATTGATGATCAAAAAGGAGTTATGTTACTGCTGCTTGACTTATCAGCAGCTTTCGACACAGTTGATCATGTTATTCTTTGTGATCGCCTAGAAAAAGGTTTGGAATCACAGGAACTGCTCTTGAGTGGGTTAAGTCTTATCTACGTGAAAGGACCAACCGTGTTCGCATAGCTGATGCACTATCAGATATTAATCACATTTCTTTTGGATTACCACAGGGTTGGTTATTGGCCCTTTAATGTTCACACTCTATACCACACCACTTGGTGATATTCTTAGGAAGCACGGTGTCAAATACCACATGTATGCCGATGACATTCAAATATTTCTCAACTTTGACCCTACTGATATCGTTGATATACAGCATACACTAACCAGACTCACAAATTGTGTTTTTGATGTTCAATCATGGATGACTGCTAATAAACTTAAACTTAATGAAGACAAAACTGAATTTTTCATCTCTGCATCACCACAACATCTTTCACTGCATCTAGTTCAAAACATCACACTGACTGTTGGAAATGCAACAATAAAACAGTCAAACAGTGTCCGCAACCTCGGTTTCTACTTTGACTCGTCCATTAAAATGACCAATCAAATATCCAAACTTAGTTCAACTGTCAATTTTCACATTCGTAATTTATGGCGTATTCGACGATTCATTGATGTTGACACTTGTCACAGTGCTGTGAGAGCCTTGATTTCCTCACGCCTTGATTATTGTAACTCTTTGTACTGCGGACTAAACAAGAAAGATCTTGATAAGCTTCAGCGCTTACAAAATAAGGCTGCTAGACTCGTCTATGCTCTCCCTCCACCACGACGCACTCCGCGCCTCTTCTCGAAGAACTTCATTGGCTTCCTGTTAATAAAAGAATCATTTTTAAAGTACTCTTACTTGTCTTCAAATCACTCAACAAAGTTTCCCCTAGCTATATCTCAGACTGTATAGATGTCCACGTTCCAACGCGTCCCACTCGCTCAGCTGCTGCTATTACACTAAATCGTCCCAGGACCAGGAAACTTGCTGGCGACAGGACTTTTTCGGCATCAGCTCCAAAATTCTGGAATGCTCTTCCAATGGACTTAAGGAACTGTACTTCTTCTCTGTCTTTTAGAAAGAATCTAAAGACATTCTTATTTTCAAACTCTGCCTGAACAATTGCTTGCTCATACACATCATATTCTGTTGACTGTATTTCTTTGTTAATTTGTACATGTTATTGTTGTAATGCGCTTTGTATCCTCTGGTAAAAGCGCAATAGCAAATGTTCTTTATTATTATTATTATTATTATTATTATTATTAAATCAGACCTCTTTCAACTTGGCATCAACCCCGCCACTCTCGGCACCTACTCCTGGCCCACTTTTCCGCCTTGGGCCACCCCCCTTCCTTCTGTCCACCTAGACCTCTCCACTTATAACAAAACTCAAACTCACCCTAACCTCTTCATCAATCTCCACAACCAAATCAAAGACCAACTCTCAAATTACACCTCCATCTATACTGATGGCTCCAAGGAAGGCAACAAGACAGCTGCTGCTGCCATCATCCAAGACATCACCCTCAGTAGCAGACTTCCTGACCACTCATCCATCTTTTCAGCCGAGGCTAAGGCCATTCTCCTCGCCCTCAACTTTATTGAGTACTCTCCTCCTAGTCACTTTGCCATTTTCTCTGACTCAAAGGCTGTTTTTACTTCATTACTCAATCTTAAATGGGATAACCTTACCTGCCACCTCCTCCTCCGGAAACTCTTTTCTCCCACCCTCTGCAGGAAAAGTGTTCTTTTCTTCTGGATACCCAGCCATGTTGGCATCCCTGGCAATGACAGGGCTGATACAGCCGCTAAGCTTGCCCTTAACCTCCTCCCTCCCCCTTTTCCCAAAACCCTCTCTGACATCAAACCGCTTATCGCTTCTCTTGTTCGTGACCGCTGGCAAACCTTATGGAACTTCCAAATTGATAACAAACTCCATGTTATCCAGCCCACAATCGATCAAATCCACCATCAACAACCTTTCTCGTATCGACAAAGTTCATATTACCCGTCTTAGAATTGGTCACACCCACCTCACTCACTCCCACCTCCTTATTGGTTCCTCCCAACCCCTCTGTAACAATTGCCACTGCATCCTCACAATCCAACACGTTCTCCTTGCTTGCCCCCTGTACAACCTTCCCAGAGCTTCCTCGCTCCCCACAACTCAATTGCTGAGTTCTTCCAAAAAAATCCTCCAGATAAAATAATCTCCTTCCTTCAGCATGCATCCCTCTACAACCATATTTAATTCTCCTCTTCCACCCCCTCTCTACTTTGTTTTTGTTTTACCCATGCACCTCCTCTCTCGATCACAGCTTTCTGGCTTTTGTTCTTGAATTTCTCTCATTCTCCCCCTGGTCTCTTTCCTTACTACCTCTAAAATGATCTGACCTCTGAGGCACAATTTGACCTTCGTTGTCGTGGTGCCGTTAAGACCTCATCAAACAAACAAACCAACCAATATTTGTTAAAAAATGACAAAAAATAGGTTTTTCTTCCATTGACTGCAATGATAACTGACTGTTTGTTTTCCCCTTTGACTAAAGTTTGAGATCGTCAAAAAAACATTGTTACGTCGACGTGCACCACAACATTCCTGGATGCCCGACCTCCAGAATAGTAGCAGTAAACTTCGGCAGAAGGTGTTTCGTGTATTAAATACACCTTTATTCCGTTATTAAATTAATTAAAATTGTTAAGATTTGTTGATGATTGTATCAATTTGGTTTAAATAATTGCAACTGAAAATAATCTTCTTAAATTTTGAAAATGAAATTTTTGTCCCAAGAATGAAAAATAATAGTAATAGGATAGTATTATAAATTTTTCTTTAACAATTTATCTTTAACAATTCTTGGTACTTATATCTACAATTTATAGCCATCCTACTATAAAGGTATCTTATATAGTTCAAAGTAGTGTAAAAAGAAGCTTAATTTAGTGGCCCTTGCTTACTTGAGAAAACACCCACAAGGTCCACCCTAAACCAAAAAGTATATAAATCCCAGAAATAAATTCCATATCAAATCCACATCTAGATTTGATATAAATCACATGCATAACCAGATGAAGACATTAAATTTTTTTGTTTATAAAATGAACATTCAATCAATCTGATATCTACCTTGTTGTGGTCATATGTAATTAAGTATTACTGAGCTCAGTGATGCTTTCTTGAATTTTGGGTGGTTCTAAGTTCAGTGGGTTTATGGTTCAAATTAGTAGGTAGGCCTATTGGCTGAAAACATAAATCATATCTGCAGGGGTTTTTTTTACTGTTTCTTGTCCTACTCAGATTTACGGCTTATATCTTTTTTAAATTTGACAAAACTTGAGTAAAGTGTTGATTTACGCCTAATACTTAGATTACAATCGCCGAAAGAGTTTTCCGGCTATTAATGACAGATTAATTGAATCTGTATTTTCATGCGTGAATGCTAATACTGGCCTTGGTTAAAAGATTGTGCAAAGTTTAAGTTGGAGCTTTGTTTACTTGCGAAACAACAAATTTTTAGTTAAAATCACAACGAAATGTGTGGATTACTCCCCACTACTATTCTGTATAGAAATTATTGACTAAATTCAAGCGTTTTGTGCAAAATTTATTATCAAATAGGTCAAAGTAACCTATTTAACATTGATGTTACTGATAAGCAATTGAGCACAATATGCATAGTTTGCATACGTACAGTTTTCTAGGCCCGCACTGTGCCTACCAAGTGCTTGCGCTTGTAAAGTTCCCGGATGGTAAACAACTTGGGGATTAGGTCTATACTAGGATTTTTCCAGAATATTTCAATCACAAATATTCATTATCAGTTTTTTGTTTACCAGCCTAGCCAGAGAATGAGACATTAAAACGCATCAGTTTTTTGGAAGATGTATACTATTATTCTCACTGATACATGGAAACAATTTATACATGTATGTACATGTAGGCTACTACTTTTGTTTTTTCTGCATTTGATTTATAAATTTGTACTTCAATGATCAATTAACTTTAGGCCCTACTTATTTGTATGCTTTTCTTGGGGGTTGGGGACTATGCCACAATAAAAATTGCAACCATACGGGGTATGCTACTTATGCACTTGTCAGTTGTATGACTCACTCCTACTACACCCAGCAATGTCAGTCAAATTTTGGTCATTAACAAATGAAATAGTGACTTACATGTGCGTCATTGTACCAAATTGTCAGTCACCAGAGTGACCCTGGGGAGAGTCAATTTACTTTAGACCCGGTGACTTTCTACAGAGGTAAGTGATTTGGGGATAGTTATTTGCACAAGAAATGTCAGTCACCCAATGACTGAGGGGTGCGTCAATGGACATGTTTTGACCACCCACCTTGTGCAATGACTTACATGTACCTTGTGTAGGGGTGAGTCACACAATTGACAAGTGCATTAGTATTTATAGGCCACACTCGAAATGGCAACTATAGGGGTACATGATACTTGATGAAGTAATCCTGATGAGCTCCACTTGAGCCAAACTAGGATGAAACGTGTAGGTCTGGCGTTGCAGCCATAAAGGTGCAAGGTGAAGGAAATAGGGGTGGAACTGGATGACAGTTAAAAAAAACACTGACGATGTCAACGACCAACATCAAGAACCGAGGGTGCACTATATACATGGACCTGTAGCTGAATTAGAGGAGTTTGCTGCCTGGAGGAGGAAGCATGACTGATGATCCATAGAGCTGCTTCTTTAAAAGGCTGCAGTGAATGGTAGGAGAACAACAGCTGGTGGTATTAAAGTTGTTTCAAATATGGATGGAGCGTGGGTAAAAGGTGTATTTGTATGCTTCCGTTGATGGAGTAAGGATCTGGTACTTCAGCTTTTGATCATGGCATGAGATGTAGACTACTAGAAGGCAGGTAACGTACAAGAAGGAAACTTGATGTTAACAATCTGGTAGTGGATCTTATTAGAAAGTAGAACATTGCTGACTGGGCTAGTTGACGTCTAACATGACGGGAATCCCAACCATGGCAGCCAAGGTTGGTAATCATATAGGTGTTACATGCGACGTCCTTCTATAATCAGCAAACACAAAATGTGCAGCGGCTCTCTGAACTTGCTCAAGCTTATCCACTAGTGATGTACAGTGTAGTTGTAGTGTAGGGATTCAAAGCTTCTGCAGCATGTTTGACGCGAGGAAGGACTAGGAATTCATAAACTCTCTGTCTGACAGCTCTGGAACAAGGTGTTAATGTTTTGCACAGTAGGCAGAGAGTCCTGTTAAACTTTGAATAATATTTTGGCGTTGTGCATTCCATCAAAGATCACAAACAACTGGGTCATAACGTTAGGCTCCCTAGGCAGTCGCGCCATTTCCACGGGAAATTGATTCCTTCAAAAATGCCCCGGTTGTCTCATGGTTATGACTCCTGAAAATTTTGAGACAAATTTTTTCCACATCTGATTTTTGAAAAAGAAAATAACTACCCACCTCCTGTATGCTGAAATTTCCAGCTTTTTTGGAGCAACTTTTGTACATCTGGTGTCACCGGTGATTGCTCGCAAATGATGTGGGCTTGAAAAACTTGTTGTTTAAGTGTTACGCAAAATCCGTCGAACAGTCGTTTTAACTGTGGATTGCTACAAAAATCGTTAAGAAATGACAAATCAGTATTATCAAACGACTGATTGTCAATTCTACACCATTTTTTGGTTAATCATGACTTAAAACGACCATTCTGCAGATTTTGCATTACATACGCAAACAACGTTTTTTTTAAGCCCACACCTTTTGCGAGCTACAGTATCACCGGCAACAACAGATGTACAAACGTTGCAACGAAAAAGCTGAAAATTTAGCATACAGGAGGTGGATAGTTATTTTTTTATAGAAAATGGATGTGGAAGGATTTTATTCTGTGTCTTTAAGGAGTCATAACAATGGGTAGGCCAGAGTATTTTTGTAGGAATTAATTTCCTGTGGAAATGGTGGTACTGCATAAGGAGCCTAACGTTAATGACCCCTATAGTTGCCATTTGGAGTGTGGCCTATATATTGGCTGCACAGGAAATGCCTCAAAAGTTGTTTTTACTTTTGCTCTCCAACCTCTCATCATCAAACTCATACAAATTTTGTAAATATTGCTAGGAATCATTTTTTCAAAATTTCTTTCAAAGTTCTCCTAACCAAACATTCAAAATTCTTCCTCCATACGAGTGAAAAAGGGGGAAATCTGAAACTACTTTAGAAGTCATGTTAGAATTAAAGTTGAAAGCAACTGTTTGCTTGCAACCTTGTTCAGTTTCATTGACATTAAACTAATAAATAAATAATAATGACTGACTATATTATTGTGACATGTATTTTCACCCCAAATTTCAGAAATGTTGATAGTAAAATATAAATAGCTGAATCCTACTCAAATTTTCCTTTTGTCGCTCATAAAGGGAAAACTTGTTTCAACTTTGTTTGAAACTTTTAACTCGTATTGTTCATAGTTTGTGAGGAAAGCCTTTTCTAGTCAAACCTTCAAAATTTTATGAGCTTGTATGATTTAGGACAGGGTTTTACCAGGCTTTAATGAACATTCTTGCTCCCAACATTCCATATGTTCATTGTATCACATATGCTTTCATCTTCATTTGGTATAGGACCTCCATATTCAGTGAGCCTCAAATGTGGACCAGTCATATTTGCTCGTCTATGTATGTGAGGGATATGAGATATCATGGAGTCGGATTTGTGTGGTAGGTATGATATATACATTTTTAAGGATAAACTGAATGAATTTCTTATTTGATTTTATACATTTTTACACTGTGAACATTGACCATTGTTTATTTGTAAGTATTTGAAAATGCTTGAACTTAATTTATATTTGAGGGATATGAGATATCATGCGGTCAACTTTGTGTGGTAGGTATGATATATAAATTTTTTCAGGATGAAATGAATTCATTTCTTAATTGAATACATACATTCATTCCCTGTGAAAATTGATTATTCGTAAAGTACTATGGACATCGAGCAGATTTAAGATGTGAGAAAGAGCATGGATATCTGAGTGGAATAGTTTGTAGAATTTGTAAAAAGATTATTTAATTTCTATGATATTAGAGTTCCCTGTATGATATTTTTGTTGTACTATACTATACATATACTGACAAGATAAGAGCAAACAATAAAAGATGGACATGATTTTATTCACACTGAGATACAAAATCTAGTATATTGATCATATGAAATATATACATGTAAGAATGTAGAATTAAAAAAATGGAGCAAGATTGTGCAAGTGGAAATATTGTTAATCTATCAGAAAAAAATAAGATAATAGCTCTAAATAAACTGCAAAATAGATACAGTAAATAATCAGCCTAAAAAAGATTTAAAAAAAAAAGGCAAAATGAATGAAAGAAATTAAGGCAGTAAAAGTACGGTAACAGCATATATTAAAAGGGTAAGCAAATAGAACCTTAACCAAATAATTATCCCCTCGCCAACGAAGTTGGTGAAGAGGAGATAAGGCATATTTACCATTCGTTTGTCTGTACGTTCGTCCACACATTACCTGTCTGACCATATACATTGTTCAGCTACTGGAGAATGTCTCCAAATTAATCTGCAATGGATTTTCATTCTGTTTGGTAGATACAGGAGATCAATCCTATTTAGTTTTTAAGGCAAAATATCAAGTGGAGCATGTTTTTTGGGAGAGTATCAGATTTATGTTAATTATTGGAAAAATGTTCTTGTGTGTATGTAAATTATTAGGGGGTTGAGAAAGGGAGCTGCAGTTCAGAGTGAGTGAAGGTTGGAATGATGAGTTGGTTAAGAGTATATTTGGTAGATGAGTGGGTGGCAAATGGGTGAATGAGAAATGGTAGGTGAATGGGGGTGGCAGGTGAATGGGGATTGTGGTAATTAAAGGGGATGGTAGGTAAATGGGGATTGTAGGTGAATAGGGATTGTACAGTAGGTAAATGGGGATTGTAGGTAAATGGGGGATTATAGGTGAATGGGGGTTAGGTGAATAGGGGATAGTAGGTGAATGGGGCATGTTTTGTTGATAGAGGTGAGGGGATGAGAGATGAGGGAAAAGAATGTTGGGTGGTATTTAATATAATGCTTGGTCGATGCAAGATTTGGAATAAGGGTGGGATGACATGGGGCACAGGATGGGATGGACTGTGTGACAGGGTGAGAAAGCATGTGGGACAGGGTGGGAAAGCATGTGGGACAGGGTATAATTGCATGTGAAACAGGGTGCAATGGCATGTGGGACGGTATAATGGCATGTGCGACAGGCTTACAAGGCATGTGGGACAGGGTGGCATTGCATGTACGACAGGGTGGGATGACTTGTGGAACAGAGGGGCATGGCATATGGGACAGGGTAGAAAGACATGAGAGACAGGAATGGATGGCGTGTGGTGGGATGTCATTTTGATTTTAGGTGTGATGGCTTAGGGGTCATGTGGTGGAAAGACATCAGGATTTCATGTATAATTTCCTGTGGGATGGGAAGGCATGTGGATTGTGGAACAGAGGGTGGAATAGCATGTGGGGCAGAGAGCCCAGAAGGAAATTCTATTGAAGAGGTAAATGAATGGTTTTGAATGGTATGGAATTTGGGACTAAGTTGAATGGTATTGAATGGTTCCATTCAGCGAATGGTGTGGTGAATGGTCTTGAATGATTTTGTGGTGAATGGTCTTGAATGGTTTTTTGGCGAATGGTTCCAAATGGTTTTAGGCGAATGGTTCCAAATGGTTTTAGGTGAATGGTTCCAAATGGTGTTAGGGACTATCAAAGGTTCATAAAGTTCAGCTAAGTCCTTTAATATGTGACATTGGTGAACCAGCCAAAGGTTCATATAATTCAGCTAAGTCCTTTAATATGTGACATTGGTGAACCAGCCAAAGGTTCATATAATTCAGCTAAGTCCTTTAATATGTGACATTGGTGAACCAGCCAAAGGTTCATATAATTCAGCTAAGTCCTTTAATATGTGACATTGATGAACCAGCCAAAGGTTCATATAATTCAGCTAAGTCCTTTAATATGTGACATTGGTGAACCAGCCAAAGGTTCATATAATTCAGCTAAGTCCTTTAATATGTGACATTGGTGAACCAGCCAAAGGTTCATATAATTCAGCTAAGTCCTTTAATATGTGACATTGGTGAACCAGCCAAAGGTTCATATAATTCAGCTAAGTCCTTTAATATGTGACATTGGTGAACCAGCCAAAGGTTCATATAATTCAGGTAAGTCCTTTAATATGTGACATTGGTGAACCAGCCAAAGGTTCATATAATTCAGGTAAGTCCTTTAATATGTGACATTGGTGAACCAGCTTTATGAAGGAGTTTCATTTGTCTAAAATGTTTGTTGCCAATCAGTCACAACTGAATGAGACATATTGTAAATAAGGAAATAATGTATGAGCTTCTTTATATTGATTTATTTTCTTAGTTT
This sequence comes from Chiridota heheva, assembly GCA_020152595.1. Taxonomy (NCBI): domain Eukaryota; kingdom Metazoa; phylum Echinodermata; class Holothuroidea; order Apodida; family Chiridotidae; genus Chiridota; species Chiridota heheva. The sequence continues at coordinate 1,170,218 of JAIGNY010003891.1, forward strand.
CATCAGAAAAAAAATCAAAAATTTAGCACAAAATGTTTTAATCAAAATGTTTAAGAAATGAAACTACAAGTATTAAGTGAGTATGTACTATACTGATCATATTGATTTTCAAAATATAAATATTAATGCAGTTATTCATCTCTATGTCTGCATGAACATTTATTGGTGCCAATTAATGTGACTCCGTCAATTATTTAATGTGTCTCTGCCCATCACAATATTAATATTTAAATCATTCAAGACCATTCAACAGCACCATTCTCTGAATGGAACCATTTAATACCATTCAACTTAGTCCCAACTTGTATACCATTCAAAACCTTTCAAAACCATTCCGTCAATTCTTGAATTGAATTTCCTTCTGGGTAATACAATAAAGAATCATAAATGGTCATGTGACAATCCAGCACAATAAGGAATCATAATTGGTCATGTGACAATCCAATACAATAAGGAATCATAATTGGTCGTGTGACAATCCAATACAATAAGGAATCATGAGTGGTTATGTGACAATCCAATACAATAAGGAATCATAATTGGTCATGTGACAATCCAAAACAATAAGGAATCATAATTGGTCATGTGACAATCCAATACAATAAGGAATCATAAATGGTCATGTGACAATCTAATATATTAAAGAATCATAAATGGTCATGTGACAATCCAATACAATAAGGAATCATAAATGGTCATGTGACAATCTAATACAATAAGGAATCATAAATGGTCATGTGACAATCTAATACAATAAGGAATCATAAATGGTCATGTGACAATCCAATACAATAAGGAATCATAAATGGTCATGTGACAATCTAATAAAATAAGGAATCATAAATGGTCATGTGACAATCCAATACAATAAGGAATAATAAATGTTCATGTGACAACCCAATACCAATTGAAATAATATCAGAATTTTTAAAAATTTTGATTGGATATTCTCAAGACCATTTAAACCATTTGTGAATGAAAAACCATTCAAAAATTTGAATGATGTTGAATTGAATTTACATTTTTAAATGGTATTGAATGGAATTAACCAAAACATTCAAAACCATTTGATTCCATTCAAAACCATTCAAGATCAGTTGTGTGGGACTGAAACCATTTAATGTTTTTAAATGGTATTGAATGGAAATAACGAAACCATTCCAGACAATTTGATTCCATTTTCAACCATTTAAGATCATTCAAATTGTCTGAATGGTTTCAAATGGAAATTTCTCCTGGGAGTGGAAGGTGTGTCATTAGCGGCAAGGGGATTTGTATTGTTTGCGATGTCTGTTGATGTAATGAAATGGAATCAAAATTGTCAAATTAATATGTATGAAACAAAGCAAATAAAAATGACAAGAAATTAAACATTAGGAATTTAAAAAGGAATGATTGTGAGCAGTCATACCTCACCAATGCTGCATGAATTAAAAATTAATGAAGCTATGATCAGCCATAAATCGAACAATGAAATAACTTTTTTCCAAAATTTAAAAACTGATCTGCTCATATTATAACTTCTTTCAACCAATATAAAAATTGCTTTATGGTCATTGACATTTCTTACTTTATCCCTCCATAAAGACTTGGCATCAGCCATCACTCCCTCCCCCAACTTCCCCCTTATTTGCCTATAAAGAAGTAACACTTTTACTGTAACGTTAGTGTGATTCAAAGACATGTGTTGAGAGAAGATGCATATAATCAAAAAGCATTTATTATAAAAACAGCAGCCATATGAACATTGAATGGATGTAAGTATTAAAACTATTACTATGAAGGGATATTAAATGGTGGCGCTATTGTGATAGAACCCCCCCCCCCCTCCTTCCCCCTCCACCTTCCTTCCCTTAACCTTTACTCTCCCAGCGTCACAGTGACCGTGACAGTAACGATCCATTTTCCAAATTTTTTTTTGAGTACCTTCCCAAAATCCTATAGAGCTGCAAATAAGTTTATTCAAACCAGATTAAATAGATCTTTCATAATATGGTTATTTTGTTGGGGGGTTAGATAGAAAAATTTTGAGTAAAATCGTTACAAAAAGTGCATTTTTAAAAAAAACAGCATTTTTTAAAAAAAATTTTTGGAAAGACGAATGTCATACGTGAATATTTTTTCAATTTTTTTTTTCAGGTAAAGTATAAAGATAGTCTGAATTGTTGGTTGCTACACGATTTTTACTTGTACTTGGTCAATGTTTGTGTTTTTTTGGAGAAAATATGCCAAAATTTGTGATTTTGGACCTTTTTTGATCAAAAAATCATAAAAAACGGCCCAAATATTGTATTGGAATTTTTAAAATCTCTACGGGTAGTGGAGAAATAGATCGTTCAGACGAAGTATTACAATAACAGATGCACCCCCTCTACTTGCCTAAAAGGTCTCTGATGATGACGTCAATTTGCGTCTTTTTTTTTTTTTTCCTCGCACATTCGACATCACAAAATGGCGAGATACAAGTTACAACGTCGAACACGCCTTCCGACTCCTATGTTTTCTTCAGAATAATGATGACTCAGAGGGGTCAGAAGGTACTTCTGATGAAGAAGATGTACCAGAACTCGACCAGATTGAGAAAGAGGAGAATATAGAGCCTGCTGAGATGGATAGTGATCTGTTCCAAATTACGGAGTTGGTGAGTGTTTTCTTCCAAAAATAGCGAAAGTACTACATTGTAAATGTGTAGTAATAAAATAAGGCTTATAGAATTATAATGATAAATTAGCAGGGATTTTTTGCTTGTTACGATAAACAAGTAAAAGGGACACTAAAATCACATATAAAAAAAAGGATTTAGGTCCTTTCTATAATAGCCCGGATAACACAAATGAAAGCTGAACCCCAATAATAACATTTCTAAATGGACTGAAATATATGTATTTCCCAATGGCAAAATTGTAAATTTAGGCCTACTGAAATATGTGTATTCCCAATTTCACAAAATCCAAGTTCCATTATTTCAGGGGCCGAAATCACAATTTTATGGAGGAAAGTGGAGTAGGGGTCCCATGTTAGGGCAAAATACACATGTTGGGGGTGCCCCAGGCCCATTTAGAGGAAAATGCTTGTATATAGGCCTAGTACCGGTACATTATTTTGATGCCCCATTTTTTGGGACCATGATCCTTTTCCCCTCCCCCTGGCTATGCCACTGATGTGGTGATGACTAGATCGATAAAACAAACATTTTGGACCCCTGTATGTACCCTCGGGCTTCCCGGCTGTAAAAGTCTGTCCCCACGGTTACCACAAAATTGTGGGGCAGGTTAGAAACCACAATAACATGTTATGCGATAACATGTTATGCGTATGCTTGAAGAGGACGAGCCGCCCGCTACTAGAAACCACAATAACATGCTATGCGATAACATGTTATGCGTATGCTTGAAGAGGACGAGCCGCCCGCTACTCCCCAACCCAAGAGGAAGAGCGACAGACCGTTGAAGATGAGCCCAGGCCCCTCTTCCAGGCCTTCCGCTGCAGTCTCGCCACCATCACCACTCAAAGAAAATCCGACTGCAGCGGAAAAAGCTGCCTTCAAAACCAGGGAGGAAGAGCGGAACGCTCGGCTGCAGAAGATACAACGGTCGAAGGTCATCCCTGCAGCCGATAAAGACTATCATCTGTGGGAAGTACTGGTGGAGAGTGACCGGGATCGACACGAGGTCTTCGGTAACTGGTTATGGGAAGACCAAACTAAAGTAAGTTGAATGAATATAGTTGCAATTTTTTTTTTTTTTTTTCCAATTCTATTTGCAGCAACAAGGTATAGCAGAAGACTTTACAAATTTGGATCTTTTCGGCAAACATTTCTTATGAATTCCATGTGGAATGAACAGAAGTAAGTGTCTAATAGATAATCAGCATAGTCTATCAACATAAAAGTAGCTGTGAAGCTTGTAATGGCTGAAATTGGGTCAGAAATAAACAAAAAACAGTTTTGTGCATAATAAATTAGGTAAATGACCTAATTTGCATATCATTTGCATAATTTCTTCATTTATTTTTTGCAAATGATGTAAACATTTTGTTTTTCTGCATTCTATTAGTTTTGGACATCATAGAAGGGGAAAATGCATTTTTTTGGAAAATTTAGTGCCATACACAGTTAGATAGATTATTCCATTACGAACTTCTAATGCTATTGCCTTTACCCCGCAAGACCCGATCGTTTTCTACATTTTGGTCGGGAGATTAAATTTCCAACCCCGATATACGATATCCTTTACTTAAATCATTAACACAAAACCACAACTGCTGCCCAACGTAATATAATCCAAAGCCAGACAGTCTGAACTTCACGCTGAAAGGTTTCCTGTTTCAAATTACGTAACACCCCAGCCAGCTCTCTTCACTAGCAGTACTGGAAGTGTACATTCATACGCAAAATAAAAACGGGAAATTGATGTTAGATACTAAGGTTTTACTCGCGAAAAAATACTATCCATTCCATATATTCTGCTTATTATGTTACTCTATATTTTTTAAGAAGAAAAACAAAATGTGTGTAAAATGTCGCTGAAATGATGGTGTATATATTATTATATTTGGTATTATATTTTGTTTACGTGCAATGATCTTTGCGTGCTCCGGTTAAAGTTGCAAAACTTATCTTACTTTGTACGTAATCCATTCATTGCGTAATTGGATTGCTGCCAGTGCTAAGTAGGGAGCTGCCATGTGTTTTTAATAACAAGCCAGCAATTTCGGAAAAGGAAAATGGCAGCAGAATTTGAACGAGGACAAAAAGGACATGCGTTTGATAAACTATTAGGACACTGGGTGCCGTTCAAATTCATTAACGTTCAGTGTTCATTCATTTTATCGGCTGGGGAGCGCTCAGATGAAGGAGGCAAAGCTACCCGTATCGAATTAAGTCATGCACTGTGTTGCCTCCGAAACAATCCCGGAGCCAGAGAAAGGTATGTAGAATCATTCAATCTAGGCCTATTTACAAAAAAATTGTCCGATTACTTATTGTTTCGTATTATATAGTTTTTCATTTACCGGAAGATGATCGCTTTAGCCATTATCACCTTTCATTAAAAACTAAAATCTCGAACTTCGAAGTTAACCGATGTCCTTTTCCTCATGGCTAGCCTAACAATAGTAGCCTTAGCCTAGGCTAATTGAATTTACGTTACTGTGTAGCAGTACTACTAACATTAAATTAACTTAGGCTAGACCTAGCTTCGGCTAGTAACGGTAGTCTACTGTACTTCAGTTGTTGTTTATCTCATGTTTATCATAGCTTTGCTGCTTTACAGGGCTGCCGCCATGCCCTCCGTGGGCCCGCTCTTCCCCCTGGGGTCCGCCCTGCCACTCATGAGAAAAACATTAAAAAAAATATATAATTTTTTATTTTTTTTATTTTTTAAATTTAATATTCCTAATTAACCTCATAAATGAAATACCTTACATGGATACAGAAAACAGAATGATGGCATAGTAAGCGATTGTCCTGTTTGGCTCATGAATGGTCCTTATCAATCAGAATAGTTTCATTCTGAGGTATGATTATAGCTAAAATCCCAGAGCTTCTTCAGCAGTGGGTTGAGCCTTAAGGGGGCCCAGGACTCTATGCCAAAGACGCGGCACTTTGCACACGCATTAGTGTGCCCCTCAACAAGTCTAGCACCTGCTCCCTTTTTAAAATCAAGCTAGCGGTCTGATTATTCAAATCAAACATGTCAAGACAAAACATCTTCTTACTTGTCCAAAATGAGTAATTTATTTCGTGGTTTATATGAAGGCTTAAAACAGTATAAGTTTACCAACCGTTGTATTCCCTATGCAGTATTTTAAAATCAAGACAATCATAAATTATTTTTTGCCAAATGGGCAGAAATTTATTTTTCTTTGCCAAACAATTGTAATAGGCCCTAGTGTTTTATCTCACCTGCAAAGCAGAATGAAGAGACATAGGGATCATCCTGTTGTCGTCAGCTCATAACTTTAAAGCTATGGTGTACATTCATGTAACTTAATATGATTGAGGGGGAAGGGGGAGGGTTGTGTGCGGCTACTAATAAGCTTATTTGCATAACAATTAAAATATTTGTATCTATGATATCTTTTAAGTTAAAGTGGATGTGGGGAATTTGTTTGCACAAATGATCGTATATGTGAAGAGCATTGTCTACACTTGAAGGTTGAGGATATTAAGTAGGTTGTTTGCATATCAATAGACTTTCGTACAAATTATTTAACGTAAGATAATAACATGGTGCAGTGGTAGATGGCATTGGTACTGTTCAGTTGAGCATTATTTAAGAGTTGTACTACAGTACTGTATGTGCATACTAATTAGCTGATTTGTATAACAATGAAAATATTTGTATCTATGATATCACTGATATTAAAGTGCGTGGTGATTTTGTTTACACAATCAATCATATGTGAAGAACATTGTCCTTACTTATATGATGAGGTGTAGTGGGCATATCAAGTAGGTTATTTGCATATCAAAAGTGTTTTGGAACAGTTTTAGCCAGGTCAGATATGTATGGTTGGGGATTGTTTTTGCATTAATAAATTACCAGGCTCGATGCTTACAAATTGCCAACCATGATAATGAAAATCTTAACACTTTTTTAAAATCTATGTAATATGTTACTTATAAAAACATGTATTGTTACTAATTGTAAAATGAGAAAATCACAAATATATGGGAGGTGAGACTTACTATTAAACTTAACATTTCTAGTTTTTGTTAAGTATAATAATGTGCATTTTCAAAGTATACAATATTTTGGTGTACAATTCCATGGAACTACATATTTGTCACTGTTGGGTAGTCACTTTGAAAAGTACTCAGTACTTTGGTAATACCCGTCTGTACCATTCAGTAGTACAGTAGCAGTACTGTACCAAAAATGTACCATTAATGTATTTATGCCAGTAAATATCTCAAGAACTGTGCAGTGGATGTATGTCATACTTGGTATATGGATGTGTTGTGATCTGTAGATGATCCCTATTGTTTGTGGTGCTGATGTCATAAATAATAATAAGAAGGCAGGACTAACTGAAATTATTTTTATGCTCATACTATATTTCCACAAACCCATGTTGAATTTAAATCAAACCTGGTATGATGCTGGGGTGTTGATAAAAGCAAGGATGATACAGGATCATAGATTGTTGAGTTGTTGACTTCATTATTTACACAGGCGGAGCCAAATACAATTTTTCATTGCTTGTTGTAATTGTGGCCCAAAGCTTAAGGCAAAAACCTTAACACTTTAACAAGCAACAGGATATACACAAATTACATGTTCCAGCATGATAATACGATAAAGAAAATGGCTTCTAATCCAAAGTTAGCATTGGAACTGTGTGAGATTTCTCCCTCTAGTCTTCTTTGCCACCCAATATAGCAACTTTAAATTTTAATGGCATTTTGCAACCATTCAACAAAGTTTATCTCTAATCCTTTGGATCTCTGGTTTCTTAGCAATGTTTGTTAATTTCGAATGGCTACAAACAACACACCAACAGCATTTATGAGACCATGGAGATACTATTTGGAATAGTATCTCCATGGTGAGACAGATTACTGAAATTATTGTGACAAGGGAAAACAAATGGTGCAAAAAATAGAACAGAGCTAGCAAGTTTTACACTCTGGATAATAAACAAAGAAATAACTGATATTGATACTTTCATTTCACTGTTTTCAAAATAAATAGCTTACCCCAAAGTTGGTTGGGTGGGATATATATTCTGCTAGTAGCACTGAAGCTATGAGATTTGGGTATTAGTGAATTGTGGTTAATTAATTTCTGGTTATTTTCTTATACACACAGATGCCCATCAGGATATGAACACCCAGGATCCAGAATCTCAGTCCATGGAAGGTGATGGAACAATCCAAACCGAAGGCAATTCCCAATAAGACTTATATTCCCAACAAGTGATTACTGAATGGAAAGAAAGTGAAGCACTAAAAAGGTTATTACTTACAAAAATACTGTGTCAAAACATGGAGATACTAAAAGGAAATAATATCTTTATGGTCAAAACCTGCCTATCAAGTCAATGATTTATCTTAAAGTGGTGTGTGAATTGCAGAGTTTGTAAATCTTTTTTTTTTTATTTATATAATATATATATGTATATATATATAAATATATATATGTATATATATATATATATATAGATATTTTGTTCTGTTGCATTATATTTAGTTCTAAATAGTTAAGGATCAAGTGTCAATTCACATAATGTTATTTCTGGATATGATATTTTTTATAACTTAAGGGATGAGACATTAATGCTTACTTATATTTGTGTTCAAAGCGTATGTTGTAGATGTGACAGGTGTTGTGGGGTTTGCATTTGACATAATAAGCTGACGGAAATGCTCTCGCTGTGGGGTTTTGTGACGGCTGACACATTTTTGGAATATGCCAGTACTGTAGTATAGCATAGCATAGCAAGGTTTAACGGCCCAAAATTATCTAGTGCTGGATATTATATCAAGATGGCCACGGCCTTTGATAACCAGTTGTGAACTCACTGGTTGCAGACCCACCGGGATTCAAACCGGACGTGTACTTGAGTGGACAAAGCACTAACTACTACACCACTGAGGTCTGTGGTATGATGACTACAAATACTGGTGGATTTTACAAAAGGAAGAAGATGAAGAGATAACATAGTCATAAGATTGGAGAAACCAAGAGTAATATTTGTTGTGCATCAAAACAATTCTATTTTTCTACTGCTCAAGATGTATCTACACTAGAGCTGTGACCGTTCAGCGTGTACATGCTACATGCTCGCAAATCTTGTAAATTACTAAATACTTCATTGCGAGTAATCGTTTTTCATAGTCAGTCTTGCCGTTGAAAATCAATATTGAAAGTCATGATTCAAATCACACACATCGGCTGACAAAATTCCAATCAATGACTTTTTAAAAACTAAACTCGATTAGCATAATCCTTTTTAAATGTGCGAATCACAAATGCGCAGTAATCACCAATGAATGGGGATATTATGCACTTTGATTTCACTTGAAATCTTAGTAATCTAACTTGTAAAATGCACCGCGAATGTGCCGCAGTAAACAGTGAAACTAACAATAGGCCTAAGGTTAGCCACAAGGCTTAAGTTAAAAATGAAAATGAAAAATTGTAATTGAGTCAAATAAATTTTGAAAGAAAGAAAAAAATTGCATAATAAACAAACAGAAAAGATTTTAACAGAGCTGAAATTCTGCATGCGTTGCAAAGATGGCGGCCATTTTTTTGAGAGGACTGATATTTAGAACTTCTTAGGGTGGTGGCGTAGTTTTGAAATGTTTTACGGCGAGGTATCATAGGCCTAGTATGCAAGATTTTTACAGAAGAACTTTGAAAGCAGTAGCGAATAGGACAAAAAAGTTTTGCCATGTTGAGTGTAAATGACATTGAAAGGAAGTTATCTGTTCTTTCTAAACTTAATTTCCATTCATATTTTCCATAAAAATGATAATTTATACTGTAGAAGTAAACTTTTACGATTTGGAAAACAAAAATCAGTGTTTATTTGGGCAATGGAGTCAGTACTTTTGCCATACTGCTTGCACGATTTTTTTACTTTGCCTTGTAGTTTTTGAGCAATTGGTGTATTTCCAAAAATTACGGTACTAAACTCGTGTACACGATACACGCTCGCTTTTTTTGGCGTGTACACGTTTACTAAAATCCCTAAACGTTCACAGCTCTACTTAAAATCACACATTTTTGGTATGATATGATCAAAACAACATATTTTAACCTCTTACACATAGGTATATTTGTATGTACATTAGTAATAACATCATTTGATAGTTTAAAGCTAATCATTTAATATGAATTATGACTGAAGCAAACTGTGTGATGCCATTATTGTTACATGTTTTGTAAGTGGTGACAAACTTGCAATTTCTATAATTGTGTGTCAAAAGATGTAAGTGGTGACAAACTTGCCATTTCTATAGTTGTGTGTAAAAAGATGTAAGTGATGACAAACTTGCCATTTCTATAATTGTGTGCAAAAAGATGTAAGTGGTGACAAACTTGTCATTTCTATAATTGTGTAAAAAGATGTAAGTGGTGACAAATTTGCCATGTCTATAATTGTTATTAAAAAGATGTAATAACAAATTTATATATATAATTTTAAGTACTTGCTACCCTATTCCTCACCAATTTCCTCAGGTATGTACAGTATATCATTTACATCAACACTTCATGGTATCAAAGTATTCAGACTTCACATTGGAGTTTTTAATTCAATGAAGTAACATGAAACTTATATTTAATTGAATTACCAGTAAAAAGTTATTGTGAAGTTCTTGCTAACATGTTAATTACATGCATCTTATATTGTCATGCTGTAAACTGTATGTACCTTAAAGTTGCAAATATCATTTTATTGTTTTATTGTAAGAAAAATATTTAGCGCTTTGTCAAGTTTGTGCCATTTATTGCTCGCTCACCTTTCATAAGTACAGTGACAGTATATTTATTGTTGAATAATTAATCACTTTTTAATTTGTGACTGGAAGTTTACACTAGATGGAGTGACAAAATATGGAAAATGTGTTCTGTTCTGGGATAGCTTAATATTCATGGTGCTTACACTGTAAATGATAGTTTTTATGCAATTTTACATTTGTTTATTAGGTACTTTTATGCAAGTTTACATTTGTTAACACCATCCAAAATAAAGCCCTCGGGCTTTGTTTGGGTTCCTACAGGACCTCCCCAATCACCAGCCTTCATGTTGAAGCCAACTAACCCCCTTTCTACTTAGATGTCGAAAGATTACCTCTCCTATGCTTTTAGAGTCCTCACCAACACCCAGAACCCTGTTTACAACCTCATAAGGTACCCGATTTCTCCACCCTCTTTGATAGGACTAAAACCTTATCCCCTCTCTTCAGCTTACGCATTAAATCAGACCTCTTCCATCTCGGCATCAACCCCGCCACTCTCAGCACCTACTCCTGGCCCACTTTTCCTCCTTAGGCCACCCTCTGTAACAATTTCCACTGCACCCTCACAATCCATCACGTTCTCCTTGCTTGCCCCTGTACAACCTTCAAAGAGCTTTCCTCGCTCCCCACAACTCAATTGCCGAAGTTCTTCCAGAAAAATCCTCTGGATAAAATTATCTCCTTCCTTCATCATGCTGTCATGGTTCAATGCTGTTTTTAGTTTTTTAGAGGTTTTGTATAATGCAAAAGTTTTAAGTTGCATGATACATTATGATTGAATATTAATAAGATATGAGTAAACAAATAAAGAGTTTAATGCTGCTCTTGCATTCCAATTAAATGTTAAGCAGCAGGGGTCCTTTATGGGTATTTTCAGGTCTTGATATTTAGGATATGGTACATATGTCATTATTGCCATAGTTGGTATTACAGTGACCTTACAATTGCTTTGTAGTTAATTGGTAGTCAGTGTGTATGAAGTGTTTTCAAGTGATATTGGATTCTATAAAGAATTTAAGATATCTGCAAAGTAAAAAACAACCTCTTCCAACTCAATTTTCCTTTAGTTTCTATTTTGCAGGAATGGTTGGTGTTACTGAAATTTCATTACTTTATGAATGTAGAGAGTTAACAGATTTGAGTATGGACTCATATATTTTAAGCTATATCTTTCATTACTATTTAGGTGTTTCTATCAATTAAGGTGCTTCCAAAATTGTATGCAAATATAATGTTTGGTCTGTAATGTTTGTTATTTGTGTGCCACAAGTTTATATCTTAATTTTCATTAATATTAAGGTTCATTTTTATTACGTTGATTAGAAAGGCAATGTTTTATGTAAAAGAACTTTCGTTATTTAAGTGTTTTGTTTTTAATGTTGGAGATGCTTTTATTTTCAACGGTTTATATGAGAAAGAAATGTAAAGATTTGAATAAATTGCTGAAATGAAAAGCTTTTGTCATTTCAAATTTTGATTGTACAGTCTCTTTAATTTGAAGGTAGCATCCATTTTATTAAGTCACACATTGATCAGTCATAAGTTTTTAAGCCACAACATGTGCACTATATACTGTATGTTCCTTTGCCCTGATATCAAATGCACATTTCCTTCATTATGCACTTGTCAATTGTGTGACTCACCCCTACACCCCCCGGACAAGGCGAGTCATTGCACCAAGGTGGGTGGACAAAACATGTACATTGATGCACCCCTCATGTGACTGACATTTTTTTTGTGAAATGACTTTCCCAAATCACTCACATCTGTGCAAAGTCAATAGGTCTGAAATAAATTGACCCACCTCAAGAGTCACTCTGGTGACTGACAATTTGGTACAATGACGCACATGTGAGTCACTATTTCATATGTCAATGACTCACCTTTGACTGCCATTGCTGGGGGTAGTAGTGGTCAGTCATATAACTGACAAGTACATTATGCCCGTTGTCCAACTAAAACAAAAATATTGTGATCATTGATACCTTCAAAACTACTCATCCCTATGTGGCTTAAAGTGTAGGGCATGAATTTTTCCAGATGACAAATGATAAAATTGGCATCGTTTTTCTGAGAATAAATAGCGTAAAGCAAATTAAGCTTATTTCAATCTATAGCTATTACTTTGTGTGGGTGAAGCTCAGGGTTTTGAGGAATGTCTCATGATCAGAGATTAGGGGTAATGGATTCCCCCTTGCACCGATCACCCCAGGAAAACAGTAAAGGAAACTACTTCTGTGACCGACAAATAACAAAATGGCTTAAACACAGGGCCCCTTGATAAGGTGACCCCACCAATCCTGTAGCAAACCCAGAAAATGTAAACATGGCCTGGAGCAAGGTTTTGTAATGATCCTGAATCTGGAGGAAGTGGGGAGAGATTCACGAAACATTGATTTAACTGCAGGAGTTAACCTGTATAGACGGGACTTTTGCAATTGGGGAACAAGCACCTTTAAGAGAGAACAAACACTTAAAGAGGGTGAACTTGGCCAAAATCTCCATCCATCCTTAAGAGTTACATATTTTTAGTATGATTTTGGTAAGGGGAAGCACATACATATGCAGAGGGAGGGGGTCATGACTATCATAGTCAGAGATATTAAAGCACCTAACAGATGAAAGCACCTGAAATAAACACCACGACTGTTCATGAAAGGACATTTTTGATGTCTTGCACAAAATAATAATCCACTTTTTTAAGCTCAGCTACATTGAAATCTGCAAGAAACAAAAATTGTTGATGTCTAGATGCTGGTGTAATGGAATTTTAGGTTTGTCAAAAATTCTTGATAAGCTATTTTCTGTAATTCTTCCAGTAAGTCGTAATTAACACAATATTTTGATATAGAATTTATCAACATTTTAAACAAGCACACATCTCAATGCATGAACAGTTTGGACCTTATGCTTGTCAGTTTGTTATTAGGGCAGTGCCTCATTTGGTCCTTTGACATCTTTTGCAAATGAATAGCATTAGATGTCAAAGCCCAGAAGAGCTCGTCAGGTGGTTAATGAGACACTCAAGCCAACAATGAATCAAATGAACAGGAACATTGCAACTACATGAATATTCTGACTAATGAATGAGTGGCAAGTACATGTTTTATGGATGAGAGATAGGTATGTCAACTAATGAAACTCTTCTTAAAGTCTGGCAGATGCTGTTAGGAACATAAGATGCATATGCACATAGGTGGAAGTAGAGGGCGGGGCCCCACTCCTAATAATTTTGTTGGGGGACATATATGCTGTCCCCGTACAAAATAAAGCCTTTATGGCTGGCTACACCAATGTCTAGGTTGTGGGTTAGCTCTCCCCCCCCCCTCCCTTATGTTGGTAAGAAATCACTGCCACTGGATACTTCAAACTGTCCTGCATTTCCTCAACAAAACAAATATGGCAGGGTATTTAGGAGGGGAGGGCATAGGTTGTAATTCGTGACAATTATTTCTTAATACAGAAAACAAAAAGATATCGTGGTCAATTTTTGCCAGTGACAGAAGCAAAACTATTTTTTGTTTATCTGAAAAATGGATTTGGGGTTTCAGCTAAGAGGCAAATCTCCCTGAAGCTCTTACAGAAGTTATCCTTCTCAAGAAGAAATTAAAAATAATTTTGCCAACAAAATTCTACAAAATATCAGTATTGTTGGTTATTTCATAAAATCCTTTATAGTTTTTTTGAAAAGGAGGTAAGCCCCTGGTACCCCATCTTTCTCCTGCTTCCTTAGAACTTTCAGCCAACTTGTGTGCTCTTTTCACAAATTTTATGAACAAGCCAGTCAAAAAAAGAACAGGCATGGGGTTTAATGACTAAAGCCATCGATCCTGAGGCTTACAACATCACCACACCTGCAAAATTAACCCTCAAGACTCATTATAAATTCAAAATTATGTTACCCTTGTACTATTTACTGTTTTCTAAAAGAAACTTGACTTTTATCATTAAGCCATTAATGAGGAAATCTGTCTCTAGTACACACTAAATTAACAAAAAACAAACAAGTTCAACCTAACTTACTCTACTGCTTTGATAAATGTATATCTAAAAACATTAACTCTTTAAAAGTGTGCATTAAAAACAGGATTATTTAAAGTTGATGAAAGCCATACACAAAGCCACAGTGTTATGTGAATTGGCCACTTATCAGTTACTGCATACAAGGAGCTTTTGAAGTTTACAAAAGTGCACTCATGTGAAGTGAGACGATAAGTAAACCCATTGTGCTGAATAAGGTTTATTAATGCTGATGATTTGCAACTAAAAATAAAAAGTAAAAGAAAATGACCATCAGTATATGAGGGCATACAGTTAATAGGTGTTGTTTGTTAATGATTAACAAGGATATAAGTGTAAACATAATTAGCAATGAACATACTGTAAACTTTGCAATCACTGGTAAAAGAATCATTGAACAAAACAATTTTACATGAAGCATGGGTGGATTTGCCTACTGAAAGTGTGTGTGTGTGCAAGGGGGTAAGGGTGGGGGCAAAGTCAAAATTGGGGAAAATCATGCTAAGATGCAAATAATCACCATGAAAAAGATACAAAGTGGGAGGAAAGTTCCCCTTTTCCCCTCAATTCACATCTATGTTGTCGTTGGTGCATTTAAAAAAACATGATCTTTCCACACGGGAGTGGCAGCACTATTGGAGGGGAAATTCATCCCCACAAAATATGTTGCCCCTGAGAAAACTAAAGTTATTATAAAAATATAGAGAAGAAATTTTTCACATTTCTTTTCATGATAAAAGAATAATTGATTTTGTAGAAAAAGTCAGATATATCACATATATTGAGCAAATGTTTTGGAAAGTGAACAGAAAGAAGGATATTTTTAGAACAAAATCTTTCGTTCTGGCAAATTTCCAGCAGGGAATGACCCCTCCCCCTCCTCCTCTTCCCAACAGCAATGCCACTGGTTTTCAGTTACTAGTTAGGTCCCAAACCACTGAAACCTGGACAGGCCCCTAGTTATAATATAGTGAGAAACTTATTTTGAATTCAGCAGCAGTTGAATTTGACCATTCCTATAAAAGTACAAATGAAAGTAAAGAAATGATAATTAGGCAAAACTCCCATCTTACTGAGTAACAAATGAAGGATTATTAAAGTTTTATTCAGTCATTATAGCTGAAAAACAAAACAAAGTTTTTAACAAAATGTAAGAACATTCTATTCAGAAATGTGTACACTTCCACTTGTGTAAAAGATGTCCATATTGAAATTCAAGTTAATGATGGTCAGGAAGCAAATAAATTTTCTTCAAAAGATTGTGATTGATTATCAGTAAAAATAAATTGTTCCATGCATGCAATTAATCTTATTTTGAATTTAGAACACAGAAAATTACAGTTAAAGTTACAAACCCACAATATCTAACTCACAACAAAATTCAAAATGTTGTTAGTGAAAATAGAGTGCACTAGCAGCAGGTACATTGTCTTGACCCTATCTAGCTAAACTGTATTAACAATAATATGGTCACAGACCACAGTCACAGGCCTAATGAAAGTAGTTCCGACAATTATAAATTTCTATGAATTAATGAACCATGAGCATAAACACACAGTGCCTGGGATGTAGGTATTAAGTATCATTTGCCAAGTGAGTTGTGTGATTTAAGTAAGAGATTAGAGTGGTGTTTGTTTCAAATTGTGGTTTCATTAAAAGGGGTTGGAAGACCAGTTTTTAATAGCATTGAAAGTTCATCATGCACAGAATCGGGGGATAATTTTTAGGTCAAAATGTACCAAATTTTTCATATTTGCGTCATTTTTTTTCTTCTGATTCCTAAAAATCCATGAATAGTATCAAATGAAAGGTCTTTCCAAGGACGATTCAGAAAATCTATCCATATTTTTTTGCTATTTAGCCACAAGGCACAAGCGTGTCATAAAGATAGAATGTTTGGAGACCTAATATGCTAATTTAATGACCTAATTTGCATATTTGAGTTCGGAAATATGCACATTTTTGGAAAGTTCAACATGTTAGCTTTTATAAAAGTTGAACTTGTTTTGGTACAAATGGAACAGAAAGTGCTGAAAAAATCCTCTTTCCAAAAATTTCAGAAATAGCTTATTCTATTTTTGGAACCTTGGGAGAGTAAGGGTTAAACCATCCTCCTCCTGCTTATCCCTTTGGTAAGAACACAACACAAGTTGAAGGAGCATTAGTTGGGTAGAACCAGGGAAAACAAATGTGGGGAACATAGAAAAATCAGAAATGCGGGTGCCATTCCAAAATGAGAAATGCAAGGGCTATTGCAAAATTAGAAATACAAGGGCCATTCCAAAATGAGAAATGCAAGGGCCATTGCAAAATGAGAAATGCAAGGGCCATTGTAAAATGAGAAATGCAAGGGCCATTGCAAAATGAGAAATGCAAGGGCCATTGCAAAATGAGAAATGCAAGGGCCATTGCAAAATCAGAAATGTGGGGGCCATTGCAAAATCAGAAATGCAAGGGCCATTGCAAAATCAGAAATACACTGACCCTTGCATTTTGCAAAATGAGAAATGCAAGGGCCATTGCAAAATCAGAAATGTGGGGGCCATTGCAAAATGAGAAATGCAAGGGCCATTGCAAAATGAGAAATGCAAGGGCCATTGTAAAATGAGAAATGCAAGGGCCATTGCAAAATGAGAAATGCAAGGGCCATTGCAAAATGAGAAATGCAAGGGCCATTGCAAAATCAGAAATGCGGGTGCCATTCCAAAATGAGAAATGCAAGGGCTATTGCAAAATTAGAAATACAAGGGCCATTCCAAAATGAGAAATGCAAGGGCCATTGCAAAATGAGAAATGCAAGGGCCATTGTAAAATGAGAAATGCAAGGGCCATTGCAAAATGAGAAATGCAAGGGCCATTGCAAAATGAGAAATGCAAGGGCCATTGCAAAATCAGAAATGTGGGGGCCATTGCAAAATCAGAAATGCAAGGGCCATTGCAAAATCAGAAATACACTGACCCTTGCATTTTGCAAAATGAGAAATGCAAGGGCCATTGCAAAATGAGAAATGTGGGGGCCATTGCAAAATGAGAAATGCAAGGGCCATTGCAAAATCAGAAATGCAAGGGCCATTGGAAAATGAGGAATGCAAGGGCTATTGCAAAATCAGAAATGCAAGGACCATTGGAAAATGAGAAATGCAAGGGCCATTGGAAAATCAGAAATGAAAGGGCCATTGCAAAATGAGAAATGCAAGGGCCATTGCAAAATGAGAAATGCAAGGGCCATTGTAAAATGAGAAATGCAAGGGCCATTGCAAAATCAGAAATGCAAGGGCCATTGCAAAATGAAAAATGCAAGGGCCATTGCAAAATCAGAAATGTGGGGGCCATTGCAAAATCAGAAATGCAAGGGCCATTGCAAAATCAGAAATACACTGACCCTTGCATTTTGCAAAATGAGAAATGCAAGGGCCATTGCAAAATGAGAAATGCAAGGGCCATTGCAAAATGAGAAATGCAAGGGCCATTGCAAAATGAGAAATGCAAGGGCCATTGCAAAATCAGAAATGCAAGGGCCATTGCATAATCAGAAATGCAACAGCCATTGCAAAATAAGAAATGCAAGGGCCATTGGAAAATGAGGAATGCAAGGGCTATTGCAAAATCAGAAATTCAAGGGCCATTGCATAATCAGAAATGCAATAGCCATTGCAAAATGAGAAATGCAAGGGTCATTACAAAAACAGAAATGCAAGGGCCATTGGAAAATCAGAAATGTGGGGGCCGTGGCAAAATTAGAAATGCAAGGGCCATTGCAAAATGAGAAATGTGGGGGCCATTGCAAAATGAGAAATACAAGGGCCATTGAAAAATGAGAAATGCAAGGGCCATTGCAAAATCAGGAATACAATGGCCCTTGCATTTCTGATTTTGCAAGTGCCATTGTAAAATGAGAAATGCAAGGGCCATTGCATAATCAGAAATGCAACAGCCATTGCAAAATGAGAAATGCAAGGGTCATTACAAAAACAGAAATGCAAGGGCCATTGGAAAATCAGAAATGTGGGGGCCGTGGCAAAATTAGAAATGCAAGGGCCATTGCAAAATAAGAAATGCAAGGGCCATTGCAAAATCAGAAATGTGGGGGCCAATGCAAAATCAGAAATGCGGGGACCATGGCAAAATCAGAAATGCAAGGGCCATTGCAAAATCAGAAATGCAAGGGCCAATGCAAAATAAGAAATGCGGTGACCATGGCAAAATGAGAAATGACCAAATGGCAAATTGCAAAATCAGAAATGCAAGGGCCCAAAATCAGAAAAATCAAAATGAAATGCAAGGGCCATTGCAAAATCAGAAATGCAAGGGCCATTGCAAAATCAGAAATGCCAGGGCCAATGCAAAATCAGAAATGCGGGGACCATGGCAAAATAAGAAATGCAAGGGCCATTGCAAAATGAGAAATGCAAGGGCCATGGCAAAATGAGAAATGCAAGGGCCATTGGAAAATCAGAAATGAAAGGGCCATTGCAAAATCAGAAATGCAAGGGTCATTGCAAAATGAGAAATGCAAGGACTATTGCAAGATCAGAATTCAAGGGCCATTGCAAAATCAGAAATGCAAGGACCATGCATTGCAAAATCAGAAATATGGGGCCATCGCAAAATCAGAAATGCAAGGGCCATTGCAAACTGAGAAATGCAAGGGCCATTGCAAAATGAAAAATACAAGGGCCATTGCAAAATGAGAAATGCAAGGGCCATTGCAAAATCAGATATGTGGGGCCATTGCAAAATCAGAAATGCAAGGGCTATTGCAAAATGAGAAATGTGGGGGCCATTGCAAAATGAGAAATGTGGGGGCCATTGCAAAATGAGAAATGCAAGGGCCATTGCAAAATGAGAAATGCAAGGGCCATTGCAAAATCAGAAATGCAAGGGCCATTGCAAAATGAGAAATGTGGGGGCCATTGCAAAATGAGAAATGTGGGGACCATTGCAAAATCAGAAATGCAGACCCATTACTGCACAGTAGGGAAGAATGTTATTAGTGCTAAAAAACATGAAGGCTGTGGCCAAAATCCTTTTTTTTTTGTAAGTCTCAATTTACCTATAAGACAGCCAGTCTGATTACACCCTTCGGCATGTAAATTGATTAGTGAGAGGATTAAAAGTATATGTGAAAGGGTCTACCTAGATATTTCTTGTGCCAATGCAAAGACTCAAGATGCGGTCTTTTTCTTTCAGATACTTACATCGTGAAACTTGAAGTAGATTATGATCAAGATGAGGATGAGAAGAGCTCACCTGACACAGCTGAAGAATGTGGTAGAGATCAGATCGTCA
>JAIGNY010003891.1:1195000-1373035 GCA_020152595.1 Chiridota heheva
GTGCAGCAAATTCTGACGAATCATTTTTTTAACCTTTGCCATACTCTTGTTGGAATAGACTTTTCCATCATTTTTAGTGACTGAGACTTAGGAATGAAATTTAAAGAATTACATAAAGATTTTGATCTGTTTTCACACACAGATTTTGCATAAATGAAAAACTTATCTAAGTTCAAACAGCCGTAACTCAAAACTGTTCCTGCTATTGTCAAAATTCCAATTAAAAAACGTTTCAAGTTTTGGGTTCTTGTTTTTGATGCACTGCAGTTTTAGACATGGAAATTAAAATTTTGAGCATTGAATGTATAGAGAATGTATTATAACAACAACAATATTTAAGCTCCGGTTCCGGTGCAAAATTTACACTCATTTCCTTCTAGAACTGGAACTTAAAAAAACCTTAAGGTCTGGCCGGATGGTCTGGCCGGAACCAAGTTCGGGTGTATCCCTTATTAATAGGTGGGTAGGGATTTTTGTAAATTTTTGATATAGAGATAAAATGAGCAACTGTTTGGAATCATGGTATTGTCATCGTCGTCATCATTAGTAGTAGTAGTAGTAGTAGTAGTAGTAGTAGTAGTAGTAGTAGTAGTAGTAGTAGTAGTAGTAGTGGTAGTAGTGGTAGTAGTAGTAGTAGTAGTATTAGTAGTAGTAGTAGTTTTATGTTTATTATTATGTTTATGTTTATTATGTGTTTTATTATTATTATGTTTATGTTTATTATTATTATTATTATTATTATTAATATTACATACTACTACTACTACTACTGTTATTATTATTATTATTTTAAAAATATTGTTATTAGATACTACTTCTACTACTACTACTACTACCACTACCACTACTACTACTACTACTGCTACTACTACTACTACAACTATAATTATTATTATTATCATCATCATCATCATCATTATCATCATCATCATCATCATCACCATCATTATTATTTTGTATGGTGGACATGGAAACCTCAAAAACTTTCGTTTTCTGATTGAAAGTCAGTTTTTTTTAATTGACTTACACCGGAAATTTATTTCTCTTTTCCTATTCATAGATTTCATTATTATTCTGATGTATGTATAGTTTTGCTACTTATTAGAGCCATTTATTGAGGATCTACAATCCCAAACAAAAGTACTCCTGTAATTTCCTATATTTTTCATGAATTTGGACAATAATTCCTAAATTGTATATTCTCCTATATTTTTTATTTAAATAGGCAGAATTGTTAGAACACGTTTACAACTCATGGTAAATGTCAAGAAGTGAAATATAATTTGAGATATTACAGGTATTCTTGATTAAAACACTGTAACAATAATATTGCTTATACGGTAGTTGCTGTATGATATCAGTAATATTCTGATGTTTATCTCTATTTGGTTCAAAGGTGGTTATGAACACAACTGTCTATTCTATTGTTAAACAACATAAAACATACTACATACTACTTGTGTTGACAAGAGGAATAATATTCCTTCTTATGCTCTTGACTGGGAAAAAATGTTTCTACTACCTTATAAAGCTGTTAAGAATTCCAAGTTGGAATACTTTCATTTTCGTTTTGTGCACCAGATCCTTGCAGTAAAAATTTTTGTATTTAAGATTGGCCTCTTAGATTCCCCTTTGTGTACCTTTTTGTGAATTGTGCGATGAAACCTTATCTCAATCTCTTTTGGTGTTGTCCTATTATTGCGATCTTCTGGAAGGACGCTGTACACCTTATGATTGTTAACCTTATGAAAGTTAACCAAAGAAATGATCTTCTTTGGACATTTAGATGTGATCCGTTCCTCAATTAATTATTTTATCATCAATACAAAGTATTATATATACTCTTGTAGAGTAAATAAGTCTCTCCCAATCAATTTCATTGTGTTTTATCGTTCAACCTCAAGGTTGATAAATCTATTAAGAGTAATAATCCAAACACAGATACTTATTTTTCAATTTCAAGTACCGACCTCAGTAAATGATCACTTGTAGTCAAGTGATAATGATCACTTGTAGTCAAGTGATGTCATTCCACAGTAGGTTCATTATCTTTGGCATGTTTCTAGGCTGTTAGGTACCTTAGAGATTAGGTTATGTGATGTAAATATCATTATATAGTTTTTGTTCCATGAGCTATTTTATGAGCTGTTTTTGTTGGTGTATCAATTATTGATGATTGTGTTGTGATTGTAATGATACATGTATTGATTTACTAATGAGAAATAAACAGAAATATTCTGATGTCACAAAGAATTGATTTAGAATGATTGTTTCTCACTATAATTAGCACTACATTTTGCCTCTGATATTTAAGCTGTCAGAGCAATTAAACTTATTGCAGTATATCCCGGTGGGTCTGCAACCAGTGACTTCACAACTGGTTATCAAATTCCCAGCCATGTTGGCATCCCTGCACGCCATCTAAGCTCTGTCAAATAACATCTCTCGTTTTCCTAATCCACACTCAGACATCCGTCTCTTCATCTCCAACTACATCAACAAAACCTGGCAAAACTCCTGGAATTGCAAAGCCAGTAATAAACTTTACGCCATCAAACCCAAAGTTGGGACCAACACCACTCTGCATAGTCGTAACCGCAGGGAAGATATCGTTGTCACCCGCATTTGCCTCGGCCACTCCTCTCTTACTCCCATCTCTTATCTGGCTCCCCTACCCCTCTCTGCTCCACTTGCAACATTGATCTCTCCATCAAGCATATCGTCTTAACCTGTCCCCTATACCAGAACTCCAGGTCTCTTCTCTCCTCACTCTCCTCGATCTCGGACCTATTAAAAAACAATTCTTCCTTAAACATTATCAACTTTCTCCGCAACAACAATCTCTTCCACCATATATAATTTCCTTCCCTTCTACACCTAACCTTACACACCCCTTTCTTTTTACCTAAATTTTTCTCCCACATTCAGCTTTTCCCATTTATCTCCCTTACAAGCCTTCCATCTCCTCACTATCCTTACTCTTACACCATTATTTATTAACACCCTCTTGGCACATTTGACTCTGACTGTCGCGGTGCTGTTAAACATCAACAAACCAAACCAAACGGTTATCAAAGGCCGTGGTCGTCTTGACATAATGTCCAGCACTGGATGCTTTCTGGATGTTAAACCTCGCTATGCTATGCTATATATCTTCTGTTCAGAGCTTAGTATCAGCTTAATAAAATGGAAAAGAATATGAAGAACTAAAGTAAGTCAGAACCAAGTACTGGCAAGTGAATTTGTTCTTTTAAAAAGAACTAGAATAGAGCACTTTGCATGTTTATGTATATGGAAGTATTTCATTAGTATTGCAAATTGACTCTTCAAAATAAGATAAAACCATCATTCCTTGACTGACTAAACGTATTCTGCACAAATTGTCCCTGGTTTCGTTATTCTTTTTAGCCCCTTATCTGTTTAAAAAACACTACTTTAAGGTCTAGGACATGTAGACATGTCTATATTTGTTGAAAGGGTACTAAAATTCGCTATCTCGTATTTTGCTTTCTTTTAATGTGTAACAGTTCGTATCCCCAATATAAAAAAGATGCAGGGAGACTATTTGTATTAAGTATACCCTCTTATTTATGTTTCAAGTGCCTCAAACATGCTCTCAAAGTGCTCTTCATGTGATATATATATATGTATATATATATATATATATATATATATATATATATATATATATATATATATATATATATATATATATATATATATATATATATATATATATATATATATATATATATATATATATATATATTTTTTATATATATATATATATATATATATATATATATATATATATATATATATATATATATATATATATATATATATATATATATATATATATATATATATATATATATATATATATATATATATATATTTATATATATATATATATATGCCCCTTTTGGTCAGTGATACCTGCTTCTTTTGGTCAGTGATACCTGCCCCTTCCTGTATCAATGTAGGGGTTTTATGAAGCATCAAACCAATGAGAACTGTGCAGAATCGTGACTCGTGAAGTAGAAGCTGTTTTTTTTTTTCAAGCAAAATGATAGACCACTGAACGTTTGGAATTGTTAATGGTTTTATTAGTCTGTTTTGTATAATTCCTTACAAAGAATAATTTGACCAAAGCGAAAGAAACAGTACAAGAAGTATTTTCTGAGGGTTCTCCCACCCCTCTCTCTACTTTGTTTTTGTTTTTTTCACCCATGGACCTCCTCTCTCGATCCCAGATTTATGGCTTTTAGTTTTCGTGTTTCTCTCAAATCTCCCTGTTTTCTTTCCTTCGTACCTCTGGAATGATCTAAGCTGTCAGGCACAATTTGACCCTTGCTGTCGTGGTGTCGTTAAGCCCTCATCAAACAAACTGAAGGTTATGAATGTTTATTTGAATGCAAGTACAGTATCTGTATATTAATTCAAAGGTTTGAAGGTGTAACCTGTAATGTATCATGTAATGCATCAAATGTAAGATTTCAGTATTTTCTAAATTGCCTTTGGAAGATATGTGATATCAGACCTAAACAGAACGTATAAGTGGAAGTTCCACGTCGATTTTATTGGAAATAACATTCTTTTCAACATGAAAACTGTGGATTTGTGAGCATAATTTTGGAGCTCTCAGTTTAAACTTTAGCCTATCCTGTATCCTAACATTTCCAGCGCTCAACTTATAGCTGCATCAGCACATTAAACTGCATACACCGCTACAATGCTACAAGGTACTTGACTCTAATTCAAGTGAGGATTATAAGCCTTGTTGATTACCCACAAAGGATATAGGCATGGGTACCAGGGCTCAGATAAAAGAAAGTGCTGAACTTGTTGCCAAGGTAATTGAGCAAGTATTTTCTAGCCCAAAATTTGAGGAGATGTTGCAGGCATGCATTGATAGAGCTATGGATAAAATGTTGGAAAGTTTCTGCTACAAATTGAAGAAAACAGAGGTAGAATTCATGACATTGAATGCAATCTAGACAGATCATCACAAGAAATTACTAAAATGAAGACAAATTTAGAATCCGTCAGAGACTCATGCAATCGGGCCTTGAAAGAGGTCAATAAACTTGAGCAATATTCCAGGAGAAATTGCTTACGCTTCTTTGGTATTGAAGAGACACCAAGTGAGCAAACCAATTCAAGGATATTGTGATGCAGATTGCAACTGGGAAAGTTGGGATCAAGATGGACCTTTCTGACGCTGACCGCTTACATAGAGTTGGTAAGATGGTTCACTCAAAGCACAGAGCCATCATTGTTAAGTTCACCAACTATGATGTTCGCTCTCGCTTCATCAAGAATCGCCGTCGCCTGAAGGGGACCCACATTACCATCAAAGAGGATCTAACAAGGACCAACCAAGAACTGTTGCAAGCAACCAAGAACACTAATTTGGTGAAATCAGCATGGTCCCAAGATGGGCGCATCATTGCACTCATAAACAAAAATGGAAAGGTACATACCAAGAGAATATGGGGTACCAATGACCTCAGAAACTTATACAAATTATACAAAAAAACTTTCACCATCTTGGATTACCACGAACACTGAACAACTGATTTCTGAATAATCCAAAGGCATTTCAAAAGTATTTCTATTTCATCGTTTCACATTTTTGTGTTATTTATATTTTCATTATTTGACTTCATATTTATATTCTTTATATTATCCTTAAATGATATCGCTACATAGAGGTGGTGATACATCCATTGATTTGCCTTCAAGATGCTCGACAATTTATGTTAATGACCCTTATACTGATAATGACCCTGATACAGATAATGACCCTGATACAGATAATGACCCTGATACAGATAATGACCCTGATACAGATAATGACCCTGATACAGATAATGACCCTGATACAGATAATGACCCTGATACAGATAATAATCATGTTAACTACTTCTCTCAAATTGATCCAGATGACAATCTGTTCCATTCTTTGAATAATGACACAAGCTGCAATTGTTATACTTTAGACACAATTTCAGACAGTAATATAAATTCATCTCCATCTCTTTCCTTGATGCATGTAAATTGTGTAAGTTTGAATCGTAATTTTAATAATTTTTTTATTTTTCAAAATATTCTTTTCATCAAACCTGGTGTAATTGCAGTTACTGAAACTTGGCTCAACAGTTCTTCACCTATTCACCTTTTTGACTGACCCAATTATAACTTAGTTTACAAAAATCGTACATTTAAGCGTTGATGAATGATTTGAATCAATTTTCATTTGTAATGATGGACATATTTTAGCGGGTGCTATATATTGTCCTCCAAATTCCACAAATGCTACAACTTTTCTTAATGCTTATAGTAAACTTCTTTCTAATATCTCAAAGGTAAATTTCTCTTCATAATTAATGGGTGATTTCAACTTCGATTTATTCATCACAGGGTTGAATAACTCAACTGATGTTCATTATTTTATTGATCTGTCCTCATCTTTTTTTTTTTACCATTAATTGATAAATCTACGAGAATAACATCTACTGCTTCATCCTTGATTGATAATATATTTACAAATGCTAATAAGCCTATTAAAAGTGGTATTATCGTTACTGACATTTCTGACTATTATCCTATTTTCTGTATGATACCAAAATTTGATTGTATTGACAAGTGTAGAAATAAAAATAAAAACAATAGTGATAAAATGTTTCGTCCTATCACTACAGAAAATATTCAGAAATTCTCTCATTGTCTCTCCCAATTTGATTGGCAACTTATCTATGATATGACCAACTGTCAAGATGCTTATAATTTTTTCATTAAGACCATTTCCTTTTGTTATAATAAATGTTTTCCTAAAACTCTGAAAAAAAAAAGTATTATTGCAAGAAATCCTGGTGTACACCTGCAATCTTGAAATCATGCCGAACTAAAAATAAATTGTTTAAGAAATTTAGAAAAAGTCCAACTGTTGAAAATAAATCAAACTATGTCCGTTTTAAAAACACATTAACCAAAGTTATTCGCATTGCCAAGTATAATTTTTACAACCGTGAATTCCATACTTGTAATTTAGAAAACACCTGGAAATTATTTAATACACTTATCAAGAAAAAGTCCACAAATAGAAGTGAAATAATCCTTTCTCACGATAACTTTGAAAGTAACGATCCACAATTTGTATCAAATTTGTTTAATGTCTTATTTTGTTAACATTGGGCTTAAACTTGCAAAGGACATCACAACTAGTAATTTGTCATTTTTTCATTATCTACCAGCAGGTAATAAGAATAACTTTTTTTTATCACCTACCGATTCACATGAAGTTTATAATTGTATTAGGAATTTAAAGTCATGCAGTCTTGGTATTGATGAAATTGACCCGAAAGCTATTAAATCAGCAGCTCCATTTATTTGTTCACCTCATGTCTCATATTATCAATCGCTCTTTTGTTGAGGGATTAGTGCCATCTAAGCTTAAAATAGCTCGTGTTATACCAGTTTTTAAAGCTGGGGGATTCAAAGAAAAGAAGTAACTACAGACCTATTTTTGTTCTTCCATGTTTCTCCAAAATATTTGGAAAATTAGTATTTAACAGACTGTATGCTTTCTTTAAAAAATATGATCTTATTTCTCAAAATCAATTTGGTTTCTTACCAGGCCGCTCAACATCTCAAGCTCTTTTAAGCTTCACCGATCAGTTTATAAATGCGTTTAAAAATAGGGAATATGCATGTGGAATATTCCTTGATTCATCCAAAGCATTTGACACGCTAGATCATACAATTCTCATACAGAAACTCAGTACATATGGCAGTATGGTGTTCGAGGTATTGCTTTAAATAGGTTTGCAGATTATCTTTCCAACCGTGTACAATGCGTATCAATTCCAGGCGTATGCTTTAAGTTCCTTCCTATAAGTACAGGTTCCTCAAGGGTCAATACTTGGCTCTTTACTATTTGTTATTTATGAAAATGATTTATCTCGATGTACTTCTGAATTAGATTTTACTTTGTATGCAGATGATACCAACATTATTTGCATCCATGCTAATATCAAAAATATAATCGAAACTGTTAATACTGAAATGCCTAAAGTTGTAGAATGGTTTAAAACAAATAAGCTACATCTGAATTCAAAAAAATCCACTGTTATTCTATTTAGACCCAAGCAATGGCGAGTAGACACCTCAAACTTACGCATTTCTATGAATGGAATGCCAGTCTGCTTTCAAAACAATACAACATTTCTTGGTGTAACTATTGATGAATGCTTGTCTTTGAACTCTCATTTTGATTTAATTACTGATAAAGTAGCAAAGAGTGTTGGTATCATCAGTAGATTAAAAGATATTTTACCTGTTCATATTCTATATAGATTATATCATGTGCTTATCATACCTTATCTCATGTATTGCTGTATAATATGGGGCAATAATTATAAAACTAAGTTTCATAAATTATGTATTTTACAAAAAAGATTTATTAGGTTTCTAACAAACTCTCCAAGGGACGCTCACACCAGCCCCTTATTTAAAGATAGCAACATTCTTCCCTTCTTTGACATTTTTCATTTTCAAAATGCCGTTTTCATGTATCAGTTTCACAGTAACGTATTGCCGCCTACTTTTGCTAACTTCTTCATAAGTAACCCTTTAATTCACAACTATGATACAAGACATGCCACCCAACTTAGACCCCCATTGTTACGCTTCAGTAAAAGTCAGAACCACTTAAAATATCAAGGCATACAAATTTGGAATTCATTACCAACGTCTGTTAAAAGCTGCCCCAGCATTACTTGCTTCAAATCCAAACTTAAGAACTATTTCCTCAGATCAATTTCGAATTCTTCCCATCATCCTACTTAGACCATTTCTATATTGTTGATAATCTGTATTGTTAGCCAAGTGTATTTTGAAGGCGGGTATTGTCACTAGTATTTGTTATGTAACGTTTTCTTTTTCTTTCCTTTTGTTTAAATTCTATCCCATTATGTTCAAAGTTAATGTCCCTTGTTATACATGGGAAACCTTTAATCACAAGCTTTTAGTAGTTTTCTGAAGGTTCTCCTCTTTCTTTTCAACATAACTGGCTATCTGTGTTATTTAATTG
Organism: Chiridota heheva; assembly: GCA_020152595.1. Classification (NCBI taxonomy): domain Eukaryota; kingdom Metazoa; phylum Echinodermata; class Holothuroidea; order Apodida; family Chiridotidae; genus Chiridota; species Chiridota heheva. The sequence continues at coordinate 1,204,098 of JAIGNY010003891.1, forward strand.
AATTTATTGTACATCATTACGAAAAGATTGAAATAAAGTTTGAACAACAACAATTCCGTCAATAGTATGAAGGAATTATATCATGTGAAGAGTTTTTGGTTCCGATGCTACCTATGCTGGCGTGTGAATGTGTAGTATGTATGTCTGTAACAGCAAGCTCGTATGCACGTTTATCTCAAGAACGACATATCGTATTTATGTCATATGTTGCACGCAGATGGCCCATGGGTCATAGATGTGCCCTATTGTTTTTGATGGCGATGTCATGCATGTTAATGAGTGGGCGGGCGTAATGTAAATATCTTGAAATGCTCTTATTTTTTCTGCTTTGTTTCATATTTGGTGTAATTATGTTTTTAGATCGTATGTTCATGGTACAAAAATGTTGAATATCATTTGATATGCATAGTAGGCGGGGCTTAACATAATTTTTATTAAAAAGAGTTGTAAGCAAGGTATCTCAAAAACGGTAAACTCGATTCATGTCATATTTGGTACATAAATAGTCCATGACCTGTAGATGTGCCCTGTTAATTGTTTTTAGCGGTGATGTCATGCATACTAATGAGTAGGCTAGGCTTAATGTAAACTTGAAATACTCATATTTTAACAATCACGCGTCTGTTTTCTTTCATTTTCAGCATAATTAAGTTGTTAGTTAGTGTGTATGTGTTCATTGTATTAAAACGTTGAATCTTTATTAATATGCATAGTAGGCGGGGCTTAACATTAATTTGTTGAAAAGAGCTTGTATACACAATATCTCAAGAACGAAACATGGGATTCAGTTCATAATGTGGTACACAGATAGTCCATGGTCTACAGATGTACCCTATTGTGTTTAGAGGCGATGTCATACATATTAATGAGTAGGCAGGGCTTAGCCTAATAAAATCTTAAAGTACTCATGTTTTAACAATCACAGGTCTGTTTTGCTTCATATTTAGTAGAATTATGATGTAAGCTAGTTGGTACATGTTCATTTATACAAGCATTGAATATCACTAATATGCTTAGTGGGCGGGGCTTATAAAGATTTTGCTAAAAAAGAGCTTGTAAACACGATATCTCAAGAACGATATATGTCATATGTCGCAAACAGATAGCCCATGGTCCGTAGATGTGCCCTATTGTTTTTGGTGTTGATTTCATGCTTATTAATGAGTAGGCGGGGCTAAATGTTAAAATCTTGAAATGCTTATATTCTAACAATTGTTTGTCTGTGTTGTTTGATATTTGGTACTGTAGCAAATATGTTGTTAGCTGGTATGAGCATGTTCATGGTATGAAAATGTTGAATATCATTAATATGCATAGTAGGCGGGGGTTAAGTGCTTAATATGATTTTACCAAATGGAGCCTGTAAATACATTATCTCAAGATCTGTATACTGTTTTGATGTCGTACCGTCAGATAGCCTTTGGTATGTAGGTTTTTGTTTTTGATGTTGATGTTATGAATATTATTAAGAAGGTGGGGCGTAATGTTCAAATTTTGAAATACTATATTTACAACTTCTCTGTTTGATATTTAGGATGATTATATATGTTGATAGCAAGTATGAATATGCAGTGGTGCCATCATATTCCCCCAATCCTAAAAAAATCAAAATGGTTCTAGTATGTATTTAACATGATTTTTAAGCAATTTCCTGCCACGAAAAACGCAGCGCTCAAGATGGTTCGCCCCTTGGCACCCACCAGGGCTTTACCCCTGGATCCTACCAGCGGACCTTCAGCATCGGAACCGCTAAAAATTGTGGTTTTCTGGTTAATCTATACATGCACAAATTGTGATGTACGAGAGAGAAGACAGCGCAAAATCTTTAATGTAATTCATGATGTTTTAAATTTCAGTCAGTGATAATCATCACTGTTTTCTCCTACTAAATCTTAATTGAAGGGATTAAAAACATATTGGCTTTGAAAAACAATAAGTTAACATAAGGAATTACATAGGTTTTCTCTTTGTGAAGTCATAAAAATTGTATAAAATTTGCTATTTTCTGAGTCAACTAATTGTGATGAACTTTGAACTGCAGTTGTTCCTGCCTGTCCATAGATTTTTAAATCCTAGTTCTTTCTTCTTAAATGAAATATATGTGCCAACTAAATACCAGAAAACATTGTTGGTTTTGATGTGGATACAAGTCAGTTGCCCGGAGTGAGGTGGGGAGGGGGTACTTTATTATAAAATCTGTAGGTTGCGCAGCCCACCAACGTAAGTAATTAATGGCATTATCAAGATGTTTATATTATTCTATGTAAGTCACTTAGGAATACCATGCTGAACTGCTCACTAGTATTGTCCAGGTTCCAAACATCTAGTGTACAGTACATGGCATATAATGCATTTAAAAACGTGTTTTTGCCTAGAAAGACAGAAAATAGGCATTATAATTGTTAGACATGTTAGATGGAGCTATCTACACTGTTGATAAAAGCCTTGCTAGTTGCTAGTGTATATATACATATATATATATATATATATATATATATATATATATATATATATATATATATATATATATATATATATATATATATATATATATATATATATATATATATATACATATATATATATATATATATATATATATATATATATATATATGTATATATATATATATATATATATATATATATATATATATATATATATATATATATATATATATATATATAGCATATTAAATGATTGATCTTTTAAGGTTTTAGTTCTGTATATAACAAAAGATAACTTTGACAACAACTTTTAGATGTGTGACACAGATGGCAGCTGCATGCCCAAATTTTGCTCGAGTGTAACAACAGTTGAAAAAAATTGTGCTGCTTATACACCTGGAAAGATATTCTTCATGACTTTTAATCCAAAATGTGCAGAACAATGCAGTGGTCAAGAATAAAGCGCTCAGACATTCTGCAAAAATGGGTTGCAAACATGAAATAAAGAATAAAGCACATATTTCCTATCTACTTGAGATAGCACTGGTTTAAAAGAAGTTAATGCCTTTTATTGTATTGTTCTGAATTCTCGAAACAATTGAATGTCTGTTTTTTACAAATTTATTATGATTTCCCTACATAAAATTATTTTTTCATTGACATTTACGACATTTTCACTCAATGAAATTTCTCAGACAATCTTAGACAAAACTGTTGGGACACTTTCCAACTTACCAGGAAAGTTTGCATGTTTTCCAGATATTTCTACGCCCCCTGCCCCACCCACTCCCCTGCTCTCTATTTCAATGTTTTTAAATAGTTTCATTAAAAATACAGAAACGTGGAAAACAATTTTCAATATTTTTCACTCATTTTACCAACATTCAACGGGGGACGGGATGTCCCAATGAGTTTTGTCAAGAATTGTAGGCGGTGCCTAACTTCACGTTTAATATAGCATAGCATAGCAAGGTTTAACGTCCCGAAAGCATCCAGTGATGGATATTATATCAAGATGGCCACGGCCTTTGATAATCAGTTGTGAGCTCACTGGTTGCACACCCACCGGGATACGAACCCGGGACGTGCGGGGCAAAGCGCTACACCACTAAGATCTGTATTGTATTCGATCGCCCGATATATCAGCTACGTAAAAATGTGAAATCGTATTAAAAAAGCTAATTATTTGAAAAGGTCGGTAATTTTTATTTTTTGGGGGTGACCGCTCCCATCCCCAGACGAGTGTGGTGAGTTTGATGTTTTTATCAATCCTCCCTGCTTAGTTTCAATGGGCCATATGATTAATCGCGTGCTACCAAAGTTGTGTAGGGCAAAACTAGCGAAAAAAAGACAGACGATGACGAATTTATTTGTATTCGTTATTTTAGCAGAAGTTCCTCCTTAGTGTTGTTCGAACAAATGACTTATTAAAAGTGGCTTATTGTTTTAAGCAAAAAATTTACGATATTGTCTACCAGAAGTGTGAAGCGTTGTTTGCTGTAAGACAGGTTTACAGTGTACACATGAGCAGGGTAGTGGTTGCACGAATATTTTTCACTGGTTTGTAAAAAGTTAAATATGCCTTTTATTGCATTGTTTTGAATTCTCGAAACAATTGAATGTCTGTTTTTTCGAAAAATATTATATCTTCCCTACATTCAATTATTTTAACATTGACATTTACAATATTTTCACTCAATGAAATTTCTCAGACAATCTTGGACAAAACTGTTGGGACACTTTCCTGCTTACTGGAAAGTTTGCATGCTTTTCAGATATTGTTACCCCCCCCCTCCCGCCCCCCTTACACCCCGCTTCCCCTTCCAATGTTGTCAAATTCTTTGACTAGGAAATACAGAGACATGGAAAGCAAGGAAATCCATCTTCTGCGCACATGCAATCTATGCAAAGTGGATTAAGGTTTGCTCCCTATGCAGTACCCGCCATTTCCATTGGAAATTCATTCCTACAAAATGCCCCAGGCTACCGGTACTTAAGACTCCTGATAGTCATGGGAGGAATTCCTCCCACATCTGATTTTCAATAATAAAAAAAATCACTACCCACTGAAATTCTTAGCTTTTTCGGAGCAATTTTTGTATGTCTGTTTTGGATCCTCGGCCCTGCTATTTGGGTGTTACGCAAAATCAGTTGAAGGGTCATTTCAACTGTTGATTGACCCCAAAATGGTATAGAATTGACAATCAGTGATTTGTTAATACTGATTTGTCATTTCTAAATAGTTTTAGTAGCAATCAACAATTAAAAGGACTGTTCAACAGATTTTGCGTAACACTCAACCAACAGCTTTTTTTCAAGCCCACACCATTTTCAAAGCGATGGTTATTGACAACAAGTGAAAAAAGGGCTTTAAAAACTGAGGATATAACAACATTCAGGAGGTGGGTAGGGATTTATTTTATTGAAAATCGGATGGGGAAGGATTTTATCTTGTGGTTTTTGGGAGTCACAAGTACGGGTAGGCCAAGGTATATTTGTAGGAATTAATTTCCTGTCAAAATGGCGGTATTGCATACAGAGCCTAACATTAATGACCCCTATGATTACCATTAAAAAAAAATCCCATACCCAAGAATGCCCCTATAGATTGAATTTTGGGTGAGCCCTATAGAATGCTGGTTCACTCTCAAAAAATACCCTCTGACTGGGCGAACTAAATTAATCTATTGAAGAATCATAATTGTAATCATATGGCTCCCATACAGTATCCTTGGCTGGGCAGCGAATTGCGCGGATTGTAATCCTTCTATCTTAATTAAAAAAATATGCATATTCATGTTGGGAGAATTTTTTACATATTCTAGTCAAAACTATGGCATATACCCGGCTGAGCAGCGCATTCACGTGGATGGTAGGCCTACTATTCTTAATCTAAAGAATGATGCATATTCATGTATAATGATAATAGTGTCAAATATGGAGGGTGACTTCACTGCTGGCAGCCAGGTATATACTTCAAAGTGAACCTAAATTATATAGTTGTACCTATTTGTTCTTCAAATTCAAGGCACAATCAACTTGGTAACTTTATCTTTTTATTGGGGTGGGGAGGTGGTATGCAATAAAAATTGCAAACATATGGGGAATGCTACTTAATAGTGTTTATACGGTAGGCTACATAACCTCCAAGTTGGTTTTTCTTTTGCTTTTTCTTGAAAACCCTCTTTCTTGAAAACTACCCTTTATCATGAAACTTACAAATATTGTAAAGTTAAATAGGCTATTGTCAGGAAAATTCATTTCAAATCTATTTCAAAGTATTCCTTGAAGAAAAGAAATCACAATTTTTTACTTTGTATGAGTGAACTAAGGGAAATTTTGAAACTACTTTGAAAAGTTCAAGGCAGCTGTTTGTTTGCAACCTTGATCAATTTCATTGACATAAAACTAATGAATAAATAATATTTACGCCACTATTATTGTAACATGTTTTTTTCTCACCCCAATGGCAGATTTTTTAATGGCAAAATATTTTACTCACATTTTCCTTTTGTCTCTAATATTAAAGGAGGAAACTTGTTTGCACTTGTGTAATAAGCAAGAAAACACAGTTTTGTGAAGAAAGCTTTTCCACTCTGACCTTCAAAGTTGTATTTGCTTGTACCATTTACGACAGGATTATATCAGGCTTTATTGAACATTCTTGCTCCCAACATTCTATAAATTTGTATCAATGTTCATAAATGCCTTTATCTTCATTTGGTATAGGACCTCCATATTCAGTGAGCCTCAGTTGTGGACCAGACATATTTGCTTATCTTTGTATGTGAGGGATATGAGATACCATGGAGTCAACTTTGTGGGGTAGGTATAATATGCATTTTTAAGGATGAACTGAATTAATTTCTTAATTGAATACCTACATTCATTCCCTGTGAACATTGACCATTGACCAAGTGTTTGAAGATGCATCAACTTATCTATGTTTTGTCTGCTTCATTTAAATCTTTGAATGTTTTAGTTTAGCAGATTCCCTGTATGATATTTTTGTTGTCGATTCTGACAAGATGAGAGAACAATAATAGATGGATGTAAAGATATTAAGTCTGAGATCAAATGTACAAAATCTAGTATATTAATTATATGATATGTACAAGAATGTGAAAAAAGAAAAAAAATGGAGCAAGATTGCATAAGTACAATGACAAAATAAGAATAATGGGAATATTGTTAAACTGTCAAAACAGAAAGAGAAGAGGAAAACTGAAGCAAAATTTAAAACCCATGGAAAAATCATCTAAAGAGAAAGACTGATGTAATTGTTGATGAAAATCTTACTTTGAAAGTCATATGTATGAAAAGATAAATTGATAAGGCAAATGAAGTACTTGGATCCACCAGAAGTACCTTAATAATCAAACATTTAAATTATTATATGCGAGTATGGTTAGGCCATTGCTGGAATATTGTAATCTAGTCTGGAGTCCATTTAAGATCAAACATTGATATGTTTAAGAATTACACCAGAGAAGAGCCATTAGTTTATTACCAGGAATGGAAAAACTGAATTATGCTGAAAAACTTGCTAAGTTAAACCTCCCATCGCTCACCTACAAGAGGCATCGAGAAGATCTCATAGAGGCCGACAAGATTAAATCACATAAATATGACCCTGAGATACTGTATGTGATATGTTTGAATTTAGAAAAATTGGTATAATGCAGGGACACAACAAAAAGAAATACAAGGAAAGATTGCGACTGCAGATTAGACAAAACTGATTCAAAAATCGGATTGTTGACATTTGAAATATGATACCACAAAAAGTGGTGGACTGTATAACAGTGTTGTCACTTGAAAGAAACCAAGACAATGAATTGTATTACCCAGAGGTTGAATTTTAAATTTGTTACTACTGTTCCACGGAACAGTGCTTTTTTAAAAAGCACTGTCCTGGAACAAATTTTTTTGTTCCAACATTTTTGTCGATAAAAAAACAAATTCCTTGCTTTAGATTGGATTTAATATTTACCTTTTTTGTCATAATATACTTGTAAGAGAAAGAAGAAATAAATGATAGTTAGAAGGCTGCTGCGCACTTGTCAAAATTCTAAGCCTAGTAAGGCTGTAACACGTATTGTATCATATGTACACATATGTGTGGTACACATATGTGCCCGTGGTCTGTGGACGTGCTTTATTAGTTGTGGTGGTAATACCATGCATATTAATGAGTAGGCGGGGCTTAATCTAAAACATTTCAAATATGATACATAAGCAACCGTATGTCTGTTTTGTATCATACTTGGTGTAATAATGTTGTTAATTATTGTGCACATGCTAGTGTTGTCAATAGGTGTATTTTATTGATGTGCATATTGCATGGTGGTCATGGCTTTTGAATATCCAGGAACAAATATTTCATGATATGCAATGACTTGATAGTTAATACGAAACTTGCAAATCAATCAGCATATGAAAAAAAGCATCGAAACTACAAAAACTGTTGGTTCTGGTTTTGGAAAATGTGCATGGAGATTTGGTTAAAAAAGAACAAAAAGTTATGTTTAATGTCATTTAATTTAACATCACATAATTTTTTTGCTGTACTCACAGAGCTTTCAGTTTCAGTGAAAATCTTGGTACTGTGATACCTCGGCGCCTCGCTGTAATCAATTTGAAAACTAAGCCACCACCCCGGAGATACAGTTTATCAGTCCTCTTAAAATGGCTGTGATCTTTGCGAAACATGCAGAATTTAAGGTTTACTGAAATCTTTTTTGTTTGTTTATTTTGCAATATGTTTTCTTTCTTGCAAAATTTATTTTGACTCATCAGGTAATGTTTACATATTAAATGTACTGATTGCCACAATTAAAGAATTGTCACTGTGTATTTTGTGGTCTAATTTTACCTTACCTGGTCTCTTCAGGCTTCCTGGCCCATAAGGCTGCAGTGCACTCTCCACTGGACTCTGTTATTTGCAACTTGTCTGGCTTCTGTCCATGAACTCCATCCCATCACTTTCCTCTCCTTCTTGACTGTCCTTCTCCAGGTCGTTCTAGGATGACCAACTTTCTTTCTCCCCTCTGGTTTCCACGTCATAGCTGTCACACAGTGCTTAATAGTGCTTATGCGCATCACATGACCAATCCACCTCCACCTTCTTTTTACTTCAGTGCTGATTTTGTCATGTTGAGTGATTCTCAGTATTTCATTGTTAGATATTAAATATGGCCATCTGATCTTTAAAATTTTCCTGTAGCATTTAAACATAAATGTATCCAGCTTTTTATTATCTGCTTCATTAACTCTCCATGTCTCACAACCATTCAAGAGTACAGAATTATTACAAGAGAGTTAAACAGTAGTATTTTTGTATATATTGAGAATGTGCTTGAGTTCCATATCTTATTTTAACTTCATAAATGATACTCTTGTTTTAGAGATTCTGTTTTGAATATCTTCTTGCTACCACTTTGTAAGCTTACTGTTGCACCAAGGTATCTGAACTTGTTTACTTCAAATTTTACAGCTTGTAAAATGGGTCTTGACAGAGTGAGATCAAAACCTAAGATTATGTTATTGTTATTCTCAGTGGCCATCTATGATTGATTGCGCTGGTAATTGCAGAAAAAGAAAGGTTTTTCCTACTTTAAAAAAATATTTGTTATGAGGGATTTTACTCTTAGAAACATTTTATGAGCAGAAAACAATATAATGCAGGATGTTGATGTTATATATTTGAAAATTCACTGTTCCTGCTTAAAAAGCACTGTTTTCGGAACAGCGGGAATTTTGACCCCTGTTATCGCACACATATAAGCATCAACACTTCATCAAAGCATTATACAACAGTAGAAGAAAGTGAAGAGCTGACACTAAAGGACTAGCCGGACCTTCTGGAGAGGTTAGGGAGACTTAAAAGCAAACCCACAACTGAAAAAATAAACAATAGCTTTAAATAAATGGCAAAACAAATACAGTAAATAATCAGCCCAAGAAAGATTTAAAAACAATTTTAAAATGAACACTACACAGGTTGAAAATGCATCAGGTAGCAGAATCAGGGAAAAGAAATGTAGGGGCCATTGACCATTGCAGAAATGCCGGACCAGTTGCAAAATGCAAGGGCCAGCGGCAAAATGAAAGGGCCAGCGGCAAAATGCAAGGGCCAGTGGCAAAATGCAAGGGCCAGCGGCAAAATCAGAAATGCGGACCCATTACTGCACAGTACAGTAAAAAGTTGTTTATACCCTAATGTGAGTGCTAAAATTTGATCTTGAAGCTTGTGACAAAATCTAGTTTTTCTCAATTTACCTATTAGACAACCAGTCTGGTTACACCCCTTGGTATGTACAGTAGATAGTAATAGTAATTATTTATATAGCCCCTTTCTATACAAGTATAGAAAGGGCAAAATTTGAAGCTAGTACCTCCAGCATCTCAGTTGTGCACTCTACCAACTGAGCTACCTGACTCAATAGATTGATTAGTGAGAAGACTAAAGTACTGTATATGTGAAAGGTTCTACTACCTAAATGCTTCTTGTGCCAAGGCAAAGACTCAAGATGCGGTCTTTTTCTTTAGATACTTACACCGTGAAACTTGAAGTAGGTTATGATCAAGATGAAGATGAGAAGAGCTCACCTGACACAGCTGAAGAATGTGGTGGAGATCAGATCGTCATTAAACAAGAAATTGATGACAACCTCACGGGTAAGCTGGGGAGGATGTTCATTGAAATATACTCAAGCTTTTACTGTTCTGGAAGTCAATGGAAAATCCTAATATGCCAATAAATTGCTACATAGAATTTAAAGGATGTGATGACATCTACAGGCAACTTGGGATTACTTGCTTCAAAATATAATATAGACCATTATAAGAAGAAAGACTCGCATCAAAATCAAATAAAAACTCAGCATTTTCAGATTTTTGGCCTTATTTCACAATATTTTGTGATGTTGGCAGATAAACACTTCTTCAATTTGTTATATAAATCTTTTTTTCAATCCTCTCTAAACTGTATTTCAAAGGATCACATAACTAGATAAAGTATAGTCTTGATGTTTAAAAGGTATTTTACTCAGAATTCCTTGTTCTTTCGCATATTTCAAAACTGTTACATCAAGTAAATTTACTATTTGTTTCTTAGTTCATTAATTTTCATTTATTTTTTACTTAAGTTTCATTTTATCATAAAAATTGGAAGAAGAATATTATAATTTATGATTATCCAAACAAAATTGATAAAATCATCAAAACTTTTTTTAGATTTCCAATTGATTTTGCTAAAATTAAACCGCTAGTAATACTAGGATTAAAACCAAGTTGATTGTAAATTAGAATCAGAGGTCTGGTTTTCATTGCATTGATTGTCCCCAACATACAAATGATGACATAAAAACACATTCAATTAATTCTATAAAAATGAAAGACTCCTAGACTTCCTATAAAAGTATTAAGTACGGAAATTGTTTGTGTTGGGGAATCCTCTTGAGGGATTCAGAGGATTCAACACTAACAAAATCTGGAAGGAGTGTGGAAGACAGCTCAAGATCAAATCAGGGTTCAACCACTTGCCAAAAAAGTACTTGTCGGAAGGGAACAGATCTAGTTTGCTAGCTGTGTGATAAAATTCTTCACTGTTCATAGCTTAAAATGGAACCTACAAGATATTTGTACAGTACAGATGACCAGTGCTCATTCTATCAGCTTTTCACATGTATATCGCATTGAAGGTATAGATTGAACAGGGACTGCTTTAATTGTATGGAGTATAGAGTTGACTGATCAATCAGTGTTTCAATTTTCTATTACAATACTTTTTGGGTGCTTTGTATACACCTTATTTTTCTTTTTATTTCAATTTTTCTTTTATTTCAATGTTATGGGCAGGGGTTTGTTGAATCTTGAATCAAATGAGAATGCTATTTTTGGTGCTGATTAGAATGATTGTAATCACCACCAAAAAATAAACATTCTCATTCTTCAAAATATTTTTGATTGCAAGATCAGACACCTACACTGTACCAAGGCAACTTTAAGAATAAGAATATTTCAAAATTATAACACAGTTGATTGCATCAGAAAAAAGTGAAGCCTGTGTGCTTTCATGCCCTAAATATGCAGTTCAAGTTGGTATTATACAAAACGTTTAAAATGTTCAATTTGATAGGTAATTTGCTGTTTATTCTTTGTGCGAGAGGTTAAAAAATGAGTGTTTGTAAAAGACAATGAATTATGGATGGTCAGTAGGATTACCATAATTATGTAGTTTGTTATCTATAGAGCAGACAAAAATGAGAAATCCATTTTCTTTAATTGAAGAAGAAACATTTTTTTTTCTTTCTGGGAGTATTTGTAAATTAAATTACATGGGTATCAATATAATCAATTATAAATACTCCCCCCCCCCCACCCCCTTCTTTTCTTTCCCACCCACCAAGTCTGACTACTGTTGGAAGTTTGAACACATCTTTGTAAATTGCTATTTTGGGATTTGATTCTCATTTCAGAAGTTTGTCACCCATCTCAAGAGACCATCCTTTGGACAATGGACCCTCCACTTGTACCAGGAGGAAGTGTGATTAAAGATTCAGACAAAATATTTGTGAGGAGGATAGTAGAGTAAGTGTAAAATTGGAAGAAAATGATGGCAGCAAACCACAATTTACTGCTTCACTTGAAAAGGAACCACCAATGAAAGATGAAGGGGAAGTTTCTTGGCTGTGTATATGCAAGTTCTGTCAACAGAAATTTAGTCACCCCAACCATCTAAAAACACATGAAGAGACACATACAAATGAGAAGCAGTATCAATGCAGTCACTGTAGTAAGAGATTAAGTAGTTTAAGTGGCCTGAAGGTACATAAAAAAAACACACAGGTGAGAAGCCATACCTGTGCAAGTACTGTGAAAAGGGTTTTGGTCAATCGAGCGACCTGAAAGTACATGAAAGAACACACACAGGTGAGAAGCTATACCCGTGCAAGTACTGTGAAAAATGTTTTGATCAATCGAGCGACCTGAAAGTACATGAAAGAACACACACTGGTGAAAAGCCATACCCATGCAAATACTGTGAAAAGAGTTTTAGGCAATTAGGCAACCTGAGAGCACATGAAAGAACACACACAGGTGATAAGCCATACCAGTGCAAATACTGTGAAAAGAGTTTTTGTCATTCATGCAGCCTGACAACACATGAAAGAACACACACAGGTGAGAAGCCATACCCATGCAAATACTGCAAAAAGAGTTTTGGCCAATTAAGCACCCTGAAAGTACATGAAAGGACACACACGGGTGAGAAGCCATACAGGTGCAAATACTGTGAAAATAGTTTTAGGAAATCTCACCATCTGAAAGAACATGAAAGAACACACACTGGTGAAAAACCATATCAATGCATGCACTGTGACAAGCAGTACCGTCATCTTCATCCTTTGAAAATGCACACATTATTTATTCATGGGAAGTTTTATGACTAGGTGGGCAGCTCAAAATGTAATTCTTTAAATTTCTTTCCTACATTTTTAATGAGACAAGTGCAGTGTACTTCCATAAAGTTTTTCAAGACTTTTTTTGCCCCAAAAATGAAATTTATTTGTTCCACCCTGGATGTACATTCTTATATTGTTATAATACGCATGGTAGTTGTGGTTTATTGTGAAAATGCTAAATAAAGGTTGTAAACATGGGATGCATGTAATATGCAGTACACAGATGCAATATGGTCTGTAGATTCTTTATATTGTTTTTGGTGTTGATGTCATACATATTAATGTGGGCAAGTACTAATGTAAAATTCTTGATATAGCGATAAAATGAGCAACTATTTTGGGTCATGGTATTGTGTACATGCATATCATTATTATGTGTAGTGGACATTGGAACCTCAAAACGGTGGTTTTCTGGTTAATAAAATCATGTCTTTCAATCATTTTCTCTGCACTTCCTTCTTGTGAAGCCAAAATAACTTCTGAGATTCTTACATTTTAGGAGAGGGAACATTCCTCAGAATAGGGAACATTCCTCAGAATAGGGGAACATTCTTCAAGAATAGGGAAACATTCCTCAGAATAAGGGAACATTCCTCAGAATAGGGGAACATTCCTCAGAATAGGGGAACATTCCTCAGAATAGGGGAACATTCCTCAGAATAGGGGAACATTCCTCAGAATAGGGGAACATTCCTCAGAATAGGGGAACATTCCTCAGAATAGGGAAGTTCCTCATTCCTCAGAATAGGGGAACATTCCTCAGAATAGGGGAACATTCCTCAGAATAGGGGAACATTCCTCAGAATAGGGGAACATTCCTCAGAATAGAGGAAGTTCCTCAGAATAGGGGAACATTTCTCAGAATAGGGAAACAATTCCTCAGAATAGGGGAACATTCCTCAGAATAGGGGAACATTCCTTAGAATAGGAGAACATTCCTCAGAATAGGAGAACATTCTTCAGAATAGAGGAAGATTCCTCAGAATAGGGGAACATTCCTCAGAATAGGGGAACATTCCTCAGAATAGGAGAACATTTCTCAGAATAGAGGAACATTCCTCAGAATAGGGGAACATTCCTCAGAATAGGGGAACATTCCTCAGAATAGGGGAACATTCCTCAAAATAGGGGAACATTCCTCAGAATAGGGGAAGATTTCTCAGAATAGGGGAACATTCCTCAGAATAGGGGAACATTCTTTAGAATAGGGGAACATTCCTTAGAATAGGGGAACATTCCTCAGAATAGGGGAAGCAATCTTAAAGTGTAAGAAGGAACCTCGAGTGGGAAAGAAGTGATGAAGTTTCAGTTCAAATTATGTTGTTACTTTTTTATGATACTTGGTGAAACCTACTCATAGATATGGATTGCTTAACGTTAAATGTTGGGTCTCAATATTTACCATAATTATGGAATCAATGTTTGTCATATTTTTAATTTGTAAATATTTTCATAAGGATTTTAAAGTTTTTGTGCATTGTGCACAAAAAAAAAAAAATTGAATTAAATTCCATCTGGCTTCGAGGGATCTTATAGGGAGATGTGCTTTTACCCGATTTCCATGGTGCTAAGCAGATGATGGAACTTAACTGCTCCTGGATGGGACACCTGTCCATCGCAGATTAACTCGCCAGCCGAAATAGGTACTTATTTCATAGCTGAGTGAACAGGAGCAAATGGGATAAAGTGTCTTGCTCAAGGACACAGCACAGCACCCTGGCTGAGATTCTGTCCCAATATCAGAACAAGACATGACCCCATAACCACTGTGCTACTGCAGTCTCTAATTTGTGATAAACTTAAGTTGTATGTATTTATTCGTTCTCATTTTTTGAACTGAAACATACTGCTGAGTTTGCTAATGATGCCATGAAATTTGTAATAGATTTGTTTCAATTGAAATTTTGTTGTTAATTTTTTTTCTATAGTATATCTTAATATGTAATATGATGTTTTAATCATGACTCTGCCTGAAGTTATACTGAAAGCAAGAGTCAGGATCAATAAACTGTCCCAAAGTCTGTGATCAATCATACTTCTATCTGGAGGGAATTAAGATTTTAAAGAACTGTTCAGGAAAGTAATTCTCAATCATTTTTACCTATCTTTTCAACAGACTAATTAAAACAAAACTTAAATGCTGAAATTAAGAAACAAGTCTCTAATAGTAAAAGTGCCTGTGTTAGTGTTTTCCAAATCAAAACACTTTATAAAGAAACCAACTATCCACACAATTGAAGACGGTTCTGAATTCCAACTCAGGACTATGCTTTGTTGGATATCACCCTGGTCTACCCATTGAATTTGGGAGATATTCCTGTCCCCACCAGAATTATTTGCCTCACCACAAAAATAAATATATTTGCAGGAGGGTAAATTTGTCTGTTCCAGGTTCTGTTCTCCCTCTTCCAGTAGCCAATACAGAAAAACGTCCAATTGGTCCCCAACTTCTTTCCGTTTTCCTTAAAACCTGAAGGATGGAAAATGACCACCATATCCCAAATCACTTGCAGCGAGACATGACTATTTCAAACATTAAAAAGGTTGAACGCAAGATTAACTGGCAGAGCCAGGCGAATATTCTGGTGGGGTGGTGTAAAATATGTCTAAGGAATTATGTGATTCTGAAGGAGCCATGACAGGTTCATAGCCCACATCCAGTGCACCATGTAGTCTATGGACACGTTAAAGGGTCCAGGTTTGATAGAAGATTCTACACACAGATATCTTTGGACAACAACAAGTGAGTAACTTACCAGGTCAAGTGTGTCATTTTAGTGCCAACTTTGTCTGTGGGCTAATGTGTCTTACCGAAAATTAGCCCAAGTGGACCCTTTACATATTCTTAATCTTCCATGTACCATGAATCCCTAGCTCCCTTTGTGGCAGCAAAAACCAGAACATAATGAGGACCTCAGCTGGAAATTTGAAAAACAGTGACCCCCTTCCCAACAAACAGTCACTCAGCTACCACAAGGGAAGAGCCCCTTTAGAAAAGGCTGAATTGGGTACATCTTTCGGGGAAGGATCCCCTAGACCCACACAAAACGGATCCCACTCTAAACCCCTTGGCAAGTGCTTTGTGCCCAGACGTTCACCAACAGAAACCCTGTAAGACATGTAATGATCCAGGGAGTTGCAGTTACATTTAAAAAAACCCAAGTATGATTGGTTTTTGCTTTTTAAGAAAGAGCAGATCTTGTTTCAAGAAATATGCCTGAAACTTCACCAATAAATATAAAATATCTCGTCTCAGTAAAATTTTTATGTTCATATCTTTCACGTCACAAGCGGTTGTGGATCATATTTAATGAAGTAGTATGCATTTGTGTGTATATGTGCTAGTCACTTCTGCTGCGGTTTTTGATTGGTTATTGGTATTTGTTTATGACCAATCAGACGTGTTGACTTAGGCCTATATTACTGCCCACGTTAACACGATATCTAGCCTTTTAATACAAGTAATGTTATTGTTAGGAGAAATAAATGACCGTGGAGAAAGACTAGTTAAATGGTGCAGAGAACCTGACATCATAATTGCCAACACTTGGTTCGAAAACCACCCAAGAAGACGTTGGACATGGAAAAGCTCGGGAGACGGGAGTCAGAAATCAGATTGATTTCATACTGATTCAAAAACGGTTTCGAAATTCGGTCAAAACAGCTAAGTCAATGCTCAGTGCTGATTGTGACAGTGATCATATTCCTGTCAAATGTAAAATCCAAGTAAAACTTAGATCACTCAAGAAACCTAAAAAGAAACCTAAATTACAGATCAACCTGTTAAAAACTGATCCAGACATAAAAGAGCAACTCTCAGTTTCAGTAAAGAACAAATTCCAAGTTCTGGAACGCCTCACTGAGGCTGATGAAATATGGCAAAAAATGAAAGATTCAGTTACAAAAGCAATAAGTGAACAGATTCCAAAACAGGCAAAGAAGGATCACAAAAAGTGGATGACCCAAGAAGTCCTGGACATATTGGAAAGGATGATGAAGTAAAGATGTAGGCATTGAAACTATAACTAGACTTTTAAATATGATACAGGAGAGATACAACCAGGTATGAGCAAATGTATCTTCATAACCTTACCCAAGAAACCACGTACAACAGAATGCGAAGTACACGGGACCATTAGCTTGATGAGCCATATCACCAAGGTCTTGCTTTGTATTCTAATGTCCAGGATGAGAAATAGTATCCGGCCAGAAATTTCAAAAACACAATTTGGTTTTGTTGTAGACAAAGGCACTAGGAATGCAATATTTACACTATCAATGATCATGGAAAGGTGCATAGAAGTACAGAAAGATTTATATTTATGTTTCATTGATTATTCCAAAGCCTTTGACAAAGTCAAACCTGATGATCTCTTTGAAAATCTCGGTATTTGAACATTGACAGAAAAGACCTAAGAGTTATAAGAAACCTATACTTGGACCAGGAAGCAGCAATAAAATTTGAAGGAGATTACAGTGAATTTAAGGTAATCCGAAAAGGAGTCAGGCAGGAGTGTGTTTTGTCACCAGATCTTTTTAATATTATAGTGAAACAATACTTCGTAACAGGCTATTGTGTGCAGTCTGTCTATTATTATTATTATTATTATTTTTATTATTATTATTATTATTATTATTATTATTATTATTATTATTATTATTATTATTATTATTATTATTATTATTATTTATTATTATTATTATTATTATATATTATTATTATTATTATTATTATAATTATTATTGTTATTATCATTACTATTATTATTATTATTATTATTATTATTATTGTTATTAGTGTTATCATCACTATTATCATTAGAATTGTTATCACTATTGTTATTACAACTATTGTTACTATGATCATTATTTCTATTATTATTACTATTATAACTAAAATTGTACTCTATATACACTTTTTTATGCATAAATTCGTACATCCGTTATTTTTATCAGCATATTCATTTATTAATTATTAACAAGATATTACATACTTTTCAATGAATAGGCTTCACTCCACCTTTACCCGTGCTTATCACATTAAGTGTATCTCTTACACGTTCTATTGTACATAGCTTATCTAAGACTATTCTTGTATCATTTTGTATTTTTTGTAGTACCTGTTGAAGACCTAAGGCCGAAAGCATGACCAAAAACGTAGTAATATTAAGAGAAAATATTATTTCCTCGTTTTTTTTTAATCTCACAACTATAAACATATATATAATATGATATATATATATATATATATTTATATATATATATATATAATCTATTTTATATATATATGTTATATTTATATATTAGTATATATAAGGTTTATATAAGGTCCAATATTAAAGGTTTTTGAAGCACATTGTAAATCTTGTTCCAAACCTTTGCAATTTTTGGTCCAATATTTAAGTTTTTTGGTCAAAATTGAATTTTTTTTGTCCAAATTTAAAGATTTCTGGTAATTCGATAATTCTGTCGATACGAATTAAAAATACCAACATCTCTGTTTTCTTCTATTCATTTGATATTTTTTTCACATTTATTAGTTTTTTTTTTTTTTTTTTTTGGCGGGTGAATAAGAAGTGGGGGAGGATATGGAACTTTTGGCTAAGTCTCCAATAACCCACCCCCCATTCCTTGCCAAGCACTTCGGCCCCTTGGACATGCCTCTGTTTGTGGGCTCTGTCGTCAGTGCTTCACAAACGGTTAGTATGTTTTATTTTAGTATTACATTTTTAAACTAAACTGCTTGAGTCAAATTACTGCAAACATATTGCGAGTTTTCCATTAGCTCAGTCTAATAAATGGCTAGCAATAGACTATCAATTTTCCCCCTCGTGAATAATGCACTGTTCATCGATCACGCACATACAAATGAAATTATGTAAGTGTATATACCGTAAAGTATGCACCACTGTCTTACAAATGGCTGCCTTATGATAGATTTATACAAGTTATAGCTGTGTATTATTGCTCATTTATTGCCTTACGACTATATGCCTTACGTATGGCTGTTTCGTATCACTAATACGTATAGCCAGTGTTTTGCTACTTATTCGAAAGGCAACTGTTTTGCAAATAAGGCGTGACCTTTTGGCAAATGTATTTTCGTGGTGTGCTCTATGAACAATATTTTAGGCAGAAAATATCTAACATTTTGAATATTGCTTTCCACCCAAATCCAGTGGTGTAGCCAGACCTAGAAATTTGGGGGAACCTTGCAAAATTTTAGTGGCCAAATTTGGCAAAAGGACTGTCTATTTTAACAGTCACAATACGAACCACAGGTGCAGACATCTCTACCTGTTTAAGAGGGTTGCCTGAGATAGCATAATCCTGCCTGATAATATGGCCTGAGAGGATTTCACCTTCCCGGTTAGGAGGTAAAATTGGGAAATTATTAACATAAAATTAAAACAAGTAGTAAAATTAAAGGATATTTTGGTGGAATTATTTAAAATTTTGCTCAAATTTGTAATCAAATTTGCACCCCAATTTTGTGTCCGAAAATAAGCGAAAGTTGGCTAAAATTGAAGAAAATGTACCAAAATTACAGGTAAAATTGAAGGAAAATTTGATAAGATTATTTTGAAGTATTGGTAAAATTTTTACAAATTTTCCCAAATTGTACAGAAATGTACTCAAAATCAATGAAAATTAGCTATAAACAAAGAAGTTCTTTGCTATAGATAAAAGAAATTTCCCAAAAAAAAAAATTGCCCATAAAAAAGCAAATGTTTCTAAAATTTACAAAAATCTTAAAACAAATGCCATGAAAATGGACGAATTTTCCCCAAAATTGACAACAATTGCACAAAAACTGCACAAATATTTATCTTTAATTAAAGAAAGTGCCCGAGAATGAAAATAATTTTTCGAAAAGTGCTAAAGTGATAGATTATCTGATTAGCCGCAACGTCCGTGATGAAAGTTAATTTATCAGTGCAATTTTTTCACTTGTGACTGGAAAATTGTTTAACTTCTTCCACTCCCCCTTCTGAGAGGCAACCCTTTACTATGTCCCTACCTTACACTATATACGTACTACTATTTTGGGGAGTTAGAGGCGCAAGTAGAGGTCTGGGGACCAGTGAGAAATTTAGCGTTTGGGCCCACTAACAAACATATCGCAGTGTCATTGCTCGGGGCCTCTCAAATCTCGATGTTCGCTCGAGCCTGTGGGGTTTATCCACCCTATTGTTGCGCCCCTGGTGGCCCCAGATCCTGACTTTTTAACTTGACTTGGGCTAGCATAGGTTGGAGGGCATGGGTGTACTAAGGGTCATATGACCCCTCCCCCACCCACACCTCCCTCCCCCCCCCCAATCCAAACGGTTGGCTACATCACTGATGATAGTATCGTGTGTTTTATAGCAGAGATAGGGCTTAAGAAATTCAATTTAGATTGAAAAATCCTGCTAGGGTTTCAAAATTGGCAGGGTTCACGCTCCAAAAAAACAATATTCCGCTGGCTTTCAATATAATATCATGTATTTTATAGAAGAGTTAGGGCTTGAGAAATTAAATTTAAATTTAAAAAAATACTGCTAGGGCTTCATAATGTGCAGGGCTTGATCCCGCTAGGTTCTAATGAATGGATTAGGTGAGGAAAGGAAAGGGAGGGGGGGGGGGGCGAAGAGTGCAAAATATTGAGATTATAGAGCTTGGAAAAACTTGTGAAGTTCGATGTATGAGTAAAACAGTAAAAATAGGGTCCCATCATCATACATTTGGCCAGAAATATTATCATTCCGTTCCAAACTTTTACAAAGAACGTTCGAAATTTGGTAGAGATTGGTAGATTTAAAGAAAGCACCCCTTGAAACATGGACGGGATGAAACTGCCAGTGTCATTTTTATCATTACCATTAGCATAACCTGCTCCCCTTGACACCTTTTATATAAACATTATTGCGGTTAAGGTCATTTCCATTCATTAGTGCAATATACGCGCAATGACTCTTTATGTTTAGAGTTTAGGAGTTCATCGAGCATACTTACGTAAAGCAAACACATGCTTCTTTGAATATGACTCAATGAAATTATACATTGGTTACTTATGAATATACAAGAAATACACTTTACATGTTTCTTCATGCCTAAAACTCCACATAGCACATATTGACTGATCGATGTTATTCAAATAAAAAGTCCCCTCGTTTTGCCGTTATACGGGGAGAAAGTATTATTGTTGGAATACTGCTCTTGATATTTCTTAACTTCGAAATGAATTTACGTGGAAATACGAAATATAGGGTCAATTTCGATGTTCAAAGGTTGAATCTTCTAACAGTTTGTCCAGATAAAACAAAATTCACATATTACACACCTTTAGAGTGCAAATTTTGTTAGACCGCAAAGTGGAATAATTTGGAAATAAACTGGAAATTGCAAACCGTCACATGCAGTTACTGAAATGCCACAGGCGCAGAAAATCAGGATGGACTTCTGTTCAAGGGGCGAGTTCTGTAATACGGTTTAAAATCCTGTTAGGGCTTCATAATTTGCAGGGCTGACGGTATAAAAAACAAGATCCTGCTAGGTTCTAATGAATGGATTGGGTGGGGAAGGGGGTGGGGGCGCAGAGTGAAAGATATTGGCAACATGCATAACATCAAATGAAAATCTAACGATATATTCTATAATTGTCCTACCGCTTGGTGTAGCCATAGGTTCAACCTGTTCTTGATTAGGCCTATATGCCGTGGCGAAGAGGGACTACATTCAATTTTCCCGCAACACCTATATCAACAAGGTGGCAAACAACTCTGCACGTGTATAGATGCGCGAATGAGTGTTCTGCGACTTATACCCCCTTTCCTCCCTTTTCAAAATGTCATTGGGTTGTGAGATAAATTGAAGTAATAATTTCAAAGCGTGATGAAATTACCGACCAAAAATATGTTGTCACAAATGTTTCCAAATATTATTTCAAGTTTCACCAACAATTCCTCACAACAAGAATACGTGAAGACACTTTTTTCAGCTCCAAATATTACTTTCGATCATTAAACAAACACAAAATGGAATTCCCCTTTCAATTACAGTGCGCACACATCGTCCACATAACAAATCTATTGAATTTCATAAGGGGCACCCCCCCCCCTCTCCCTTTCTTCCCCTGCTGTGTTACTCCTTACCCCGGTGGTGCCAAATGCAGGATCAATAATTTTACTTTTGGGCCCTTGATTTATAAGGCAAACCGACTTTACTTTGTAGTAAGATCACAAGAAAAATACCAAGATGAAAAACTAAACGATTTCAGGAATTTTTCAGAATGGGCGTGCTAAATTATTAGTTCTGTGCTACCTGTTTGCTTATGCGCGATTATCATTAAAAAAAAAAAGAAGATGACGAATTTATGTTTATTCGTTCATTCAGCCAAAGTACTCCTTAGAAATGGTTTATTATTTCAGCAAGCAATTTAGAAAATGATGCACCAGAACTCTGAGGCGTTGTTTACTATTAATAAGGTAGGTGTAAAGTGCACAACTGAGCAGGGTAGTGGTTTCACGAATATTATAAATATAAGCCACACTTGAAATAGCGACCGTAGGGGTGATTAGGCTACTGTTACTGTTAGGCTGCACAGGAAACACCTCAAATTGTTGGTACAACTATAGAATACAGGTTCACCTTGATACTGTCTCCGGCTGGGCAGCGCATTTCCGAGGTCAAATGTCAATTTACCACAAATCTTTATTAATCTATTTCACAGTGGAAACTTTCTTTTCTCCACGACAAAGATTTACAGCAGAATCTTTGAAAACGTAGCTATTTACGTCAGTTTTGCGCATGCCACTAAAATTGTAATGTATGTCTTTATCAATCAGAGAGAAAAGTATGCCAAATTTCGGCAAACTCACTAAAAAGCTCCACGATGAAGATCTTCGGTGTAACATAGGGAGTCATTTGGTAAAGCACACGACTGAGATGCTGGAAGTACCAGGCTCAAACTTCAGACAGGTCTAACCAGTTTTTCCACAGCTATGCAAACAGATACGCCAAACATTAAAGCAGAAGTACATCCTTTGCAGCTCCTGTTCCTCTTTCAGTTGTTGAGCAAAGTGGCAATGGTTGAATAGCTCTCGCCGTCGAGTCATCAGAGGGGGACGTTAAGCCGTCGGTCCCGATGGTAAGACAGTCACACCATACTTTATTCTCTGAACACTTCTCAAAAAGAGTAGGGTGAAAACCCGGTGTTCACATACTTCCATTCCGGTTGCAGGAGACTGGCATCTACTATGCAGGCTTTAGCTTGGCATCTATGCTCTGTATATGAGTCTTGCCAAAACCTCATATGGGAGGATCATTTACAAAACAACAAATACATACTTTCCAGACTAGAATCTATTGTTCTTGAATAAATCTCAATGATGGTAAATTTCACATTGACCTCGGAAGTCCGCTGCCCAGCTGAGGTAATTGCCGAACTTAGAACAATTTCAACCCCAAATTGCTTTAATATAAAAGGGAAGGGAGCCCTAAATAATCCCGCCCCGGAAGTGCACTGCCTAGCTAGGGTTATTGCTGGACTTAAAACAATTTAAAATTCTTATTGCTTCAATTTAAAGGGAAGGGAGTTCTCTGTTATTCCCACCTCAGAAGTGTGTTGCCTAGCCTGGCTTGTATTGCCGGACTTAGAGAACAATTTCAACTCCAAATTGCTGTAATATAAAATGGATGGGAGCCCTCTATTATTCCCACCTCGGAAGTGGGCTGCCCAAACAGGGTTATTGCCAGACTTGGAACAATTTCAACCCTAAATTGATTCATTTAAAAGGGAAGGAATCCCTCTAGTATTCCCACCTTGAAAGTGCACTGCCCAGCTGGGCACAATATAAAGGTGAACCTGTATTCTATAGTTACTCCAAATTTTGATTTTAATTGAGAAACTCTTGCATCGCTGGTTATGAAACTCTAAAATATTTTAAGATAGATTTTTTAACATTCTATTTCCTGCAAAAAAAATGAAAAAAAAACCTTCCTCCTTTGGTGCAAAATTAGGGAAGATATGGAGCTATTTTCAAAGCCATGTTAGACTTAAAACAGCCGTTTGTTTGCAGCCTCTTTTAAAATAATTGAAATAACTCATTAATAAATGACTAAATAGCAGTCAGTATGCTTTTGTTAGGTTATTTTCCAGACTGCAATGATAATTTTTGGACTTAAAATTGTGCGCCTATGTCTAGAAAATGTATGCCAAGATCTACAAAATGTGCGCTAATGTCTCGAAAATGTGTACCAAACATCATCTACAGTAGTTGATAGTGGAATTGATACAAAAATATTTAAGAAAGAGCTGAAGTTGCAATATGATGAAGTTTTTCTGTGTTTAAGTTATCAAGAACTTAACTTTTCTAAACTTTATAATAAAGAAAACTAAAATTTATTGAAAAATGTGCACATAGAATCAAAAGTGTGCTCCTAGAATTATAACTTTGCACCAAAATCATAAAACTAACTTCTCTCAATCAAAAATTAATGTGGAAGATCTTCTGCATTAGAAAAAACTGTGCAATTTGGGTTATTTTCACCGCAACTTTCAGATTTCTTCATGAGCACATGTAGGCTAAATAGGTGATTTAACTTGATTTTGGCAATAAAAAACAGCTGGAATTTAATTTTGAAGGCTTCAACAGCATTTCCAAATTTCCCTGATTTTTGCACCCAAAGAGGAAAGTTTTAGAATATTTTTTTTGCAAGGAATGGATTATTAAGGAATTTACCTTGTACTTTTTAGGAGTTTCAAGACCAGGGATAAAACTCCCACATCCCTGGTCGTGAAACCCTTAAAAATGGCAAGATGAATTTTTAAACAATCCATTCTTTGCAAAAAATATTCAAAAAGTTACCTCTGGGTGCAAAATTAGGAAAAATTTGAGACACTTTTTGAGGCCTTAAAAAGTGGAAGTCCATGCAGTGTTTTTTTTAATTACCAAAATTAAGTTGAATCAAATTATTAACATTTGATTATGAACAAATCATAAATTTTGGGGTTAAAATACCATACAAAAATATATTGACTGTTATTTAGTCATTTATTAATTAGTTATGTCAATGAATTTGATAGAGGCTGAAATCAATCACCTGTTTTAAGTCTAACATGGCTTTAAAAATAGCTCAAATTTTCCCTATTTTGCAACCAGGAAGAAAGTTTTTTTTTTTTTTGCAGGGAATGAATTGCTAACGAACATTTTTAGGAATCAAAAATCAACAAAATTTAAGGTTTTTGCTATGCAGTCTATGGTTGTCATTTCAAGTGTAGCCTGTAGTTGAATTTTTTGGCCTACTAGTCCACCCAGAGAATGAGATATTAAAATGCACCAGTTTTGTTTTTATTGACACATGGAAATGATTTATAAGTACTAGACTTCCATTTTCCTCCTTTTCTATTGAATCATTTGTAAAAAGTATTTGTACGTAAAATTTTAATTAGCTTTCTTACTTTTATGATTTTCTTTGGAGTGGGGCTATGCAACAATGAAAATTGCAACCATATGTGGTATGCTACTTAGTGTTCATAGGCTGCATAGGAAAAACTTCAAGTTTTTTTTTTTTTTTTGCTTGTTTCTTGAAAGCTCTTCACATCATGAAACTCTTACTGTAAATATTGCCAGGAAAATTCCTTGTGAATCTCTCCTACCAAAATTAGTTCAAAATCATTCCTCCATATGAGGGGGAAGTAGGGACAATTTGAAAGTAATTTAGAAGTCATGTTAGATTGGAACTTAAAAACAACTGTTTGTTTGCAGCCTTGATCAATTTCATTGACATTAAACTAATGAATAAATAATAATGACTGACTATATTATTGTCATATGTATTTTCACCCCAAATTTTAGATTTGTTGATGGTAAAATATAAATAGCTGGATTTACTCAAATTTTACTTTTGTCGCTCATCCGGAAAAAACTTGTTTCAACTTTGTTTGTAAATTTCAACTCATTATTTTCATAGTTTTGTAAAGAAAGCCTTTTCCAGTCAGACCTTTAGAATTTAATTTGCTTCTACGATTTAGGACAGGGTTATATCAGGCTTTATCAGTATGCTATTCAGGCTTTGAGTCCCTTTTATGAGAAGGATAAGTTCATTTTGGAGCAGGTTCAGCGAAGAACCATTAGATTTATTCCCGAAGTAAGGAATCTCTCTTATGAATCTAGGTTATGAATTCTTGATTTGACCATGCTTGAGTTAAGAAGAGTATGTCGCGATACGATGCAGGTTTTTAAATTCCTATCTGGTCCTGATGCTTTGACTTCCTTTTATTTCTTGCATGTTTCAGCTAATCCTCATGTGACACGTGGTTTACAGTTTAAGGTTGAACAAAGAGCTATCAGGCTTAGATTTTCAGCGTTTTAGCTTTTCGCAAAGAGTTGTTGAAACTGGCATGGTATGCCTGAGTTGGTAGTTAGCTCAATTTCTGTTCACAATAAAGTCAACATTGATAAGTTCTTTACTATTAAACTCTCAGGATTTTCTATTATTTCCTTTGTGGTGGTGGTTGTGGTGGTTGGACATTTTATTGGGCGACTAACCATTCTTAGCTTGTCATCTTGTATGTAATGTTATGTTATTGAAAATTCTTGCTCCCAACATTCCATAAATTTGTATCAATGTTTGATTTTTTACATATACTTTTATCTTCATTTGATATCAGAATTTCATATTCAGTGAACCTTACAAGTGGACCAGATATATTTGCTCATCTTTGTATGTGAAGGATATGATATACCATGGAGTCAACTTTGTGTGGTAGGTATGATATATATTTTAAGGATGAACTGAATTAATTTCTTAATTGAAGTCATACATTCATTTCCTGTAAACATTGACCATTGACCAAGTGTTTGAAAATGCATGAACTTATCTATGTTTTGTCTGCTTCATTTAAGTCTGTGAATGTTTAAGTTTGTATGATACCTTTGTTGTACATACTGATATGATGAAAAACAACTATAAAAGCTGGACATAAAAATATTCATTCTGAGGTAAAATGATCAAATCTAGTAATATATATCATATGAAATACATAAAAATGTGAAAAAAACAAAAATGTAGCAAGATTGTGCAAGTGCAATGAAAACAAATTTGAAATGTTGTTTAACTCTTAAAAACAAAGAGGAGAACAAATGGAAAGGGCAGGGAATCTTAAAAAGCAAACCCACAACTGACAAAATAAACAATAGAAATAGATGAATGGCAAAATAAGTAATGTACATGTAAATAATTAGCCCAAGAAAGATTTTTTAAAAAGAAGTCAAAATGAATGAAAGTAAAATTAGGGCAGTAAAGGTACTGTAACAACTTACATGTATATTAAAAGGGCAAGCAAATAGAACCTAAACCAAATAATTATCCCCTTGCCAACGAAGTTGGTGAAGAGGTGATATAGCATCTTTACTGTTCATTCCTCTGTCCAACCATTCATCCACATTTATTGTCCGTCTGACCATATTCATTGTTTAGCTAGTAGGATTTCTGCCCTTGGAAAGGAAAAACAACTATTTTTTCTAGCTTGGTTGAATAGGAATTTATATAATAGCGACTCTTGCCATCAAAGAACATGCATTCCTGACATGCATAGCAATTGAAATATTTGTTCTGGCATTGTTCTGTGTTTAACTCTAGACCCTAAGTTACCTACAAGCAACACATCACCAACCTGAAACTGAAATGCAACAGCTCCCTCAACATCCTCAGACTCCTCTCCAACACCACTTGGGGTGCGAACCGCTTTGCTCTCCTCAAAATTTTCAGGCTCACCATTCGTGCCAAGCTTGACTACGGCAATATTGTCTACTGTGTCGCTCACAACTCGTACCTCAACCACATCCAAAATGAAGCCCTCAGACTTTGTCTAGGTGCTTACAGGACCTCCCCAATCACCAGCCTTTATGTTAAAGCCAACGAACCCCCCTTTCTACTTAGATGTAGAAAGCTTAGCCTATCCTATGTTTTTTAGGGTCCTCACCAACCCCCAGAACCCTGTTTACAACCTCATTAGGTACCCCAATTTCTCCACCCTCTTTGATAGGACTAAAACCCTATCCCCTCCCTTCAGCTTACGCATTTAATCAGACCTCTTCCATCTCGGCATCAACCCCACCACTCTCGGCACCTTCTCCTGGCCCACTTTTCCTCCTTGGGCCACCCCCCTCCCTTCTGTCCACCTGGGCCTCCCCACTCATCACAAAGCTCAAACCCATCCTAACCTCTTCATCAATCTCCACAACCAAGTCAAAGACCAACTCTCAAATTACACCTCCATCTATACTGATGGGTCTAGGGAGGGCAACAAGACAGCTGCTGCTGCGGTCATCCAAGACATCACCCTCAGTAGAAGACTTTCCGACTACTCATCCATCTTTTCAGCCAAAGCTAAGGCCATTCTCCTTGCCCTCAACTTTATTGAGTACTCCTCGCTCAGCCACTTTGTTATTTTCTCCGACTCAAAGGCTGTTCTTACTTCTTTACTCAATCTTAAATGGGATAACCTCACATGCCACCTCCTCCTCCGCAAACTCCTTTCTCCCACCCTCTGCAGGAAAAGTTTTCTTTTCTTCTGGATACCCAGCCATGTTGGCATCCCGGGTAATGACAGGGCTGATGCAGCCGCTAAGCTTGCCCTCACCCTCCTCACTGCCCCTTTTTCCAAAACCCTCTCTGACATCAAACCGCTTATCGCTTCCCTTGTTCGGGACTGCTGGCAAACCTCATGGAAGTCCCAAATTGATAAGAAACCCCATGTCATCCAGCCCACAATTCCGATCAAAGCCACCATCAACAACCTCTTTCGTATTGACAACGTTCATATTACCCGTCTTAGAATTGGTCACACTCATCTCACCCACTCCCACCTCCTTATTGGCCCCCAACCCTCTGCAACAATTGCCATTGCACCTCACAATCCATCACGTTCTCCTTGCTTTCCCCTGTACAACCTTCCCAGAGCTTCCTCGCTCCCTACAACTCAATTGCTGAGTTCTTCCAGAAAAATCCTCCGGATAAAATTATCTCCTTCCTTCATCATGCCTCCCTCTACGACCATATTTAATTCTCCTCTTCCACCCCCTCTCTACTTTGTTTTGTTTCAACCATGCACCTCCCCTCATGATCACAGCTTTCTGACCTTTTGTCCTTAAATTTCTCTCATTCTCCCCCTGTTTCCTTTACTTCCTACCTCTAGAATGATCTGACCTCTCAGGCACAGTTTAACCTTAGTTGTTGTGGTGCCGTTAAGCCATCATCAAACAAACAAACAAACAAACTGGCATGAAATACAGTTGAACAAGAGCTCTAACCCTTCAAAAGATTTTGTAATTAAGTGACTTGGGGATTAATTGAAAAAGAAGAAAAAACTAAGTCTCCAAATTAATCTGCAATGGATTTTCATTCTGTATGGTAGATACAGTAGATTAACCCTATTTAGTGTATGAGGCAAAATATCAAGTGGAGCTTGTTTTTATGGGGAGTTTCAGATTTATTTCAAGGGAATGATATTTTTGTGTGTATGTAAATTATTAGGGGTAATGTAAAGGGAGGTGTGGTGCAGTGGAGTGAGTGAATGTTGGGATGGTGAGTTGGTCAAGAGTGTATTTGGTAGATAAAGTGGGTGGCAATTGTTGGGTATGGGTGTATGAATGGATGGTGGTAGGTGAATGGTAGATGAATGGGGGATGGTAGGTAAATGGGGGATGGTAGATGAATGGGGAATGGTACAGTAGATGAATGGGGGATGGTACAGTAGATGAATGGGGGATGGTACAGTAGATGAATGGGGATGGCAGGTAATGGAGGTTTGTAGGTGAGTGCGGGATAGTAGGTAAATGGGGCACCTATTATCCCGTAGTAGGTTTGTGATGTGATGTATGGTTTGAAATGAAATGGAATACAAATTTCAAAATTAATATGTTTGAAACAAAAGAAACAATGATGACAAGAAATTAAACACTAAGAATTTAAAAAGGACCAAAACTTCAGTAATTATGATTTTGTATGGATTGAAAATTGATAAAGCTGAGATCAGCCACCTAAAACATTTTTTTTCTTCTTTCTCAAAATTTTGATCTGCTTATATTATAACTTAATTCAACCAATATGAAAAATTTCATTGACATTTCTTTACCTTACCCCTAAAGACTTGTTATCAGCCATCAACCCCTCCCTCCACTTCCCTCTTACAGTATCATGTGCCTATCAAAAAGTAAGGTATTTTTGATACTGTAACATTAGTGTGATTCAAAGACATGTGTTGTGAGAAAAGAAGATGCATTCCTA
Organism: Chiridota heheva; assembly: GCA_020152595.1. NCBI lineage: Eukaryota > Metazoa > Echinodermata > Holothuroidea > Apodida > Chiridotidae > Chiridota > Chiridota heheva. The sequence continues at coordinate 1,234,288 of JAIGNY010003891.1, forward strand.
TGAAAGGATTATTAAATGGTGATCCTATTGTGTATGTACACACTGTAACTCCACTCTCCCTGTATGCAATCAGTATGTGGACATTGACCTTTCCCTTCTCCCTTTAGTGTGTACATACTTTTTGCAACACTTCCGTTGAAAAGAACACCACACAGGTTGAAAATGCATCAGTTGGGCAGGACCAGGGAAAATAAATGTGGGGGACCTTGCAGAGTTAGTAATGTGGGGGGCATCGCAAAATTAGAAATGCAAGGGCCAATGCAGAATCAGAAATGCAGACCCATTACAGTACAGTAGGGGAAAAAGTTAGTAGTATATATATTTATTGTGTGTGATAGAACTTGGTCATGAAGCCTGTGACTATGATCAATTTTTTTATGTCTTAATTTACCTTTGAGACAGCCAGTCTTGTTACACCTCTCAGTATGTAGATTGATTAGTGAGAAGATGAAAAGTATATGTGAAAGGGTCTACTACATAAATGCTTTCGGTGCCAAGGCAAAGACTCAAGATGCGGTCCTTTTTTCCAGATACTTACATCGTGAAACTTGAAGTAGATTATGATCAAGATGAGGATGAGAAGAGCTCACCTGACACAGCTGAAGAATGTGGCGGAGATCAGATCGTCATCAAACAAGAAATTGATGACAACCTCACGGGTAAGCTGGCGAGGATGTTCATTGAAATGTACTTAAGCTTTTACTGTTCCGGAAGTCAATGGAAATATCCTAGTATAGTGATGAATTGCTAAATATAATTGAAAGGTCTGCATCTAGAGGAAACTTGGGATAACTTGCTTCAAAATAAAGACAGACAATTATAACAGCAAAAAACCTTATTGCACAATAATTTGTGATGTAGGCAGATGAACATGTCTTCAATTGGTTATAAATATAAATTCTTTGTGTTTCAATCCTCCCCAAAATGTATTTTGAATGATGACATAACTAGACAAGTTATTTCTGAAATTTAAAAGGTATTTTTGTCCAGAATACACCATTCTTTTGCATATGCATCAAAGCTGTTATATGTCACAAGACCTTTGATTTGGAACCCTTAAAATGGAGCCTTCAAGATATTTGTACAGTACAGATGACCAGTGCTCATTCTATCAGCTTTTCACATGTATATCGCATTGAAGGTATAGATTGAACAGGGACTGCTTTTATTGTATGGAGTATAGAGTTTGTGATCAAGGCAACTTTTTAAATATGACTTTTTTTAAATTATAACAGTTACAATCTTTTTGATTCATAGGCTCTAATGGCTTATCTTTCAAAGAATTTGCCATCATTTTTTGGTTCCGATGTGATGGCATAACGAAACTACAGTTTGTAGTCATGCTGGTGTATGCATGTATGTATGTATGTACAGTATGTACTGTATGTACAGTATGTATGCATGTATGTATGTATGTACATTATGTATGTACAGTATGTACTGTATGTACAGTATGTATGTACAGTATGTATGCATGTATGTATGCATGTATGTATGTACAGTATGTGTGTATGTATGTACAGCATATATGTATGTATATATGTATGTATGTGTGTCTGTGACAGAAGCTTGTAAACACAATATCTCAAAAACGGTGTGGTGGATTTATGTCATACTTGGTAAACGGATGTGTTGTGGTATGTAGATGATCCATACTGTTTTCGGTGCTGTTGTCATGAATATTAAATAGTAGGCGGAGCTAAATGTAAAATTATGTTAACAAGCTTGTAAACACTATTTCAAGAACCATGCAGTGGATTTATGTCATACTTGGTATATGGATGTGATGTGCTTTGTAGATTACCCCTATTGTTTTTGGTGCTGATGTCATAGATATTAATCATTAGGCAGGGCTAAATGTAAAATTTGGTTAACAAGCTTAAATTAAAACATGATATTTCAAGATCATTAAGGTGGATTTATACCATACTTGGTGTATGGGTATGTTATGGTCTTCAAATGGTCCCTTTGCTGCTGATGTCATAAATATTAATGAGAAGGCGGGATTAACTGTTTATGCTCATATTTCCACAAACCCATGTTTTAAATCAAACATATTATGATGCTGTCGATAAAAGCAAGGATGATACAGGATCCCATAGAATATTGAGTGTTGACTTCATCATTATTCATGTCAGGCACTAAACATGTAAGAACATAACATTTAAAGATATACGATTACAAAAATTGCTTGTAGTCCAAAGTTAGCATCGGAACCACATGGAATTAATCCCTCTGGTATAGTTTTGTATGTGAATATTTTAATTGTCCAAAAACTTCAAACCAATTTTATTCCTTTATGATTTGCTTGCCTGTGTAGGCAGTATTACACAAAGTGGAAAAAATTACATAGGCTTCTTGGCTTCTGGCATTTGTTGAATCTTGGATCAAATGAGAATGCGATATTGTTGTGTTTTTAATTGGGAAATTAGATTACATGGGCATTATAATCGATTATAATTACCCCCACCTACCCCCTTCCAAAGTCTGACTCCTGCTAGTGGTATGAATGTATCTTTGTAAATTGCTATTTTGGGATTTGATTCTCATTTCAGAAGTTTGTCACCCAGCTCAAGAGACCATTCTTTGGGACAATGGACCGTCCACTTTTATCAGGAAGCAGTGTGATTAAAGATTCTTACACAAATATTTGTGAGGAGAATAGTGGAGTAAGTGTAACATTGGAAGAAATTGATGGCAGCCAACCACAATGTATTGTTCCACTTGAAAAGGAACCACCAATGAAAGATGAGGGGGAAGTTTCTTGGCTGTTTCAGTGCAGCTTCTGTCAACAGAAATTTAGTCACCCCAACCATCTGAGAACACATGAAGAGACACATACATGTGAGAATCAGTATCAATGCAGTCTTTGCAGTAAGAGATTAAGTAGTTTAAATGGCCTGAAGGTACATGAAAAAATACACACAGGTGAAAAGCCATTCCATTGTCGGCACTGCATCAAAAGCTTCAGAAATTCCAATGGCTTGCAAACACATGAAAGAACACACACGGGTGAGAAGCCATACCCGTGTAAATTCTGTCAAAAGAAATTTAGTCAATCGGTCCATCTGAAAGTACATGAAAGAAGGCATACGGGTGAGAAACCATACAAGTGCATGCAATGTAGCTATAGTTTTGTTAATTTAGATGGTCTGAAGGCACATGAAAGAACACACACGGGTGAGAAGCCATTCCAGTGCAACATTTGTGGCAAAAGTTTCAGTTTGCCACAGCACCTGAAGGCGCATGAAAGGACACACACAGGTGAGAAACCATTTCCATGTCCATACTGCGACCAGAGGTTTAGTGAACGTTCTTCGGTGAGGAAACACGAAAGAACGCATACGGGAGAAAAGCCGTACCAGTGCAACATTTGTGGCAAGAATTTCAAGGCGACGTTCAGTCTAAAAATGCATGAAAGAACACACACAGGTGAGAAGCCATACGAATGCAGGTTTTGTGACAAGAGTTTCAGTCACCGACACAGCGCGAGCACTCATGAAAGAATACACACGGGTGAGAAGCCGTACAAGTGCAAATACTGTGAAAAGAGTTTTAGTCAATCCAACCACATGAAAGCACACGAAAGAACACACACAGGTGAGAAGCCATACCAATGTAAGTCCTGTGACAAGAGGTTTTGTAATTTTTCGTCATTAACATCACACGAAAAGACCCATGTAAAGCCAAAATTTGAGTGTGGTTTTTGCGGGAAGAATTTTATTCTGTCATGTCATCTGAATGCGCACGAAAGAACACATAGGGGTGAGAAGCCATACCAATGCACGCAGTGTGGCTTGGGTTACAATCACCAACATAGTCTGAAAATTCATGAAAGAAAACATACTGGTGAGAAGCCATACCATTGTGGGCACTGTGACAAGCATTACAGTCACTCACATTCTTTGAAGAAACATCAAAGAAGTCATTCTATTGTAACTGTCACATGTAACAAGAAGTTAAGCTGATCTACATGAGGACATATGAAGGGACACACATTAGGTATAATTTAGCATTTTTATCATAATAAGTTGAAAATTGCTCCATTTTACAGCTTTTTGTTATGTATATATGAATGAAGAAAGAGGTCTGAACAGTATGAGAGTCTGAAACACATCTCATTCGACTATTAACATATCATTTTCATACACAAGTGAAGGTTACATGATATAGTATGTATGTTACATGATTGACAGGTATGTCCAGCAGTAGGAAAGTCATTACCTTGTAAATTCCAACACAGCATTGACCTGTGTAAAGCGCTGGACCCAGTGGCAATGCTATGGGGGGCATTTGCCTCCCCACAAGATCGCCTCGCCCCCACAAGATTTCTTAACCCTTTAGAAAATTTTGTAAAGTGACATATTTTGCCCAATGTATAGGCTTTTGCCCCCCATGAGGCAAAATTGACCCTCTCATGGCCACATGACCAAAATCCTGGTGCCGTCACTGGATAGACATGTGTCAAAACTAATCCTGCTGAGGGTTAAGAGCTTTTGACTTGAGAATTCTGACATGATTAACCAAATACATGTATCGGAAATGACCCGTTTATCATTGAACAGTGTGAATGCAGAAAGGAATTGAAGTGTGATGGAATTTTACAGTCGACACGAATTAGACCCATGTTAGCTTCGACACTGATCAAAGGTAGGTAGTGTGAAAAGGCATTATGTATTGTGAAAAGAATTTAAGAGGTTCACTGAAGTTTTACTTTTTGACAGTTTTTTAAGGATTATTGAATAAGATCTGAAGTATTACCATTACAGTACTTACCTTAAAATGTTCATCAAATGTTATCTATCAGAGATTGCATTTGTAAATCTAATTACATTGCTGTATATATATTGTGGTTGGAAGGCATGTATTATCTAACTTAAAATATTTATTATATTTTAAGATATGGTCAGTGATGTAGTCAAGGGGAGTGGCACCCGGGTGATAGTCATGTTAAATCCATCTGAGATTAGGCCCATAGGGCTGGTGCTTATCCCCAGTTTCCTAGCGCAAGGAGATGAGAGCATACATGTATGACACTCCCTGGATGGGGTGCCTGGTACTCATTTTCATGGTCTGAGTATAAATTCTTCCCCCTCAAATTATTAAAGGCTGTTATTCTCATTACAATTGCAATTTTGCCCCCTACAAACAAATAACTATTCATAATTAACCTCTTTTGGCACATATGGCTTCAATTAACTGTTAAAGTACCGTTAAATCCAAAACAAACAAAACTAAAATTTCTTCTTGCCCCAAAAACATGTAGCTCCTGTCCTCTGTACCAAACTTTTTGTATCATATTGGCTGCTGATAAAGTTATCTTTGATAATAATTTTGTGCACTTGTTATTAGTACTTCCCTCAATAAAGCCCCAAAAAAGTTGGATGGAGGTTATGTTTGCATGCGATTGTCTGTTTGTTTGTCAACAATTACCCTTTCCAGGTTTCCAAATAGGCCACACTCACCATAGCAATGCAGTAACTATGTGGGGCAAACATACCTCAAATCCGCAATCGTGCATTACCAATGCGTTGACATTTAGATGTTTGCGAGGCCTGCTGCAAGCTTTGATTCATTTATGGCTTTTTAGAGTTTTTAACAATTAGGATAAACAAAATTCAGTTTGCTAACTGTTCTAGGTAACAGCAATCAGATTTACAAAGCCCGCAGCTGCCCGTAAGCGCAATTTTGGTTCACCATTTTGCTGTCACTTATCTGTGTGTGCAGAAATTTGTTTTGAACAGTAAGTTCAGATACAGTACCTTGGTGCAACAGTAAGCTTACAAGGTGGTGGCGAGGAAGATATCCAAAACAGAATCCGTAAAGCAAGGGTAGCATATATGAAATTAAATCAGATATGGAACTCAAGCACATTCTTAATGTATAAAAAAATACAACTGTTTAACTCTCTTATTAAGTCTGTACTCTTGTATCTTTGCGAGACATGGAGAGTTAATGTTGCAGATTTTAAAAAGCTGGATACATTTAGGTTCGAATGTTACAGGAGAATTTTGAAGATCAGATGGCCATGTGCAATATCTAACGATGAAATACTGAGAATCACTAAACATGACAAAATCAGCACTGAAGTAAAAAGGAGGTGGATTGGTCATGTGATCGCATGAGCACTGTGTGACAGCTATGACGTGGAAACCAGAGGGGAGAAGGAAAGTTGGTCGTCCTAGAACGACCTGGAGAAGGACAGTTGAGAAGGAGAGGAATGTGATGGGATGGAGCTTGTGGACACAAGCCGGACAAGTTGCAAATAACAGAGTTCAGTGGAGAAAGTGCACTGCAGCCTTATGGAGTGTACTGAACAATGAATTCATGCCCTTAGCGAAACTCCAAACAAACAATTTTCTTGACTTCAAGAAAATCAAATCAAGTGGTTTCTGGTATCCAAAGAAAACCAAAAGAATTGGTTTCTTGCGTGAAAGGAAAATGAAGGAATGTGAATCATGCCTGAAATGAACACAAACAATGAATGCTTAGTCTGAATAACACTGACAACAATGATGTTACCTTTGAAAAAAATTAGTGTTTAGAATGCAAATTGCATTACAGATCAAAAGTGAGAAAGAGGTGCATTATATTGATGGGGAAGGAACAAGTTTTATTTAAAATGTTCCTTAAGCCTTACTCTACCACGTGGCAATGTTATCGCCTTTTTAGGTTTATCTATCTTTGACTCCGAGCACATTTTCAAAAAGTGCTGGTAGAGTAAGGGTTAAGGAACCTGTGACAAGTGTGTTAACTCGAAAATGTATGCAGCATGATCCCAGTGGGCGGGTCACTGAAGCGGAACGAGTCCTACTCTGCTGCCTGGAAGATGGCAGACCCTTCAATAATCAGCCCTTGATTAACTCTTGCTCAACCACACGGCGATATTATCACCGTTTTGTGTGTCCCATCTTTGACTCCGCCTTCTGGGCGCATTTTAAAAGAAGTACTGGTAGAGTAAGGGTTAAGAAACTCGCAACAAGTGTGCCAACTCAAAAATATATGCAGCATGATCCTGGCGGGTCACTGAAGCGGAAAGAGCCCGACTCTGCTGCCTGGAAGACTAGAGGACCCTTCAATAATCAGCCCTTAATTAACCCTTACTCTACCACGCGGCGATAATATTGCCGTTTTGGGTGCCCCATATTTGACTCCGCCTCCTGAGCGTATTTAAAAAAAACTGCTGGTAGAGTAGGGGTTAAAGGATAAAAATATAATACGTACAAATATCACATGGGTAATGTACAGTATGTCTTTCACAAAATTGTAACTAGTAATATACTAAAACAGAAAGGGAACTCCAAATCAGTTGTCCTTTTTTGGGAATTCACAACTTCTTGCCTTTATAGATAACATTATAATTTTGTAATATGTGATTTTTGCTATATTCTATATATTTGCTGCATTTTATAGTTTTGCTACATTTATCCAAGATCTAATTAATTAGTGATGGCATTAGATAGGAAGAGTTTATAGCTTCTTAACATAAGAAAATGAAAGTATCATGCTTATTAAAAACCATATTTATCAATTGGTCATTCAATCATGAGTGAATTATATTTTAGATGTAATGTTGAACTCATCCTTAACTACTTATGAAATTAATTATCTCAGGTAGAATTTCCACCAGAATGGGGAAGCTATTCTAGTGTCAGAAGGGATCACAAAGTAGAAGAGACCCCAGAGTAGGGAAAGAGACCCCAGAGGGGAGGAAGAGACCCTAGAGTGGGGCAAGGGAACCCAAAGTGGGGCAAGGAAACCCAGAGTGGGGCAAGGGAACCCAGAGTGGGGAAGGGAACCCAGAGTGGGGAAATGGAACCCAGAGTGGGGGAAGGGAAACCAGAGTGGGGGAAGGGAACCCAGAGTAGGGGAAGGGAACCCAGAGTGGAACAAGGGAACCCAGAGTGGGGCAAGGGAACCCAGAGTGGGGCAAGGGAACCCAGAGTGGGGAAAGGAAACCCAGAGTGGGGGGAAGGGAACCCAGAGTGGGGAAAGGAAACCCAGAGTGGGGGAAGGGAAACCAGAGTGGGGGGAAGGGAACCCAGAGTGGGGGAAGGGAACCCAGAGTGGGGAAGGGAACCCAGAGTGGGGGAAGGGAACCCAGAGTGGGGGGAAGGGAACCCAGAGTGGGAAAAGGGAACCCAGAGTGGGGGAAGAGAACCCAGAGTGGAGGAAGGAAACCCAGAGTGGGGGGATGGCAGCCCAGAGTGGGGTGATGGGAACCTAGAGTGGGGGAAGGGAACCCAGAGTGGGTAAGAGACCCCAGAGTGGGGAAAGAGACCCCAGAGTGGGAGAAGAGACCCCAGAGTGGGGGCAGGAAGGGACCCAGAGTGGGGGAGGGAACCCAGAGTGGGGGAAGGGAACCCAGAGTGGGGAAAGGGAACCCAGAGTGGGGGAAGGGAACCCAGAGTGGGGGGAGGGAACCCAGAGTGGGGGAAGGGAACCCAGAGTGAGGAAAAGGAAGCCAGAGTGGGGAAAGGGAACCCAGAGTGGGGGAAGGGAACCCAGAGTGGGGGACGAGGACCACAAATTTCTCAAAAATTGAAGATTGATGGAAACTTGTCATAAAAGCAAGGTAGTTGCAAAGAGACTTGGATGGAATTGAGAAGTAAATGAAACGGTCAGCATGTTTTGCTCAGGTTTGTTAATTTTGTGTCCTAAGTTTCTCAGATGACGAGAGAAACTTCCACCTAAGTTATGTTTCTGTGAAAATTTGTACTTCTATGACTGGTTGGCTCTGTGGTGGAACTTCAACCAAGGGCCCAAGCTCAATGATTCTGGGCGAGTCATACCAAACACTTCAAAATTGGGATAGGATGAAGATCTGGAAGACAGCGGACAGCATGTAGTTGGTGACATGTGTTTTACCATTATTGGCTTCAACTCTGCATTCCTTAGTTTGTGTGGATGATTGGCTTCTTTATAAAGTGCTTTGAGGAGGCACATAAGCACCTCACATTATTATTTGTGCAGTGTTGGACTTTTTCCTGTTTTCCTGCTATTTCTTGTCCAGATGATCGAGTAGAGTAAAAATTGAAATGAATTACTATTTCAAGATGAAAATATTTAGTCTTGTTATTTACTGCAAAACAAAACTGCATCTACAAAAGAAACTGTTTTATGCATTACAGCAAGTGGAATGTATTTTTATCCATTATGAAATTTAGAAAAAATATAACTAATTTCATAATATACAAGTCATACAAAAGCTGTAAAAGTGTACATCATTAATCTGAAATAGATCAAAGTAATGAATGTTTTGTTTAATACTTAATATGATTTACTTAACAGCTACTAGTAGTAAGAGGACACTATACAGACCCAGACACTCCGGTTATGTATAGCGGCCCCTAAGCTTTTCCCTCTTGGTCATCGGATTGGTCAGGGTCTGTATATTGACCTCTGAGATTTTCCATCCAATCACTACCTGTATAGGGGCCCATGAGATTTTCCAGCCAATCACTACCTGTGTAGCAGCCCATGAGATTTTCCAGCCAATCACTACCTGTATAGCGGCCCCTGAGATTTTCCCGATCACTACCTGTATAGCGGCCCCTGAGCTTTTCTCTCTTGGTCATCAGATTGGTCAGGGTCTGTATATTGACCTCTGAGATTTGTATACATTTGCATATACTTAATGCTAACTTTGGATTGGCCACTACCTGTATAGCGGCCCCTGAGCTTTTCCCTCTTAGTCATCGGATTGGTCAGGGTCTGTATATTGACCTCTGAAGTCTTTATTCATTTGCATATACTTAATGCTAACTTCGGATTGGCCACTACCTGTATAGCGCCGGCCCCTGAGATTTTCCCTCCCTGTGAATTTTTCATCTGGGTCATCGGATTGCCCTCCTTTCGCCCTCATTAGGGTTTCATCGAATCTTGAGTTACGAATGTTGGCATTCAGCAGTGTGGTCTAATTGAATCACCTAATTGTCGTAGACGAACCTGTCCGTTTCATGTAAGGAGACTTGTGGGATGAAAGGTTCAATACCCGTACGGGGGGCTGTGAGATCGGGCGTTTTGTATAGATCAGTCGATATTCCTTGGTGATGGCTCTGGTGAGACCTTCACCGGAACCGTGTCTCTGGATGCGGTGAGAGTAGTGGACGGGAACGATGACTTCTTCATCATCGTCCCAAGCCCATATTTTTCCATTCAATTCTGTTGCCATATATGGTCAACACACCACTATTTAGTGACCAATCAGCACCACTATTAATTGACCAATCTGATTGGTCACTTAAGAGCGTCTTATGGGAAAAAAGCCTATAAATCGGACAAAATGTCAACTTTATAAAAAATTCTGATGGGAAAACGATATTGTGCATGAGGGAGTCACGGTGGGTGGGGAGGGGGAATTCTCCCAAATCTCCCTCATAGCGCCACCATTGGGTTTAGGGTGATAATACTAGAGATTTTCACGGCTCCCTACTACGTAATTCAAGCATTTTTTAATTTAAAAAATAAGTGATATTCCTTTTTACTTCGTAGAATTAGCAGACAGTTCAGTCATTTAGTAATTACTCTTCTTTAATCTCATACACTCAAAATTATGAGAAATATTTCCTCCTAGACTTTGATTGCTGGTATAAATAGATACAAAGAAGTTTGATTAGTACCCCTTCAAAGAATCATGATTGACAAAAAGGTTTAACGTTAGAAAATATAAAGGTTGAGCCATCACAAATTTTGATGCCTAGAATAAATTATTAACTAAAAGATATTATTTATAAAATTGTACATATTTTAACCCTTACTCTAACAGCACTTTTCTGAAAATGCGCCTGGGAGGCGGGGCCAAAGACAGGGCACCCAAAATGGTGATAATATCGCCGCGTGGTAGAGTAAGTGTTAAGCACAGACTAATTATTGAAGGGCCCTTGTCTTCCAAGCAGCAAAGTGGGGCTCCTTCCGCTTCAGTGACATGGTGGGCCGCCCACCGGGACTATGCTGCATATATTTTTGAGTTGGCACACTTGTCACGGGTTGATTAACCCTTACTCTACCAGCATTTTTTTTGGAAATGCACCTGGGAGGCGGGGCCAAAGACGGGGCATCCAAAACGGTGATAACATCGCCGGGTGGTAGAGTAAGGGTTAAACTAAAAGACAATAAAAACCAACAACAAAAAGGACTTCATACAATGCAGTTCAATTATTTTATTCATTATTTATCATATATAGTCAAGACACTTTGCAGGTAATTGAAAAAATCTTTCCGTAACAAGCCGAGTACTGATGGTACAGGTAACTCTAAAAATACTCCATTCAGTCTAGGAGCATGCCTATTAATAGGAACATGTATAACACAAGAGAACATTGAAGTCATGCAACCATATTGTTCAGATGTTACGATAAAATGTCATAGGTTGTAATCTATGTATTTGAAAATGTTAAAGAACATTATGTTGAAACAAAATTATAATTTTTAAAATAAGTTCTTTATGCTCTATTGACTATTATTCCAAAAACGGCATTGGCGCGTAAACATATTAAATGGGAGTGGAAAAGTTTTAGCCATGAGAGCAATGAAGATATTTTCAGGAGTTTTAAATTTCCCCTAGCAAAGATATTTTTTCTAGACGTATTTCAAATTTTAATTTACATAAAGCTTTAACGTTAGGATTGCAAATGATTGTGGGAAATATCACAAAATGGCGGCTTCCTATTTTTAGGTACATTTGTGTTCCCATTAATAGGCATGCTCCTGGACTGACAAACAATTAAAGTCAGCTTGAAAAATAAAATACCTTTCATAAAACATTACTACTCAAATCCTTGCATTGATACAAAATACACAAGATACATGTAGGAATACTGGGCATCCAGTGTATTTCCCCTTTTTCTAAACAACCAATAAATTGCACTTTCTTCCAACAAACAACAAACTAAAGTAATAATTAGAGCATGTGGTAAAATCCTAATATAGCAGTAATTTTCTCTATATACCTTACAATAAAAAAAATTCCCTCATAATTTTGATCTAAATATTTTCAATTCATTTTTGGGGTTTAGGGCTAGGGATAGGTTTGGAAAAAAGTAACATTATGGATTAAAATACAAATTCAAAACCTATATGAGATTTACCTGTATAGATTTACTGCTATACAAAGATTCTTCCACATAACCAGAAGCATCTCATCTGAAGGGGCATAAAATTAGCAAAAGATATACAAATTTACCCTTTACTCTACCAGCACTTTTTCTTAAAACGCACTTGGGCGGCAGGGTCAAAGATGGGGCACCGAAAGCGGCAGCAGCAGAGTCAGGCTCATTCCGCTTCAGTGACCCATTGGGCCGCCCACAAAAAATAAAAGATTTGTAAAGTTTTAAATTAAATTATCAGCGTTCTTTAGTTTTTTTAATTCTATCTGATAATAAACCTTTATAAGAATGAACATGAGCTAATGAACACTTTAGGAATGTGGCACATGAACATTGAAAGCACATATTAGTATGTAGGATAACAAAAATATTTAAAAAAATTGCCACAGCCCAGATCAAAATTTTAATTGCAACACAGTTTAGTCAAAATTGCGCAAATCTATTCGCTCTACAAAGTTTATTTGTGACTTCCATCTTACAAAAGTTATTTACTTTTTGTACGGTATTACAATTACTTTACAATAAGTTACCGCTGATTTTTAAATCTGACACAATGACTTGAAATAAGTCTTTATTGTCTAGCACAGAGTTGTCAAACCTTCAATAAAAACTACAAGGGTTAGTTCTAGAGGACATACTGGAACTAATCATCATCAAGTAAACGACCAGAACCAAAAGGTCTTGTGGTTCTGTAATTTTTTTATATTTTTATAAGCCGATTGATTTGCAAAATTTGTATGAACTGCAATCATGTCATTGCATGTCATGAAATATTTGTTCCATATCTATTCATAAGCCACACCCACCATGCAGATCAATAAAAATGTTGACATTTAGCACAATAATCTTATCTACCTACTGTGGTGTAGCGGTTATCATACCTGTCTACAGACCACAAGGCCCTGGGTTCAAGCCTGGGTTGGGTAGACACGCCAGTGCACCACAACTGGTTATCAAAGGCCGTGGACATTGACTTGGTTGTCGATGTTATGTCTGTCCGCACATACCTGTGTTTTTCCGGTCAAGCGTTTCGTGGTAGCATTTGTACTATCATAACTGAATACGCAGGCGACAACCCCGTCATTGTAATTGTGTGTTCAACTCTCTCTCTCTCTCACAATAATTAACAACATTAGCATAGCAAGTATGATGCAAAAAGAGTTGCTCATTTATCCTATTTCAAGAATTTGTCATTACTCATTTTTCATGACACTACCACAACAATAGGACATGTAGTACAGATCATGACCCATCTGTGTACCACATATGGTATAAATCTGATATACCGTTCATAAGATACAACTGTATGGTGTTCACATCATTTAGCATTTTCACATTAGGCCACACCCACCATGTATATTAATGACATCTGTTGATAACATAAGTATGTACACAACAACCAACAATATGACACAAAACAGACATACAGTTGCTCATTTCTCACTTTTTCAATATTTTCACTTTTAAGTCTTGCCCACTTATTAATATGCATGAAATCATCACCAAAACATTAAGGCACATCCGCAGACCATGAGCCATATGTGTACCACACATGGCATAAATGCAATTCATTGTTTTTAACAAGCTTTTTGTTTACAAAATCAAATTAAGCCCCGACCACTATGCATATTAATAAAAGTCAAAATGTTTTTACATCATGAACATTTACACACCAGCTAACATCAGTTATATGAAATATGAAACAAAACCCAGCAGTTGTTAAGATATGAACTTTTTAAGATTTTTACATTTTGCCCCGCCTACTCATTAATATGCATACCATCATTATCAAAAACAATAGGACACATCTACGGACCATGGGCTATTTGTGTACCAAATATGACTTAAATCCAGTGTATCATTCTTTGAGATATCATACTATGTTGAAAACCGTAGAAAATTCAATGGCCAGTAACACTGTATGCATGCATCTACACATTTCTGCCACAGGTTTCAAATCCCAGGTTGGAAGCCCAGGCAGATGTATGTCACGCACAAATTATGTAAATTTCTTGGTATAATATAAATATAATTGTTATTGCATAACACTGGCAGCTTCTATTGAAAAGAAATCCTAGCAAGAGCAGATGGCATTCAGAACAAGTGTGTTCTTCAAGATAGTAACCTTCTCTTTGTCAAAAGAGGCTTGTCAACAAAATGGAGGCAACCATGGTCCTTGGTGAAAGAATAGAACAAATTGAGACAGCCCAAAAAAACAATGAAAGAATTTTTAGGGCAAGAGAAACAGTAGAAGAAAATTTGGGGCATCTCAATTTTTGCAGTAAAGGTATTAAACTTGTGTCAGTTACATCACTGGGGTTAACCAAGACTAACATAAGAGAAAACTGGGTGGGTAGGCTGGGTGGCAGTATCTCAGTATACCCCTAATAAAACCAGCATCTTACCTCACCTCACCTAGTCTCTTCAGGCCTCCTGGCTCATAAGGCTGCAGTGCACACTCTCCACTGGATTCTGTTATTTGTAACTTGTCTGGCTTCTGTCCATGAGCTCTATCCCATCACATTCCTCTCCTTCTCGACTGTCCTTCTCCAGGTCGTTCTAGGACGACCAACTTTCCTTCTACCCTTTAGTTTCCACATCATAGCTGTCACACAGTGCTTAATAGTGCTCATGCGCATCACATGACCAATTCACCTCCACCTTCTTCTTCTTACTTCAGTGCTGATTTTGTCATGTTTAGTGATTCTCAGTATTTCATCGTTAGATATTACATATGGCCCATCTGACCTTCAAAATTCTCCTGTAATATTTTAACGTAATGTATCCAGCTTTTTAATATCTGCTACATTAACTCTCCATGTCTCGCAACCATACAAGAGTACAGACTTAACAAGAGATTTAAACAGTCGTATTTTTGTATATATTGAGAATGTGCTAGAGTTCCATAGAGAACCAGCATCTTAGAGAGCACATATTCCTTCTACCAAGTGAAATCAAAGTATTCCCACTCGTCCAATCATCGGCCTAAATACCAACTGCATGTCTTAGAATTAAGCACATACCATACATACCATTTAAGAGCAGTCTATGTAATATGCATACACATTGGCAAACAATTTCCCATTAAAATAAGTATAACTATTTAAGATACAACTTAATACAAACTTAAGTAGAAAAATGTTGCAAGAAAAACATAGAAACTATTCAAACCAATCTAAATATTATTAATAAAATTGCACAATATACTGTATATTTCAAAATAAATGAAAACTAGCTTAATGTATAAATAAACAGTCTCCTACAGTGCTGTTTTGACTAGTACTGAGTACATTCAAATATTTCAGCCATGCATAGTAAAGGTCTCTGCATACGTAGCAATTCTATATTTGTTAAAATCTGAGTGCTTGCGTTATACAGTAGCTGATCAAATTTTGATCAATTTTTAATTTGTACTAAATTTGTCATGCACAAACACGCAGACAGCTCAAAGTTTTTGTTTAATCCTAATCCTCAAGTCACTGAACATAATGGGAAAGTGTATTCCTGCTAGAAGCTATATCAAAGACTCCAAAGCGTTTCGTCACAATTTGGTGCACCACTTCAAAGAAATATGTAAACAGCTACAGTAAGGATTTGAAAAGAAAATACCAAAGTCCCTGTGTAATATTTCAGTGATATCTACTGAGATTTCATGTTATACAATGGTCACTTGTCAAAACAATTTTGATGAAAAATATTTTTACTTTCATTGTGTTTAATATATTTGAAAGCAATTTAGCTAATGGTGCCTCTACATGTCAATCAAACTTTAGAAATCTATAAATAACTAAAATGATAACACTCTACAAATTGCATACCTCCGCCCCCTGTTCATTCCACATCCGGAATATAATCCACCTCTAAAATCCTAGGCTCACCGAGTTATAATCTCAAACAATCTCTTTCTCACTGTTGATCTGTAACACTTCAGGATCTACCGTCTTATCATTGTTTTCATTCTTATTCAGGCTAAGCATTCATTGTTCGAGCTCTAGCTATTCAAGATTCACATTCCATCTTTTTCCTTTCATGCAAGAATACATTTGTTTTTATTCTCTTTGATACAAGAAACCACTTATCTGATTTTCTTAAAAGTCCAGAAAGTTGATTGTTTTGAATTCTTTTCAGGGCATGAATTTATTATTTAGCACCTTCAATTGGAAAGTTTCAAATATATATGGCAAGACAGATCTCATCCTAAAGCACCCCCACCCCTCCATTTGTGCCATTCCCCTATTCCTATGTCTCAAAATACCTCTTCCTAAAGCAGCAAACACAATGCACACAAAATTTAATCCAAATCCATTCATCAGTTCTTGAGATATATTGATGGCAAACAAACAAACAGAGGCAAAAACATTACCTCCATAATGTCAGATTTTCCTTGTTCAAGAGCCGGTTTGGAATTTACCTGGAAGGTCAATTTTCCCTCATTCTTCAGTCTGCTATACAGCAGGGCTCAACCAATATCTCATCTTGGTGGCAGTGGCTACCCTAGGACAACCAGAAGCCACAACTGGACACAGGGTCACCTCTCATGGTGGCAGGAACACCAAAATAATTTGGATCATGAGCAGAAAAATTCCACTGGTAAATTTAGTTTCTATCAGAAGTTGCTGCTAATTGGGAAATCGCCTTCAATGTTTGGGAACTATTCTCTTTGATTTGGGGGAAATTTTCTTCAATATTTTAGAAATTTCCTTCAATGTTTGAAAATGTTTAAATTTCCTACAATTTCACCAATTATTGTACCTCCCCAGCAGGAAGAACAAATGCACCGAGGAAGGTGAAATCCTCTCAGGGGAGAGTTTGCTACAACTCGACATCAACTTGCATATCAAAATGTATGAGAATACCACACAATCTACAAGAAATTTCTAAGAATAGCACTTTTTTTCTTTATGATTGTACACTACTTCATACAGCTACATGTAGTAAGGAGAAATAACCATGAAAATTTCCTTTTTACTAAAGGACAATGCACAGAAACCTTGCTTAAGAGCTGCACACAAACCTTGCTTAAGAGCTGCAAATTATTCTCACTTTACAGTACAGTGAACAGCAAACATGATTTAGCAGGCAATCTTGATATCTTAAATGCTTTCATAAAAAAATATTCGTTCTCAGGTCTGAAAGTCCTTTAGAATTCTACACAATAACATAAACTTTAAGTAATCTTTCATGTTTGTTCCACACCCAATATTTCTGACAATTGTATAATAATATCTGATATCTAATAACCTCTGTGGCTTCTACTGTTACCTCCAACAAAATAAAACAATCTTGCCAGATTGCCCTAATGTTCCATCAGGTATTTGGTTATATGCTCTTTGTGAAAAATACAACAAAATTGCAAACTTATGCATATACTAAAGTATGTTGATCATTCCCTAATCTCCCACTTCTTCCGATTCAC
Organism: Chiridota heheva; assembly: GCA_020152595.1. Taxonomy (NCBI): domain Eukaryota; kingdom Metazoa; phylum Echinodermata; class Holothuroidea; order Apodida; family Chiridotidae; genus Chiridota; species Chiridota heheva. The sequence goes on from JAIGNY010003891.1 coordinate 1,251,811, forward strand.
AAAAGAATGGGCCCAGTTTTAAATCAATCCTTCAAGAAATGATTTATTGATATGCTCCAATCCAGGCTAATCTTTATTTCTTGATACTATTTCCTTCTTTCGAAAATATGCTTGTTATACGTTTAAGCGCTGTTGATTTTCTTTGAGGAGCTCTATTTTCCTGCTTGTTGGAAGTTGCAATGGAAAATTTTGCTTGTTTGGACTGACTTGGGAAAACCCTGGACATTTTTTTCCAGAAATCATCGTCTTTTGGTTCGTATTTAGTTCCATTTATATGCTGCATGTATTTGGGTAATAGGCTCTTGAGGTCGCCTTCCGTGAAAATTGGTATAACATTCTTTTTATGTTTCCTAATTGAGTTATACATACTAAGCATTGTGTGATGTTCAAACATACCACACTCCTTTGATGCCTCTGAAAACAAGAGAAGAACCTTATCGCACATTTCGATAGCATTACAACCAGATTGGAGAATGGATTCTCCATATGGGTCATCCCGGTAAGGAAGATAACCTGCTATGCCAAATCTTTTCTCCAATTCCTCTGTCAGATCGCAAGCAATGTCCCGATCTGCGTCAGTGTAGCATATAAGGAAGTCATAATGTTCATCATCGTTATCACAGTTCTTGGATTTTACCACTCGATCTGAAAAAATTGCAGATGAAGACGTCTTCAATCTCAGCTGAGGTGCACTTCTAAGGGGCTCAGCCACTGTACGCTGGTTTTCTAAAATAGGTTCACTTAATGAATGTCTGATTTCCTTGCAAGTATGGCTGAATGTTTCACTTACTTCTACATGTGGGTACAAATGTTGTGGCCTATCTAAGGCGGAATTTGGAAATGTGTGGGATTGTATACCATTACCTGCATGGTCCATATCCCCTGATGTCTGACAAATTTCACTCCTCAAATTTGTTTGGGTATCCATGTTGATATAAATTCATTTCAATTCAATCTAATTGAATTGATAAAAAGGGTACAAAGGTAAGTTGTGAATAAAATCAGTGACTAATGGCACGAGGAAAATGTGAATAATTGTTCACAATTTAATGGAATACCGTGTTTTTGTAAAAACAATTTTTAAAGGAATCACGCCGACATGAAAAGCTTCATCAATCAATCAATCAATCGTCTCTCTTCATTATGAAGTACTTTTGATTCCTTCACACCAGAGTGCGCCCATGTCATCTTAAGTAGTTGAAACAGTCTTACATATTTACCATGGTTCAAACAGCAAGGAGATCTGAAAATAAAGATATAAGAATACTTTTGCTTGAAACAAAACTGGAAACATTAATCCAAAATGGCTTGATACATGGAAACCTTTTGACTTATATATATCATTTGTAAAGCAAACTTCGACGAAAACAAGAAAGTGTTTTGTCATTTTTCAGTCAAAATTATTGCCTCTTCCTAAATTTACTGAAAGCATTTTTTGTTTAATTTTTAAGATGGTGTATATTACATGCACTTTACAAGATCTGCTCATGAACCTTCCATTCGTAAGTAAAATAACCTTTTTCTTTTATAGAAATACATAAGTATTGTCCTGGATCTGCCTTGATGACATCACATTTTACACTGTGAGGTCGCACTGATGGTACCTTTAAAATTCAATAAGCTGGTAACAAAATAAGATATTAACGTGTCTCCATCATATAATTAAAAGCAGAAACCAAAAAGTTATGTGGTTCTGATGCTGTTGTAATTCTTTAAATATCCCACCTGCATCGTCTCCACATGTAGTGATCATTAATAATGTTTAAAGATCAACCCACAACTTCAAGCAGATACACAAAATACTAATGCACCTATCAATTGTATGACGCACCCTTCGACTTCCCGGATATGTGTGTCATTGTTCTATGTGCGTCATACATTCATACTCATTGCCCCTGCGTAGTATTTTTGACTGACAATTGCGTACTTTTGACACACCTGAAATGATTTTCTGACGGACATATTGGTCAAAGTGACTGACAAATGACTGTCCTTGTGACACACCTGACAAGAATTATATTGATAACAACAAAAATAGTTTAAAAATTCCACCAAAATTGTGGAAGATTTAGTGAAAATTTGTGAGGTTTAAGAAAATGAAATTTCACGGAATAATTCACAGAACATTTTTTTAAAAATTTGAGACTCTTTGAGGACTTTTATGTGCCTTAAAAATGAAATTTGATGAATACAAGGCAAACAAATGAACTTTCAGACATTTAAATTTAAATGTTGCCCTTGTATTAAACTTAATGTAATTTTCGGGTATACTTCCAAAATAACGGGGTATTCTGCAGCAGGTCCTGCAGTTACTCAAACATAGCTTTCAGAAAACCAGGCCTCCCACAAAGATTAAGAAAATATATAGGAATTCTATAGGAATGATTGAGAAAAAAATGTTTTTTTTTTTTAAGGTTATGAGGGGAAAAATATAGGAATTTTCATGTCTCTATTTTGTAATAATCTTATTTCTGAATATGGTTTATATGTGTGGCAACGGCTGATGGCCCAGATAATAATGAAAAGCAGCTTTCCAGGTGCAGGGTCATAGCACCGGATAAATTAGTTGTGAAGCCATGTAGAACAGTGGGGAGGAAGATTTTTACTATTTTTCCGTTAAGGTGACACTAGAGGTGTTTGTGGCATGGTTTCCAGGGCCCCTGGTGGGCCCCTTGTGGGGTCCAGGGGCGAAGCCCTGGTAGGGGTCCAGGAGTGAATTCCCCACAAGCTATCACAAAATTGACATTTGAAGGGCACAAAAGTATGTCACAATGCATAGAAAGAAGCTATATTATTAAAGTCAAAATTCATGTCAAAGAGAGCAATATACAAAATCATGAAAACCCATAATGTGAAAATAAAAATGTTAAATGCATGGGTAAAGGTCTATGGTCACCCTTTGAAAAATATGTGTAGTCTAAAAGATAAATGTAAAGCTTCTAATAATACTATGAACATGTGTAAATTTTGTCAAACCTTTAGAATGAACCTGTACTACATCCCGCATTCTCTCTCTGAGTCTTAGTTCATGTATTAAGTACAATACCGCAAGTGTTAATATATTACTAATAGATTATTTTACTTTTTCAAACTTTTCTCTAAAGAATGCCCTTTTTCTAAGAAAGTGCTCTTTTGAAATCTAAATACATAATAGGCACTTGGAATTTCAAAGCTTGTTGAAGTACTGGAACGATTCTGACCATTTTGATAAAGAACACTTGGAGGTCTTAATACAATTATAATTCATTTCAAAGATGTTACTATCTGGAAATTCACAACCATCCATCATCCCCCCTCCCCCCTGTCAAAAAGTGTGAGGATATATCGCCATCCCCCTGGATTTAAACCCATGGTGACTGTGGACTGGGGTAAAACTCCCTACAAGTTCAAAAGGGCAGAGCCTGTACTCAGGGGTCAGTGGGCATAGCCCTCTGAAGCACTCGCATTTTTATCATACCGAATAGTATTTTTACATGTAGTTATATACTGTATCAATGGTACAAGATCCACACTTGTAGAAATGTTTATCAGATTATCATCAGAAATTTAGCAGAAACGATTATCAGATTCTTAGCACAAAGATTATAAGATTTTTAGCAGGAATTTCGAAAATTTTGATGGGAATTTTGTCAGAAACAATTATCAGATTTTTTGCTAAATTCATTAGCAGATTTTTATTAGTAATTTGTGATTATCTGATTATTATCAGAAATGATGGTTCAAAAATGTTGCTAATAATTTGATAATATATAGTCTAATGATAGCAGATCTATTATCAGAAATTTCTACAGGGCAGAGTCGGACATAGCCATGAGTAATTTTAAACCAGGCAACAAAATGCATCATTTTCCGTTTCGGATGACAAGTCAGTCAGTGCTCAAAATAAGGAAAATAAAAAGGTTGTTTTTAAAAATAAGGAAAACAAAGTGACAAACTGATTGTTGTACGTTTGTGGAGGCAAGTAGCTTTCTATGTCTTGCCGGCTTGAGTAAATGTCCCAAAAACTTAACGAAGGTGTTCAGTGTTGGCAAATTCATTGGCAATCTTTACCAAATCTAAGCCATCTGTTGTTTCTTTGTGTACATGTAGGACAAGGAGATGGTTAATTATCTTCTGCTTCATGGTGGATTGTATGTAGCTTTTGATTCATTTCAGAACATGGAGAATGACTAAACATTGTTAACAATAACCAAAAGTATAGTTGTCTGGTTGTAAGAAAAACAAGGAAAGTTTTTTTTTTCTTCTCTGAAATACATGTGGAAGTTGACATGACCAGCAAGGTAAGTTCTCGTGCGCACCCAAAGAGCATATGACGTCACGTGAAGAACGTCTTTATAATATATCTGAATGGCGGGTAATATATCTGAATGGCGGGTATGCACTAAAATATGCACGCTGAGCACTATGCAAATCACCTGACCCCTTGAGGTCAATTTTAGGAAAAAAAGCACACAATTAATTGCAATTTTTTTTATCATAGGAGTGTTGTTTTTTTTTTTTTAATTTAATTTTTTACTTTGCCAAGTTTTTTTTTCTTTGTGTAAAAGTGGTGCGGTGAGCGCTGCACCGGCTCCGACTGGCCTGTCCAGGTGTATATTTTCAAATTTGTTGTCACACTGTGTAAAATATTGGGGCAGTTAATTACTATCTGTACCATGCGTTTTAAAGTTGTTAAAGTCACTTTTCCTACAGAACTAAAATCTTTAATCATAAAATGCTGTCTAGAGAGTGGGAAGAGAAGAAGGGGGGGAGGCTGTAGCCTCCCCTAACCAACAAAAACAATTCAAAACAATTGTCAAATTGAATATAATTGCCAGAAATATCACATGAACCAGAGATGCAGGCATTTCTTATTCATATCAAGTGGATTGTCATTAATTGTGGACCAAAACTTTTCCAGTTTGCACCAAAATTTTGCAGCACAAATCTTTAATTTTGACAGAAATCTTCATTAATTTAGGTGCCAAAATCTCCAACTAAGGACCAGGAGCAATGAGTAGGGTCACATCTGGACTAAATTTCTAAAAAAATGCACGGTTAAATTAAGTTTCGATCAAACATCGATGCTAATTGGAAAATTTGGAAATCACTTTAAATTTTTGGGAAATTTTATTTAGCTTGATATGGAAAATTTCTCCAACTTTAAGGAAATTATCTTTATTTCAGAATTTTTTTACCAATTTTCAAAAAATCTTTCAATTAACAGAAATTTTCTTCAATTTTTTGAAAAATAATGCCACATTTGACCAATAATTTGTCTTCAATTTTCCTAATTTTTAGGAAGTAAAATCGCAATCTTGCAAATCATCTTAGGATCCCTCCTCAACTTCCTACGCCACCGATTAGGATAAAAAACATTTAATCTTGGACAAATGAAACGTGTATTTAGAAGGCTTAAGACCTCTCAAAAAGTCAAAGCTAGACACGCCTCTGCATGTATATAATATGACAACTGCAAAGATTGCACAGCGTAGATCTCTGACTGCACCTAATTGTAGAACACATCTATTGCTAAATTTTATGTTTCTACCTGAATAAACACACGTTTCCAAATGCATTATGTGCCATGGACTTTACACTAAATGTTTGGAAAGTTGTCAATATCAGTGAGCAGCATCATGGTACCCCTAAGTGACAACTAGAATCAAACATTTCAGTCAGGGCACCAATTTCCTGTGTCATGAATTTTGCCTATATTAAAAAAAAAAAGACTCTTGGAACTTTGATCCACCATTAGTAAGATAAGAAAACAAACTTTTTAAAATCTGTTCTCAGCATTTGATGATCTTTCACAAGAAGAACAAATATGTTGTCAGAAGTACAGTACTGCAAGGGTGCTGATGCACTATACAGGACTTGTGATATGCTATCAAGCCCGATGAGTACAAGCAGGGGTACTATTTCTCGATTTTATTAGGTCCTCTTAATCCTATATAACTACTGATGGCAATGTCTGCATGGTGCTCAAACTTACTGGGAAAGTGCGACTTTTAAAATATCTGAATATAGCCTAGATCCAAAATCTTTCACACATCTATAGGATGGGGAATCTCTCAAATATTGTAATTCCGCCCTGTTGTTACAATTGTTTGTTTGATGAGGGCTTAACAGCACCAAGACAACGAGGGTCAAATTGTGCCTGAGAGGCTAGATCATCAAGTTGTGGGGAGCGAGGGAAGCTCTGGGAAGGTTGTACAGGGGACAAGCAAGGAGAACATAATGGACTGTGAGGGTGCAATGGCAATTGTTGCAGAGGGATTGGGGGAGCCAATAAGGAGGAGTGAGTGAGGTGGGTGTGTATCAGTATCACTGAAGTGGCGATTTTAACTAGCACTGGTTACATTAGAGCCATGTCGTGACTGACAGCACTAATTTTGGCAGAGCTAAATGTATTAAGACTGAAAATGTACTTGAGTGTAGAGTTGTTTTCACCTTTGCAGCTTGTTGCAGCATGTGAACTTTATTGCTACCATCCTTGATAATGATACGCAGATTCCCAGCCTCGAGAATGGTCATAAGTTATACTTATAATTTGCCGCCAATTATTTATGATTGAAAAATAGCTTACTAAAATCGTTTCCAGCTTTTCTTAATACTTTTCTGTCATGTTAATTACTAAGTAAAGTTACTAGCCGGCTAAGTCGGGGGCTAATTCTAGTAGTAGTACTAGTACTGTGGTTGGTCTTCTTAAAGGTTTGGCCTAATGCTAAGAATTTACGTTGAAATTATGCTAGGCTAATCAAGGTAACGTTAGGGTTTAACTTACTTTATCACCAAGTCACCACAAATAGTAAAACTTATCGTAAACGAACAGTCTTCAAATAAATCATTATCTACCCCACAAGAGTTAACTTATCATCTTCGTGCTTGTGATTTTGTTGTTTTACTTTGACGGTGAAACTTAGAAGGATGATTTTGTACACCAAAACAAAACTCGGCAGAAACTTCCGGGCTGTAATTTAAATCATGTAATGTGATTGTGAACTACATCAGTGTAGGCCTAGGCTAGGCCTAATGTAACTTGGTGCAAGTTACTTGCAGGAAACCAACCCTTGAGATAATCGGTAGTACGTATGGAAAGCTACATGTTTTAACTTTCTTCTAGGTAGGCCTAGTACGCTACACGCCCTAACGCCTTAATTTTCCTTAAAGTTAAAGATGCTTGAGCTGTTTCACTCAAGTCCCGAAACATTAAATAAACTATGTAAATTTGTTCGTGCCTTAAATATCATGCTGATCATGCAACTAGATATCATTATTTTAACTATTTCTCAATATCCCCTTTTTTTTATATACTTTTTTCAACTGTATTCATAACAATCCTACCTTCATTTAATAGCTTTCAGAGTATCTTTTTTATTTCTTATTTTATTTTTTACTTTCCTATGTTTTTGCATTATATTTTCCGTCCACTTTCTTTTGATCCATTCATTATTGTACATAAATTTATATAACTTTCTTGAATATCGTATTGTATCACCCGGAATGGGTCGACAGAGATTGAAATAAAAAAGTTCAGAAGTTTACCTTTCTCCTGATAATAGAAAAGAAAGTGGTGAAAATAAGAACCTAAGCTATAAGGAAATAAGAACACAATTGTTAGCGAACCCAAAGGGTGAGTTTTTATGGGTGCCCTCCCTCCGAAGAAAAAAAAAGTCCTCAAGAAGACACAAATCAGGAGTAAGTAATAATTAGAAGAAAAATATATAAACAGTCTATTATCAACTTCAGGCATTTGAGGATCTTATCCCAAACTAATTAAAATAAATATAACACTGACGCTGTCTATTCAATAAAGCTTAAAAAGGGAATCTGGTCTCAAAAAAATTGCTGACAAATCCGATCATATATACCAGTAATGTCACTTCCGCGGCGGTAATTAATCGGTTTGTCAGTCAGTCATTTTATGTTGAGAGTCGGTGATTGTGTAAACATTTCGACCAATCACAAACGTTGTATCGTTCAGTTTTTGATAACATGATGTCTGGCTTTTAACAATAATCTAATGATGACCAATAAAGTGTTCACCGTCGACTTCACTCAGGTGTTCACCAAGCTGAAAGATCCTCCTTGGTCTGTTGATCGCCAGAGAGAGAGAGAGAGAGTTGAACACACAATTACAATGACGGGGTCGTCGCCTGCGTATTCGGTTATGATAGTACAAATGCTATTACGAAACGCTTAATACGACCCGGACGAGAACACAGGTACGACGTACGGACAGACATAACATCGACAACCAAGTCAATGTCCACGGACTTTGATAACCAGTTGTGGTGCACTGGCGTGTCTACCCACCCCAGGATTGAATCCGGGGCCTCGTGGTCTGTAGACAGGTATGATAACCGCTACACCACAGTAGGTAGATATGTTTTGGGTAGCACCTTTATCCTGGACTACGTCCTTGCTAACTCTCATGCTACTCCTCTATTTAAAAATGTCACTACTTGCCATGACATTAACAGTGATCATTTGTATATTCTTATCTCTACCAGCCCTGTATCCTTCCAGTCTGTGCCTGGCCCTCATTACAACAAAGATGTCCCTCTCTTTTCTAAAACCGACTGGGTCAATTTCCGTTCTTATCTTTCTTTTCCTACAACCCTTCCCAATACAGCTGAAGAGGTTGATCAACAGATTTCCACATTCACTTCTAATATCCAATCAGCAATCTCCTAGTGCATCCCTACCTTTACCCCCGTCCTCATCGCTCACCCCTTCCTCGCCACCTACTCGCCCTCATCCAGGAAAAACGCCGCCTACGGAGACATTATCAAAGCCATCCCAATCCCCATGTCAAAACTCGTATCAACTCTCTTGGCCACAAAATCATCATCGCCACCAAACTTCACAAGAAATCAGAATGGGATGCCGCCTGTTGAGCTCTCCATCACACCAAGGACCCTAGGAAGTTTGGGAATAAGTTCAAATTGCTTTCTGGCTCCCGTACTTCGTCCACTATCCCACCTCTCAAAGCCTCTCCCACTGACACCTCTTTTGTCTATGACATCCAATCTAAGGTTGATCTACTCAATCAGACGTTGTGTAACATACAACAACTTCCCATACATCCTACCTTTCTTCAACCTTAGCTTACTCTTGTTGACGACTTTGTCAATGACAATTCTCACCTATTCAATCCTTCACTTACGCCCACCGCTCCTTCTGGTTCCCCGCTGGATGCCCCCATCACTTTGACGGATGTCCTCCAAGCTCTTAAGCGCACTCGCAACACTGCTCCGGACCCAGATCGTACACACTACATCATTCTTAAAAAGCTTGATGTACATTCGCTTACCCATCTGCTAATTTTTTGCAATGTTTCTCTCTCTTTGGGTTACTTTCCCTCCAGCTGGAAGTCGGGGGAAAGCTATTTACTTTCCCAATCCTGGTAAAGACCCCAGCAGCCCTCGCAACTATCGCCCAATTACTCTTCTTCCGACACTGGGTAAGATTTTCGAGAAGATACTTGCCAAGCGCATTTCCGACTACATGGAAAACAACCTCTTCAACCCTCACCAGTTCGGTTTCCGCCAGATCCACCACTGACCCGCTTCTTCTCTTTACTGCGAGTATCTTCTCTCACATCAATAGTAACATTCCTTCTCTTGCTCTCTTCCTTGCTGTAGAAAAGGATTTTTATGCAGTTTGGCACAATGGTTTACCCTACAAGCTTCTCTCTCCCGCTCTAGCCTTCCCCCCTCGTCTTACACGCCTCCTCTCTTCTTTCCTCTCAAACAGGATTGCTTTTTCTAAGTTTTTCGGGTACCGCTCTACTACCTACACTCCCAACGCAGGGGTCTCCCAAGGTTCTACTCTCAACCCCATCCTATTCAACATCTTCGTTAACGACGTGCCTGCCCCGCATTGTAACATTCGTCTCTCTCAGTTCGCTGATGATATTGCCATCTGGTCCCCGGTTTTTCGCCCCACCCGCGAGTCTCTACTGTTCAATCCTACCTCAACACCATCATCGACTGGTGCACTACCTGGAGAATCAAAATCAATGCTTCAAAGACGGTCTCCCTCCCCTTCTACAACCGTATGATTGTTAATGCCAAGAGGTTCCCTATGGTCCATATCCATGGTGCACCTGTACCCCACTACTTCAAAGCCACTTTCCTTGGGCTCACCTTCACCAGCAATTTCCACCTTCACCTCTGGCTTACCCACATCAGGGCCTCTCACTCCAAAGGCCGCCGTCGCCTTGTTCAACTGTGTAAGGTCTCTTCCTCAACTCTATCTTCCACTAAATCTCTCCTCACACTCTACAAAACTTTCGTTCGCCCCATCTTCGAATATGGCTTCCCAGCCATTTTCAACGCTCCTTTTAACCACCTTGCCAAACTTTAAATCATCCAGAACAAGTGCCCTCGACTGGCTCTGCGACTTCCCTGCAAGACTCGTCTTTCTGACCTTCACTTTCGGGCCAACGTCCCCCTTCTCAGAGACAGGTTCAATCATCGCATGGACAACCATCTCAGTGATGATAATCAATGCAAACGATCCACATCACCCAGCTGTTAGACCTTCACACTGGACCCTCAAGTTACCCCTCGCCCCTGAAGCTCTACCTCTGTCCCCTTCCCACCTAATCATCCATCCCGACTAGGATTTGTGTCTTCTTCCCCACCCACCGCTGCTCTTTGCCCAGTCGTTTCTTCCCTCCTCACCTTTTTGGCCCCTACACTCCGTTTTGGTTAGCTTCGCGTCCAGATGTCTTTGTTTGATTATTTTCCTGACTTGTTTCCATCTTTCTGTTTGTCTGTCTGTATGTATTCTATCATCCCCGTTGGTGTTTAGCAAGACCTGGTAGTTACCCCTGGTGATTGATGGGAAAATGCAGGTAACTACCGCGTCTGTCCGTAAGTATTGTGTATTCAATTGTTGTTGTTGCCAGTGGCGCAACAGTTCCGGTGAGATATATAAATACCGTAGTAGATATATAAAGTTTATATACATCTAGAGATGTATACAAATATATAAAGCCAGATATAGTATATACATAGGGCATATTTTATGTGTATAAACAGATTTATATGGCTTCATAAAGCATGATATATACACCTATATAAAGTTTATATACATATAAAGATGTATACAACTATATAAAGCCAAATATAGTATATACAGAGGGCATATTTTATGTGTATATACAGATTTATATGGCTTTATAATGCATGATATACCTATTTAAAGGTGATATATAGATGTATACAACTATATAAAGCCAGATATAGTATATACAGTGGGCTTATTTTAAATGTATATACAGATTTATATGGCTATATAAAGCATGATTCATGAATGTATACAACTATATAAAGCCAGATATAGCATAGGCCTATACAGAGGGTTTATCTTATATGTATATACAGATCTAAATGGCTATATAAAGCACAATATACCATGATAGATATTTAAATTTTATATACATAAGGATGTATACAACTATATAAAGCCAGATATAGTTTTACAGAGGGCTTATTTTATATATATGTACTGATTTATATGGTTTTATAAAGCATGATATACCACGTAGATATGAGTTTATAAAAAAATGCAACCATATGAAGCCACATATAGTATATGCAAAAGATATTTCATATGAGAATAAAATTGTATTTGTATAAAGACAGACATCGTATATAGAGAGCGTCCCAGCAGAAAAAATATGCTTGAAATGCTTACTGGATTTTAGTGTTCTCAACTGTTTTTAACAGGTGGTAACTGTTTTTAAGTGGTAATGAACACATCACCCGTTAAAACCAGTACTTAAAGTTTATACTGGAATCAATAGGCATTTATTGCATTCAACAGAAACCCCATTAAATGTTATTTACATTTAGAATCTATATAGGATCATTTGGGCATTGACCATCTCCAATTCGGATTTTCGTTAAAAACCATTTGGGACTGTGGGATGTAATCTTAATTAATATATCATTTTGTAAATTGGAGATCAATTGGTTTACACATTCCAGGGAGAAAGGTTTTTTTTTTTTTAAATGAATGTATTGGTTTAGGAATGTATTGGTTTTAAGAATGTATTGGTTTTTGGAGCTGGCGGCCAGAAAAGTAAGGGCGTATTTGTCTTGAGTCCATAGGCGAAAATCATAAAAATGTGTGGTGGGAGGGGGAGGAGGGGGGAGGAGGGGGTCAGCCCCCACTTTTATCAAATAATTTATTCATACCTTCAATAAAATTTTGAAAATAGAAATCAATGAAAGGTATAAAAGGTCCTAAATTGTTTAGCTAAGAACCCATTATCTCTAAAATATGAAACTAAGATGAAGAAAACCAGTGGAAAACATGTGTAACTTATTTCGGCAACACTTCTTGAAAACAAAAGATAAGTGATGGAAATTAAAGAAATTGTCCCAAAATTTAGAGAAACTTTATCGCAAATAAAATGAATTTTCACTTAAATCTCTTGGGGGAGTTTCAATTCTTTTTAAAGGGCATGAACTTCTGTAATTATTTGTTTGGTAAGTGTGCGCAAATTCCACTAGTTCTTGCACCTTTGACAGTACTTTAGTGGCACTCTTCATTTTCAAAAGGGGCACTTTGCAATGCATTTTACATGTATATTCTAACTTTTCTTCGGAATTTTAACAGAATAGCTCAATTATTCAGAACCCATTTGTCATACAATATTTAATAGTTCTTGTTCAAGGAATGTCAGTGAAAGACGATATATTTTTCTTAGAAAAGGTATATATTGTACTAATTAATCAGTGTTTTGACATTTTCTTCCCAAAATTCGCATGGGAAAATACCACCACACTCAACCTATACCCCACCCTCACCACACCTAACCCAAACCTTACCCAAATGAATACGCCTCTGTGCTTGGCGAATATCATACACTTTTTTTTCTAGTATTTTAATTTTAAAATGCTTGAATGTTTACTTTTAGATTGGTTCAATAGCGCCCGGAAATGTAATATTGTTTGTAATTTTTTTCTGTGACATACAGCTGTTGCATTTGTGTCCTTTCCCTTCAAAAGTTTTTCTTTGAAGAAAAATAGAAAGTTTTTTTTGCTTTCTTGCAGTATGAAATGTTGAACCCCACATGCTTAGAAAATCATTGGCAAAGCTTTTTTTTTTTTTGTATTTCTAGGAATGAAACAACAGCTTTGTGCGATTCCATGATAAAAACGGCATTAATCCGACATCTCCAAAAATAAACATAACTTATTTCCATCCTCTTCCAAAAATAAACATAACTTATTTCCATCCTCTTCCAAAAATGGAACAGTCTGCATCCTCTCACACAAAATACCATTTGTCCTGTCTGCCTGTTGTCAGTTTGTTGCGTCACAAACAACAAACGCATAGTTTCTAAAAATGATATGTAATTTGTAAACAAAACAAAATCATATTTCTTCAGGTATTTGAAGGTGCTACTTGAAATTATTATTCTCGTTCTTGAAAGTGTTTTATCTTTAGTATTGTCCATTTATTCACCAATTTTCTTTTGGAATTTTGTAAAGAGGCTATAATAAACAGTTTCAAAAGAAATTTCTTGAGGAAAAATTCGTTGAAAAAACTTTGATCGCAGTGAATCCGAAGGTTTTCCTGTGCCTTTTGTTGGGTTTCATTTCCGCGACTTCCGGTTTTTGTGACCAAGCACTGGACGATCTGGTACCTGTAGATTTCCAAGATCCGATCTCATTCCCGACTGTTTGCACTGATTATGATTCCCATCAAGGCAAACAGTCGGGAATGATATATTGATATTGCATAATGCTCAATATCGCCCAAGCTTAATAAATGTGTACCATGTCTTCATTACGTAAGTTTGCACCGGGTACCCAACCTACATTATCGGTCAGGTATCCGACGTGCTGACAACTTTAAAAAAGACACCTCCTACTCCCAACTTTCAAAAGGGCACCTCTTGCCCCGTCTGCCCTCAACTTTCAAAAGGGCATCTCCTGCCCACGTCTGCCCCCAACTTTCAAAAAAGCACCCCTGCCTACGTCTGCCCCCAACTTTCTAAAGGGCACCTTCTGCCCCCATCTCCTCCCAACTTTCAAAAGGGCACCTCCTGTCCCGTTTGCCCCCAACTTTCAAAAGAGCACCTGCCCACTTCGCCTCATTGCCTCAGTAGTTCCGACATCGCTGGCTATAGGACTAGTACCATCATACTTTGGTTAGTTCATTTTGATTTCTAGGGACAATGAAGCAGGGTGCCCCCTCTTTCCTCCCACTCCAATAGTGCTGGACAAAATGGAAATTCATACAAAATTCATCAATGCATTCAAGTAGAAAATGCACAGAAAGAGTGAATATTTTAAAATGGTTATTAAGCATAATGGTTTGTCCCAAATTTCAATGAAAGTCATGAAATATTTTGCAAAATAAGCAAATCTTAAAGGTAAACATTCTTCCCACCTACCCCAAAACCCCCAGTTCCTTAGAATTTGTTGAAACTGTGTATGCGTACGTTTCTCATGACAAGTTATTTTGACTGTCTGCCATTAAGGATTTACGTATTATTTTCTTGTTTTTTGTTTCTCTCCATTGCAGCTCTTAACCGCTGCCTCCTACTGCTTCTCTTCAAGACAGCCACTAAGAAGCCTGCTCAACATCAGCATCGTTTAACTTTGTGTAAGATGAATAGTAGATTTGCAGCTGAGCTGTAAGAGGAATGTTGTAATTTATTATCAATATAATTATTATTAAAATTATTATTATTAATATTATTATTATTGTCATTATTATTATTATTATTATTATTATTATTATTATTATTATTATTATTATTATTATTATTATTATTATTATTATTATTATCATTATTATTATTATTATTATTATTATTATTATCATTATCATTATTATTATTATTATTATTATTATTATTATTATTATTATTATTATTATTATTATTATTATTATTATTATTATTATTATTATTATTATTATTATTATTATCATTATTGTTATCATTATTATTGTTATTATTATTATTATTATTATTATTATTATTATTATTATTATTATTATTATTATTATTATTATTATTATTATTATTATTATTATTATTATTATTATTATTATTATTATTATTATTATTATTATTATTATTATTATTATTATTATTATTATTATTATCATTATTGTTATCATTATTATTATTATTATTATTATTATTATTATTATTATTATTATTATTATTATTATTATTATTATTATTATTATTATCATTATTGTTATCATTATTATTGTTATTATTATTATTATTATTATTATTATTATTATTATTATTATTATTATTATTATTATTATTATTATTATTATTATTATTATCATTATTATTATTATCATTATTATTACAAATTGATGTATCTTTAGTGTTTTCCATCAATTAGAACATGTCACCCTCTCAAGTAAAGAGAATCTTTTTTATGTGTTTGAAGATCAGTCATCATGCTAACGATAATATTAATGTAAAACCAGAATGCAATCCACGTAGTTGCTGATCTAATCACCACTTGTCACTTAGCAATGACCTAACTTTATATGAATGTGGGTCATTCTCTTTATCAGCCTTGAAACTTTGACCTCATAACAGTCACCTTTGACTTTTTCCATCACAGTAATGCAATAGTTCCCATAAGGCCCCCATAATATGCAAAATCTCATCCACCTCATTCAAAAAGTGCAGCAGAATGTGAAAATAGCTTTATCACCAGACTACCACTTGACATTTGTACTCAAAATTCTGCGCAGCACAACTTCACCTTACAAGGTACCATCCTACCACTTTGGATCACAATCGGCCGTAAAATTTTTATGTTTATATTAGCTTAAATCTCTTCAATTTGAACAAATATTTCATCTTTGATTCTTGACTTTTTCAAAAGCTAAACTATCACATACATATCACAAGTTACACTGCTATACCCTTTATGTCCCATCCACAACTCTAACTTTGACCTCATAACAGTTCATCTTTGACTTTTCCCATCACAACAATGGAATAGTTTTCATAAGGCCCCCATAATGTGCTAAGCCCAATTCACCCCATTCAAGCAGAAGGGTGAAAATAAGCTTTATTGTCAGTTTATGTATCTAAAGTTTCGTTCGTTGATATAGGAATTAGTAAGTTGTTGTAATTTAACTATAAGGAATGTACCACTTACTATTCACTTATTACTATTTTTAGACATGTCATTGTTTATCTCTTTGAATACCATTAGTATTAGGCTTATCTGTAACATACCGAGAACCACATATCGTGCACCACTACATTCCCGAATGTCCGACCTCAAAAATTGGGATTCCTACGACTATTTTTCATTTATTTTAGATTTATTTGTATTTTTCTTGACGCCAGGATGTCCTTTAAGTATGCATATATTTAACATTTCTTTAATTCAGCTCACAGTGGTCGTAAACATATTCAATTTCGTTATGTTCTCTGTAGAACCCTATCATCGTAAGCGAATCCAGACTAGCCTAACGTGATCTGTATAGGGCCTAAGCGTAGGCCTAAGTGTAGGCTCATATCGCAAAAGAATATTAAAATGGCAATGTTCTGTAAGAAATCAATAGAATAAATAGCCGAATATAGTATGAAAAAAACTCATTAATTTCTTCGGCATTTTAAATACATATCTACGGAAAATATTTTGGATTTCCACATTATTTTTTGTATTTTCTCTTACTTTAAGGGCACCCCAAATTCCAAGAATTTAAGATAAATGTATCGAAAACTTATTTTAGCGGTCAGGTATCATCTGAATTACGTAATCCAGAGAAAGAGGTGATAATGTTTAATGAATTGAGCCTTCAATTTCCATTTTTTTCCATTTCAATTTCATGTGCCATCAATCTAAAAACAGGTATTAACACTTGAATTCTGAGTCCTCAAAAATGAATAGTTTTAGACATGGGGCGCTAAATTCGATACAATATTCGGTCTTTTTAATAAAAAAAATGACCCAAAATAGTATTACCTTCATCGTTCAAACCCTGTTGCTAATAGTTTTATACATTATATAGTAATTACTGTGGGTCTCAGCCCAAGTTTGCTATTCGACGAGTTATCGCCGCATTGCAGACGTTTTGCATGCGGTGACTTCAATAATTTGTTGCTAGGTTACCGGCACTGTACAAACCAAGCTTTTTAGGACTTTTGAGCATATTAATGTAATAAAATTTAATTCGTATAACATTTTGTCAATCGACAACCCCTCCACTCCCCCCCCCCCCCCTCCCACCCCTTTTTATTTCCTCACCGGACCCCAACCTGTCCGCGCCTGCGGCGGAACAAGTAACTCGCCGGACCAAATGACAACTCTAGAGAAAAGGCTTCAGAAATAATTTCTTTGCCAATATGCCACTATGCATCATGGCGTTAGGCATACGTCCACGTTTTGTTCCTCAAAACAAACGATGAACATATCAAATACGACTTACGACTAAAACAGATAAAAAAGAATAAATCGGAACGAATTTGGCTTAAAACAGATCATTGTCACGGGTGCTTTAGTGTTTTCAATATATAGTATGCGTGCGTGCGCCTAAACGCCTGAGAATTTGAACATGCAGAGGGGTACTGTTATGCGGCTTGTTGTTTGCTCTTAAAAACATTCGATTTAGGCGTACCATGCGTGCGCAACACTAACGCTAGTCCAAATGTACCTTACCGTATTTTTCATTTTTTAAAGATTTATTTGTACTTTTTTTGACGCCAGGATGTCCTGTAAGTATGCATAATTTTAACATTTCTTTCATTCAGCATGCAGTGGTCGTAAACATTTTCAATTTCGTTGAGGTCTCTGTAGAACCCTATTGACGAGGTCGGCATGATGTCATTGCGTACCGAAAAATATAGCGGCGAAATCAAAGGGGAAAACAAACAAAGCGGAAATCGTCCGACCAAGCCTGACTGTCTGCTTAACGTATAGGACAAGGTCTACACAAATTTGTAAATATGTCTTTTAAGTACATAGAAAATCTCAAGGGCAAAGCTCTCGCAAGATACAAAAATAAAATTGCATTGATTGGATTGTCAACATGTCCATACCAACTACCTCATGATTTGTGGGAGAACAAGCCACAAGAATGGCCTCGGATTGAGTACCTAGACATTTACAACTACCTTGTAAATTCATTAGGTAGGTAAACGTAACCTAGCCTAACTTGTCAAGACCTAAGTTAGGCTAACGTTAACTTAAACCTAATTTTACCTTAATAAATAATAACTTATAGTGCCGTTGTAATCTATTCTTTGCTGTTTTCAGTGTAACTTTAGTCCTAATTAGTTTGTTACCTTTTGGTCCTTTGAAATATATTTTAATCTGTAACAAATACTGCACGTCTTTAGGACCTAAGTTAGGACCTTAAATATACGTTAAACATCACAATAAGGTTTAATAATAGACCTAATAATTAACCTAACCTAGTTTTCAACCAAATTTACTCGCAAAAAAAGTTTGCAGTCATAAGCAAAGTAAGCCTAATACTAGGTCCCTAATGTTACACTTTGTAACCATTTCGATACTTGTGCTGTAGACCTAGGTCTAGGCTTAACTTTAAGTTAAGATCCAGACTAGACCTAGCTTAGGTTAGGTCTAATATGACTAACGAAAATCAGGCGGTTGGCTACACAACAAAGTATATAGCCTAACTTTTACATCTGTCGTGTTAGTGGTTGGTTGATGGACCGTTTCTGGGCCTACTGCCAGTACTGGAAACTGCTGTGTCAAATTTGCTGTTGGTACAACCCGGTAGGCCCTACAGTTGGCCAAAATTTCCAAATGAATTTTTTGGAGTATTTAACAAAACGTTAACCAGATTGACGGGCTAAAAGAGTAAGTTATCCCATTAAAAGCCCAAACATACACCACTACCATCATTCAATAGGCAAATTTAAAAAAATTCCTGCAAAAAATACATGAACAAATGTAAACATTGAAGTCTGGAGGTAGCCTAACCAGTTTTACCCTGGTATAATGGTGAATTAGTTTGTCTTCATCGAAAAACTGGTTGTTCAGAATTATGCAGAATTATTGTAACAACATCCCAAATTCCCAAATAACTTTGAGATTGTGCAGAACCATCACCAATACTAATAATTCTTCATTGGACGAATGAGACCTAGGTTTTTAAAATTTTTGGGACCATGTCCCTTCCCATCACGGTTCCCAGTGTCAGTGTCCCTCGTATGCAACAATTTAATTGTGACACAAAAATGCAACATGTATTTTATACTGAGTATGTACTATGTAGGGTTTGTGAGTGCGTGGACTTTTATTGGCCTTAACTTTCAAAATGGCATCTTCTTACCCCATCTGCCCTAACTTTCTAAAAGGTACCTCCTTTGCCCTCTTACCGTGGGGTAATTGCTCCCCCCCCCCATGGTTCCGAGACCGTTTCCTAAACCTATATTGTGAATTATGGCCGTACCTATTTAATAATTGATTTTTTATGAAGAATTACAAGCTTATAAGGAGTTTCACTCAATTATGTGTCTTTTTTTTTCTCTAAGGTGTGTTTACGCATGAAAGAATGAAAAACTATAAAAGTCTTGAGGCTCACAAGTTCTTTATCTCAAGATGGGTACAGACTGTTTTTCATCAAAAGGTAGAAGGACATACTCTCTTTAAAATGTCAAGCCTTTATGGAGAGTAACACAAGAAGCTCATCATCCCTGGGTAGCAGTCACAACAGATGGTTATTTGCACCCCGATTGTATGGCAGGGTAAGCAAACAAAATCATTGCAACCACAGACTGGAACGGTCTCAGACAGGAAATAGATTTTTACTTCTCCATGTAAAACATCATTTCCTGCTGAACTGATAATCACAACTAGTTTTATGTTACAGTAAGTATAGGAAATCTGCAAAACAGGATATCTTCAGATATGACTCCTATTAGGGTATAAAATCTCGAACATGATAGCAGAAATGTCATCATTCCCTTCAATCTTCAAGTTTTCCCTACTCATTAACCATAGTTCTTTTGCTTCTTTCATTATCTACCTACTGTTGTGTAGCAGTTATCTACAGACCACGAGGCCATGGGTTCAAGCCTGGGTTGGGTAGACACGCCAGTGCATCATACAGTCATAACTGGTTGTCAAAGACCCTGGACATTGACTTTGTTGTCGATGTTATGTCTAAACGTATGTCGTACCTGTGTTTTCTCGTCCGATCGTATTAAGCGTTTTGTTATAGCATTGTTTCTATTAAAACCGAATACGCAGGCGACGACCCCTATATTGTAATTGTGTGCTCACTCGTCGTCGTCGATTCCTTCACCCATTTTTCCATTTCAAAAATAAGGTTTCTTAAGACTTGGAAGTATTGGTAGATAGCTTCTTGCAAAGAGCAGTTCCTATTAAACTGTTTAAGCAATATTTAGGTTTCATGTTTAATCTTTTTCTCGTACTATATTCAACAACAATACCACTTAATTGCAAAATTATTTTGATACCAAGCTGTTGGCAGTCTTCAAATAATTTGCAACATGCATAGTACACACATCACAAACATTTTAAAGGCTTATTTTTGGGATGACAACAAATCAAATATAAAATTACATGTTATATAAACAAACTCATGTTGAAAGTTTTTTGTTTGTTTTGTTAATTCCAAATTTACAGTTTAGGTGAAAGTTGCTCACACATTGCAGCTGTGCTGTTTAAAGTAGAAGCAGCAGTGCGAATGGGTTATACAGCAATAACCTGCACTGGAGAACTGTGCCAGTGGAATTCATCGTTCGTTGCAAATTTACAAGGGGCACCTGTAAGTCAGATTACCTTTTACTCAGATAAGACAAAGGCAAAGTTGAAAGTAGCCACCAAGAAACAAAAACAAGATCTTACAGCTGCATCAACAAAGGAGCAGAGACGCTTCTTGTGTGCAGGCAAGAATATAGTAGGTTTATGTGCTTTTGGAGATTATACTGAACAATTTATTCCTTCCAAATCCTTACCTAATCCTGTTCAAATTCCACCCAGCCTTTGCAAGCTATATGATGTAAGGAACATAAATCTTGCACAAACTGAAATGAATGAAAAATGCGAAAAAAACATTAATGACCTCATGACAATAATTGCTGAGCAAATTATGTATATTAATAAGCAAACAACAGCACAAACTTCTTAACTCATTTGGCAAGAACAGCGTGTTGGTCGTATAACAGCATCTGTGGCCCATCAAATTTTGCATACAAGTGAATCAAACCCAGCTCCATCTCTCATGAAAAAAAATATGCAAATTCAATCCTGCTCCATTCACAACACCTGCTGTAGAATGGGGGTAGAGATGAGAGTAAAGCTTCTGCTATTTATACAGATATAATTTAAAGAAAGCATGATCAATGCAGTGTTTCTATAGCTGGTTTTAACATCTTTCAAAGTATGCCATTTTTAGGTGCTACTCCAGATGGTTTTGTAGAATGCACGTGCTGTGGTAGAGGTATTATGGAAATCGAATGTCCGTACAATCACAGAAACAACACCATCAGTCAAGCTATTGAAGAAAAGTCATTTTGTCTTAATAACTCTATGAAATTAAAACATAACCATTCTTATTATACTCAGGTGAAAATGCAAATGGCAGCATGCGATATAACATACTCGGATTTTATTGTATAGACAAACATTGCTCTTCAAATTCAGAGAATTAAGAGGAATGATAACTTTATTTTTATTTTACTTAAGAAGCTGGAAAGCGTATGGCGGTCTGCAATTTTACCGAATTATTAACAAAAGCAATAGAAGAAAAACATAACACACCATCTACAACTCAATATTTGCAGCTTGCATCCAGAGTTTACTGTTTTTGCAGAAACACAGATGCGACGGGAGACATGGTTGCCTGTGATACTTGCAATGAGTGGTTTTACCTTCATTGTTTAAAAATAAAGCATCTACCAAGGAGCAAAACATGGTATTGCAAAAACTGTAAGGTCAGAAAAATGACCAATTAACTTGGTTGGTTATTTTTCATGAAGGAACATTATTGTTTATTTCTTTCAAGTTATTTTCATCATATCGGTTTCTTTAACGTGCAATATCACAATTCTACGTCGTCTCACTGCTCGCTGTCAAATCCATAAGGTTGCAACTCGAGTTCAGTACCCTAAGAGTACGAGGTGGAATTTTGCTGTTCTACTATCAGGACTGACGGCTTAATGTCTCTCCCATGAACGGTGAGCACCCTTCAACCATTGCCTGCCACTTCTCTCAACAGCTGAATGAGGAGCAGGAACTGCAAATGACACACTTCCGCTTTCAGATGTTCGTTATACTTATCTGTCTAGTTGTGGAGCAACAAGTTAGACCTGACCAAAAATTTGGGCCGGTACCTCCAGCATCTCAGTAATGTGCTTTAACAGCCTATTCCTACTTTATCAAGAACAAATATGAACAATTCAAAAAGAATATTGTATGTATTCATAGTATATTTCCTGTTTCATAAATAAAATATGTATAATGTACAATAAGAACTAAAGTTTGAAAGGTATTAGATAGAAATTGATTTCATATCAAAAATAGCATTTCAATATATATTATAAATAACATTAAATAGCAATTCAATTTATATCAAAATAAACATCATTTGGCTTGAAATGTCCAAAGATTGCGAATTTCCATGTTTTTCAGCAATTTGTGGAGCCAACTAAGCCAAGAATATCTAGTGCTGGGTATCCAATCCGAACTAAGGTAATGTTTCACTTCATTGATTAACTCCATACACCAAACTATGTTAGTAACTGATTTGCACTAAACTGAAAATTTTCATTATAGATTTTAGCAGATGAATCCTCAACTACTGTTTAAATAATACTTTGCTTTATGAGGTTACTGAGATAAGTCAATGTCAGCAAAAAACTCAAATTC
The DNA here is from genome assembly GCA_020152595.1 of Chiridota heheva. Lineage (NCBI taxonomy): Eukaryota > Metazoa > Echinodermata > Holothuroidea > Apodida > Chiridotidae > Chiridota > Chiridota heheva. The sequence continues at coordinate 1,274,679 of JAIGNY010003891.1, forward strand.
TTCGAAAAAATAGTTGATACAAATGTTTTTACAGCTGTGACTTTAACACCATTCACAAGAATTTGGACGGACTTTTCACATGCGGCTGTTATTTTGAAAGGAACATTTAATTCAAAAATTGGTGAAGCAGCTCCAGGATATTCACAAACAAAGCTAAATGGCATTTTAAACTGACGTAATCTTCTAAAATTAAAACATTACAAGATGATAATACTTCTAAATATAAAGATAATAACATTATTTACGACTACGCGCGTTACACCCAATTTTGAAAATAGAACTTGGGAATTTTCTATATAATTAGCTTGTTTCAAAATACTTGTAGAAGTTTCATAAATTAAAGATTGTTTATGTGCTCTTATGGCAAAAAATAATGATTGTCATTGCCTTCAGTTTGTGGATTAATAGTCAACTTGACGTTGACTTATATTTGAGAATAAAATAATTTTTGTCTTGAACTGTTTACTGAAATTATATCATTAACAGTGGGTCTATATATAAAGCTGTTAAAGACTATCAAAAAGTTTTATCATTTTGAAAGAGATCATCGCATCAAGATTGTAACAGGATTCTTCGCAGAACTTGATCACTACCTTAAAATACATACAGGACTTAAACTTAAATACATGTACCAAACGTTGCCAAAGAGTTCAAGAAGACTATATGTCAAGCTATTTATTTAATTGTTACTCATTTATAATAAACAAGTTTAAAATTTGGAATATAACAAGTTTGAATTTTAAAACCACTGATCTTCAATTTATCCTTTGGCATTCTTCTATTATTTTTTTCTATTTTTAATCAATAACAGAATACTTTAAGTTTACTATTCAACAGTGTTTGTTTAATCTTTAAAATGCAAAAACTCATAAACGGAATAAGATATCAACATGTTTTTTTTCACCCAATTGTTTCTTTAAAAGTTCATCACATGTACAATACATGAAAGTCAGAAACTGAAAATAACGGAAAGATTCTTTAAAACTGTTTACGCTCTATAGGTTAAAAGATTATTACTAATGGAAATTGATTATCATAATCCAAATGTTGTCAAAAAACACTAGAAGACAGATATTATACTCTTCAGGCTGATTTGAATTAGTATCACTAGGTTTTGATAAACAATACTTTCCCCCAAATCAATAAGGGCAAACACTTGAAAGGGGTCTATTTTTGACTTCATTAGAAATTTGTTGAAGACTTAAAATGGGGAGTGGTCCTTGAAGAATTTTGTAACGTTTTTTTAGTTGGCTAATTACTCTTTCTATATAAATTCGAACACTGGAAATTTGTCGTGATACCTCAATTTCTTCGGCAGATAGTTGGGTCTTCCCTTTAGTAAATGCAGGTATGAGCAATGAGGCTCCACAAGCGACAGCAAATTCATCTTGAAGAGTAAATCCTCTGTCTGCTAGTATTTGATCTCCAGGCATATGAAATTTATGAGACATAAAATTTGATTCTCTTACAATCTGGACATCTGATTATCTGTCCCTATACACTTTAGATATATAATTTATATGCCCAAGAGGACTACAAGATATACAAACTTTAACAGTACAATGATGTTTATAGTTGCTCCAACACTGAGTTTTAGGTTTTAAATTTTTGGGGAATCAATCAATTTTCAAACCAATCAATGATTGAAGTAAGTTGGGGAACTTCGATTTGAAAATGGGTGGATGGTCTTAAAAATATGGGCTCTATCCTGAAACTTTACCATGAAACCTATTTTTGCATACATCATATTTATCCACTTCCAAAAGTAATCAATTGTTGTGGTCTTCTTTGTACCCATAATAGCAGCTAAGAAATCAAAAGAAATACCATGTCTTAACTTAACCAAAATTAAAAACAATTGATCTTTCAATGAGATACTGTTCTCAGTAATCGAATGTGCAGGGGAAAATGATTAAAGATACACAAAATAGTTGAAAGAAAATAATCCATGATACTCTTGTCATCATCTTACATTTTACATCGTTATTCTCACAGGAACTTGGCGACAAATTATTGGTTATGAATTGATTTAAAACCTCAACTCTCTGTTCAGCAGCATCTCGTTCGCGTCGCAATGCATCCATTTCATTGTAGATCATACTGTTGTTCAGAGGGAACGATTCTTGTGTGTGTTGTCATCGAACTGTTGGGACTAGAAGTTTCTGGTTGAAGTTGTTCTCCCAAAGAACATGTAAAGCTAGAAGCTCGTTCATATAAACATCTTTGGGCAGAGATTGTCTCTTTCCCTATAAATGAAAAATAAAGATACGCTCTGTCATTTTTGCTTCACCCGCAGATAGAATGAATTGATATAATTAAATAATCAGCAAGAAAATTAAAATGTCGAATATAGTGCAGAGTTGTTTTGAAATATTAATATTTAGTCGTTTTATACCCCTTGAAGGTGGTAATGTTTTATCAGTCAACGCTTGATTTTGTTTACAACCCGTTATGATAAAATTTCTGCTTTTGTGTAAAGGCCAATGCGATCGGTGTTTTAATGCTTTTTTCAGGGTTTTGTGTCCGTTTATGAGCAGAACACTGATTGGCTGTTGTTGTACGTTTATGTTGATTAGCTAGGTCACGATGTATCGTATTCGTTTTTTTGGTATTTAGTATTCGAAAAGCAGCAAAATGTGGACATTCCGATGTTGTGGAGAAGCCGAACTGCAAATCCCCAAAATAATTAAAGCTGATATATTAGTCTTAGGTTAGGACTAAGAAAATTAAACAGAGCTACCCATTTCATAACCTGGGTATGTCGCTAAGATGTGCAATGTTGCCCAGGAATACCAAAATATGACATCCTGCAAAACAATTTCTATGCAAAAAATGGTGGCAGCTCATAATTCTTTTTTTTTCAATCACAGGTGGTATATATTCCCACTTTTTTGTATGCAATTTCTCCCCACCCTCGTTTTTTTTCTCACGAGTATTTACAAGGCACTGAAATTATAATATTTTCCCACTATGATCTCATGAGTGTAAAGTACATGTAGATTAATACAGCAGAAGCAGGATCTACCTTCCCCAATGAATTTTTTTATGGTTTCAAGTATGTTAAACATGCCCAACTTTTGCTCTGCAGTTTAAAAAAGAAACTATTGTTATAATCTTATTGTTATTTTTTAGCCCACTAAAGATCAATTTGAACTCCATTTTGATCCATTTTGCCTTTAAATGGTTTTTCTTTTTACTTAATGAACCTTTTTTTTTGGCTTTGCCACCAGACCTTACAAGACACCTGACAGTTAGTTAACATCACCAATATAGAAAAGTTATCTACAGTACATCCAGATAGCTAAAAGGCAGCTGATTAAGTTAAGACTGTTGGCAGAAAACCTTTAAATTAATCTTACCTCTCATTTTTGTTTTTTAATGTTTTCTGCATTATTTTTGGCTGTATTTCCAACAGCACTATTTGCCTTGTCTGAAAAAAACACCAAGAACTATTAGTTCAAATTCACCTCTGTATAATTCATATAAAATTTTTTTTTGAGTACTTGTATTTTCATGATCAATGTATCAAATTTTGTTTATACCTTTTTATAAATTTTAAATAATCTACCACAACAATTTTATGAAAAGTTGATTGGATTGGTCTCGTGTTTAAATACTCCTTTATTACTGCTCAAAGGGCTTTGTTTTATAAATACTTGGTCTCAACAATGATAATCTTTTAAAATTACTAATATTTTTAATAATTTTACTTTACCAAGAAATCACTTAAGTGCTTTTAAATGATATTTAATCCTGTCCTCTTTGAAATTTCAAAGCATTAATCTTTTTTTAATTGCTGTTCTATTCATAATACACACACTGCATCAACAACTTGGTTTCTTATTTTAAATTCACTTTTATTTATTTATTTTATAGCTTAAATTTATCCTAACTAATTGCCCATTATTGATCCAAGTTTTAAAAAAATTTTTTGGCTTGTTTTATTTTGTTGGGATTTTGATGTTCACAACTGTAAATAATTTTTACAGTATTGACAACCTGCCCCATGTTCATATTATTCTGAAGCAAATTTAATTGAATCATATTAAATCTAGTTCATAAAATTTGTTTGTCTGAACACTGATTTAGTGGCTTTTTTATTGTCCATACTGGAATGCCTTTAACTTGAAACAAATCCTGATAACAAAATAACATATAACTTTTGTATTTGATGGGTGGCAAAGGCAATGTCTCCAAATATTTGCGAATAAAAACATCTATTGTATATTTGTTGTGTTCCTAGTGTTACTTTTCAGCATAATTCATCGTTTGACGCTACTTACCCTGTTCTTATTTCTTCTCAAAATTCTTTCATATCTTTCAATCGTTTGCTTTTGTGAAGAAGGCGTTTTTTTTGAGAGTGGAAATACTGTTGGAATGTAGTCTGGGTGATATTTGAAGTTGCTTATTTTACTGAAATAGTAACATTGAAAAAATTTTGAAACAAAAGTGACAAAATGATAGTTTGATAGGTAATGATAGGTTGTCGGTCAATGGTGTCTTTTTTATGATAAGATGTTACATAGGAAAGCCGTTTGGTGTAGCCATTAGATCAGACAAGACCTTGATGTCTTAATTAATGGACTTCCAGATGGTATACAACTTGGGAGAGGTCAACCCAAGTTTTATTGGGTCTATAATTTGTAAACAAGGAGTAGTCCTACTAGATTGTTAATATATGAGAAAAGGCGTCCACAGTCAGTTGACACAGTTAAATGATGTTTAGTGTTAATAATATTATTGATGACAAAATTGAAACAGCAGCAACAATTATTCAGCCTCATTTTCCTTAAGCTCCAAAATTGAATCATAATAAAATTGTTTTATTAATAAAATGATCCACCCCCATAATGGTTTTTTAGTAAAGTATTGGTATTTATTTATTTATTGATTTATTTTTTTTTTTGGGGAGGAGGGGGGGAAGTGACATGGCAAGTTCAGTCTAATTCGAAAGGGCTACGCATGCAAACTTACTTTTTTTTTTTTTTTTGGTTTTCCCGGAATTAACGAGAGAAACATTTAACTCAGCAGTATGTTCTACATGCTATGCATTATCTGCAATACTGAGTAGCCTACAGCCGATACATAAATGTGGCTTTATAAAATGTGTCATATAGCTTTCTTTCCAGGAATGGATTACGAGCTACACATGGGTATGGTTTTGTATAGGGTTCAAGTGTAGAGCCTTTGAGCCATGTTGCAGAAGTAGACGGACTAAGGCAATGTTAACATTGTCATGTTTTACGCAAAAATGTTCATTAAGATACCTCATATTTCAATTTAAGAGGACTACATATTCAGATGGGCTGTGTCTGGGGGATTGTATTGTGATTAAGTGTATTATTTGAAATATCAGTGGCTACGAAGTTATGGTTCAAAATAAAATGCTAATCAGCAATGTCTAAAAATGTTTTGTATTCTGCAGGTTTAAGTCTTAACGTGTTAGACATAGGCCTAGTCTAATTTTGATAACTCATTTTTTAACCAATCAAATATTTATCTTATGAAAATTTTTAAAGCAAAATAACTTTACAACATTAAAGAATGATTAAGTCATTAGTATAATCACCAAACCTATAATGTAGCTGTAAAGTTAAATCTACAAATCCTGGAGCCATCATAATCATTAATGAAGAAGGGGACCACTTTTGTTTTCCTTTAGAAACAACGTAAACCGTATGTTAGGGCATAAACCTAAGACGCAACCGCGCATTGTAGCTTGTTGGTCTAGCGTTAGGTTTACAGTACAGTAGTCCTACAAAGTTTTATTAATGAACTTAAAATACTTAACATAGCAATAGGCTAAAACTTGTTCCGATTGCGAAAAATTTTTTTATTTAACGTTAGATTTAGACCTACCTGTTATAAAATGAGCAGAGCAAACGTAATGAAAGTTTGTTTTGGATCCCATAACCGAACTCATTTTTTCCTTTGCTAGGCTTAAGGCCTATCCTTTTTATAGCCTTCAGCCAAACATTTCTCCGTTCAGACTGCTTTGTCCGATTTGGTAGTAAATAATAATGTAAATCTGGTGTTTTTAAAACATTGTTGGTGCATCTATCAACACAGCAGTTCTTCACCATATTAATGTTCAATTCGACGAAAATATTGGAAAGAAGGTCAAAATCTGCAGTTAGTACTTTAGTATTAACTATCTACACCGTAGGCTAGCCTACACGGAATTCCCCAGTCTGGCAGTTAGTTTTCCCCATTCAACCGGTTACTATGCAGGAAGTACGTGATTCGCTCATCAAGTTTCCGGATGTCCGACCTCAATCATTGTCAGCGGATCCAAACTAGCCTAACGTAATCTGTATAGGGCCTAGGCGTAGACCTAAGTGTAGGCTCATATCGCAAAAGAATATTAGAATGGCAATGTTCTGTAAGAAATCAATAGAATTAATAGCCGAATATAGTATGAAAAGATAACTTTGAATACATATCTACGGAAAATATTTTGGATCTCCACATTATTTTTTGTATTTTCTCTTAATTTAGGGACACCCCAAATTCCAAGAGTTGAACATAAATGTATCGCAAAATTATTTTAGCGGTCAGGTAGCATCTGAATTACATAATCCAGAGAAAGAGGTGATTATGTTTAATGAATTGAGCCTTGAATTTCCATTTTTCTCTATTTTAATTTCATGTGCCATTGTCATCAATCTAAAAACAGGAATTAACACTTGAATTCTGAGCCCTCGACAATGAATAGTTTCAGACATGGGGCTAAATTCGATACAATATTCGGTCTTTTTGTTAAAAAATGACCTTAAATAGTATTACCCTCATCGCTTAAACCCTGTTGCTAATAGTTTTATACATCATTATATAGTAATTACTGTGAGTCTCGGCCCAAGTTTGCTATTCAACGAGTTATCGCCGCATTGCAGACGTTTTGCATGCGGCGACTTCAAAAATGTGTTGCTAGGTTACCGCCGCTGTATAAACCAAGCTTTTTAGGATTTTTGAGCATATTAATGGGAGAAAATTGAATTCGTATAGCATTTTGTTAATCGACAAGTCCTCCCCCTCCCCTCCCTCCCTTCTGCCCTCTCCCGGCCCAACCTGTCCACCCCTGCTGCAGAACAAATAACTCGCCGGACCAAATGACAATTCCAGAGAAAAGGATAAACAAAAAATTCTTTGCCAATATGCCATTATACATTATGGCGTTAAGCCTACGTCCACGTTTTGTGCTTCAAAACTAATGATGAACATATCAAATACGGCTTACGACTAAAACATATCCAAAAAAAGGATTAAATCGGAACGAATTTGTCTTCAAACAGATCATTGTAGCGAGTGCTTTAGTGTTTTCGATATACAGTAAGCGTGCGTGCGCCTAAACGCCTGAGAATTTGAATTTTCCGCGGTAGAGGGTACTGTCAGAGAGCGTGACGTCTTTCGTCCTATACTTACGTATAGGCCGAGAGTCGAAACTCCTATACCTACAGTGTTACAGAGTCGTGATACTTTTTTAAGTCAACCACCCATGTTGGTTCCAACTGAGGGCAGTAGAACTTTCTACCTCAAACAAAACGTATAAAATAATATTAAAAAAACAGATTCGTAATTTAAATGAAAAAAATATAATTTTAATTGTACTTTTTTTAAATTATAAATAATGATGTAATCGTATCTATTCATATTAGAAAAATGTGTATTTTTAAGCCTTGCTAATTATTAATTTTGTAAACTTTTGTGTATAAACACCTGGCTTCGCGTGCGAAATTCAAATAATATCGTGCGTCCATTTGAATCTCACGTACATGCGTATCGTATTTAACCGCACGCACCTGTACAAGACGTATTGTAAAAAATATGTTGCAGCATCGGACGACAGCCTGACAAGTTAGGCTCCCCTATGTCTTTTTGTGAAAAGGTCTTTGCCTACCGACTGAGCGTTAGGTATACTAGGTTATTGCATAATAGCAAATCAAATTTACAGGAATCAACACTAACAACAGTCCAAGTAAGCTTTTGATTCATTAAACATTTATCCATGATTGGTTTTGTTAACACTGAACAATGTCTAACGACTTGGCCTAGGTTTCCACTTAGTGGGTCACTTGGCCTAAGCTAGTGACGTATCCACCTTTAGCTTGCAAGTGTAATTTTGTAGTTTGTCAGTGTACGCGTGCAGCAAGCGCGTAGCGCGTTAATTCAGTTCTGTATGTACTGTAGGAAAAATATTTCTTAAGTTTCCTAATTATAATTTTAGTGTCCAAATTTGTCAATGTTTTTATCCAAATTTTATACAAGTAAATATTCAAAAATACTTAATTTGTAATAATAATATTTTTTATAACATTTTTCAAAATTTTTTGGTTCAATTTTAATTGTAATTAATTTTTTATTTTCAAATTGTTGACTCTCTACTGCCCTCACTTGGAACCAATATGGATGGTAGACGAACAAAAAGTATCACGCACCGAGGTATAGGAGTTTCGACTCTCGGCCTCCGGCCTATATGAAATATAGGCCGAATGACGTCACACTTTCTGGTACTGTTATGCGGCTTGTCGTTTGTTTACGAAACCATTCGATTTAAGCGTACCATGCGTGCGCAATACTAACGTTAGTCCAAATGTTCCTTACAGTCTATGTATAATGTACTGACTATTGGGGTCACTACGACTATTTTTTATTTTAGATTTATTTGTATTTTTCTTGACGCCAGGATGTCCTGTAAGTATGCATAATTTTAACATTTCTTTAATTCAGCACACAGTGGTGGTAAACATTTTCAATTTCGTTGAGTTCTCTGTAGAGCCCTATCATCGTCAGCGGATCCAGACTAGCCTAACATAATCTGTACAGGCGTAGGCCTAAGTGTAGGCTCATATCGCAAAAGAACATGAAAGTGGCAATGTTCTGTAAAAAATCAATAGAATAAATAGCCGAATTTAGTATAAAAAGAAAGCTCATTAATTTCTCCGGAATTTTAAATACATATCTAAGGAAAATATTTTTGATCTCCACATTATTTTCTCTTACTTTAAGGGCACCTTAAATTCCAAGAATTTAGCGGTCAGGTATAATCTAAATTACATAATCCAAAGAAAGAGATATTTAATGAATTGAGCCTTGAATTTCCACTTTTCTACTTTTTAATTTCATGTGCCATTGTCATCAATCTGAAAACAGGAATTAAGACTTGAATTCTGAGCCCTCAAAATTCAATAGTTTTAGACAAGGGGCACTACATTCCATACCATTTTTCATTAAAAATGACCCCAAATAGTAGTACAATCACCGTTAAAACCCTGTTATTAATAGGGTTTTTTTTATACATTAATATATAGTAATTACTGAGGGTCTCGGCCCAAGTTTGCTATTCAACGAGTTATGGCCTCATTGCTGACGCTTTGCATACGGCGACTTCAATAATTTCTTGCAAGATTACCGGCGCTGTACACGTATGTTCCGCTCCGTACGGCGCTGTACTACTTAGTCGAATGAGGAAACGCGCACGCGCGCCCAATTTACGTCATTGACTTTAAATCGCCGAACCTGTTTACGTTTCCATGTGAACATGGCAGGCCCGGGTTTATGGGATCCAAATGAAACCACCCACGTGCCAATTGCGGGGGAAATGAAATGTGTATATGAAATATGATTCAATACAATTTTAACATGCATTCTAAGTAATCTTACTCGTAATCAGATCTCGGATGAGAAAAATCAATACTTTTCTCGCCAAAGATATCAACACTAAAATGTACACACCCACACGTACAGGTACGAAAAGCACGGGATTGAATGTTTATCATCTTAACAAATTGAATTTTTTACAGATATAAGAACAATGTCATTTTGTAGCTCAATCTTTTCTTTTTCTTCACGCAAAAAATCTCGAGGGCCTATCGACTGGAATTTTTTTAAAGCAATCAGTAAAACGTAAACAAAGTCTTATGATCAGCGCACTTTCCCACCTTTGAGGGCGATTAGACATCCGGGCCACGTTATGTTAATTGTACCATAGTGAATAATAAAATTATAAGTGACAGTCGGTACGCGTGTAGGCCTGCGCCTAGATATATAACTGTTTAATATGGCTATTTATAGAACTCCTACATGAATGCAAAACTAGATCGGCCCAATGTGTAAATCACAGTTAATTTACTGCATGCATGCAGTGTTGTTGACATTGCAATATTGATATATCTGCAATGTGTAAACAATCGGGTATCCTTGCCATTTTTATCCAGCCACGTAACTAAGCAGATGATGTATGATAGAGGCTATTATACTTGGGAGCGTATGTGAAAGCTCATAATATCATGAAACAATACAATTCTACTCAGCCCAGCTAGTAGTTCCAGCCAACACCGAGTTTTAAGAGCCAGACAGAAATTGTAGTCTATAATGGGAAAGAATGTTATCACTATCAGACTAAACCAACTTATTAGGCCTAGGCCACCTACCGTATATTCCCTAATAAACGACTCCGGGGACCCCCCGGGGGAGGGGGGGGGGGCGTTCTTAAAAAAGGAGGGAGCCTATGTTTATTTAAGGTTAGATTTTTCAGTCAGTTATTGTGTGCATGGTAAGTTCAAGTCTTCTGTGTATTTTTTGGGCAGTTCTACAGTTTTTAAACGAGTTCTGGCTGAAGGCTAGTATTAAATCACATTGTGTATTGAATATTAATAATCAATTAATGTGTGACTTTACGATTGCCACTTTTTGGGGGAGAGAATTTGACCACTCCCCCTCCCCCTTTCACACACACTTAAAAAAAATAGCTTTAATTGTAATTTTGGTTAAATTGATTATAAGGGAGGGTATATTTTAATTTAAGAGGCATGACAGGTCCCCAGGGGAAAACAAGCCTGGCTACATCAGGTGACATACAGGAACAAGGTGAACAATTCCGGGCAAAATGTCGTAAAATGTTTATAAACCTAGAGGGAATTTCTTTTGGTTTATAGCGGAAAAGTTTTCAAAAGCACCACAAAATGCACAGACGATTTCATATTGATTCATTTCATTTTATTTTGTACGAAAATATAGTCAGTTCAAGTCAAATGCCTATCTGAAATGAAGAAAATATACCCAAACTATAATGTATATGAATCTACAGTGCATAACAAAAAGTGTGTTTTAGAAAAATCAAAAGCAAATCAATGTGCAACTATAATAAAATATCTCTACAACAAATATTTAAAAAACATTTCAATCAGGAATGAATCTGGACCATCACAAGCAAATATTGCAAAGATTATGCAGATTATGTGGGGAAAGAACCAACAAATGGGAGGAATTGGTCATACAGAAGTCTGTAAAGGTGTGCTCCAACTACAAAGAACAGATTAATAAAACTTTCAACATCGATACATCAAGTGACAATGCAGATATTCATCCTACACATATTTGCCACTCTTGTTACTGTTAACTTTCAACAAGAGAACTCAAACAGCAGTGGAACAGGCATGCCACTCTAGAGTTGGTAATTGTAGTGTATGTAACAATTTCGAAAAAGGACCTGGCAGACCCCCAAAAACGGAAGGTATCTTTTGCACCCAAGCATGACATGGACCCTGTTCAGTACCTTACTTCTTACCAAACTGGTCCAGCAATCCAGCTCAACCAACAGCATTTTCATTCAATTCCAGATCAAGCCGTATATTGCAGCGTTTGTCACAAACTGGCAAATCAAGATGCGGCCATTTATTTTGCAAACAATGCCTGATCAATCATCATCTTTTTAATAGAATAAAACTCAAATGCCCCAAGTGCCTGTAATACCTCAAATACACTGACGCAATAGCACCAAAGAGTTATTTTGATTTAGCTTTGAACAACCAACCGGCTGTTTGCAAAAAATGCAAACAGTCAGTTATTCTATGTCAAATGACCAGACACGAATGCCTCACAGATCCAGTGGAACACATCCTGCAGCATCCATTATATGTTCCACTGACTCCAGTGATGGAAGCAGTAGGCTCCCACATCCTTAAAGCCAAGCTTAACCAATCTGAGGATGGTGTAACAGCCAGTTTCAAAACTGGTGGACAGGTTAGTAATGTTTCTGATAAGTTCCATAATTGCATATTGTTCTTTTTATTCCAATGTTGCGGATAAGCAATTCAGACAGAGCTGCTCAAAGATCACGTATTCATTAAGTAACAACTATAATACAACTGAAACTTTTAAATCCAGCGACTGCTTTTATAAGCACCACTGGTAAGCAAACCCAGTACCCGACGCTACACGGGCAAACACGCTGGCATTAAAAGGCATTAATCAAAACCAAACGGCCTTGCCAATATAAATTTAAAGATACAATTAGTTAACAATTTTAATGACGAGATAAACTCTGGTGACTTTCTAACCTCAAGAAGTCACCTTATGTAATTACAAAAATACATATTATCTCGTTACAGGTGTTAATATGCAAATTTGTAATGTATGAAAGGGCATATCTCTCTATTCATTCTGAAAGATTTAAATCAAGGAAAGCTCTATAAAAACTTAACTGAACTAAACTATTGATACCGATGAAATACTTCAATGTTATAGTAAAACTTGTATTTTATAAACAACTAAAAAAATTACTTCATGCGTAATTGACAAAACCAGATAGATGTAGATCTAGGTGTTAACATACGTCACAAAAAATTTGAGATATAAAAGGTCGTAACTTTTATAAATTATATCAGTATATGTGACTAGTATCAAAGATTTACATAAATTAACAGGGGGTATTAAGAGACTCAAATTCCTTTTTCATTGTTACTAGTTTCTATGAGAAGTAAATTATGTGTCAATGCATAACTGTCAGTCAATCAAAGAGTTCAAATGAAGATTTTGTTTGATCTTTTCCTTTGACAGCCTCTTAGAACTCTGCTTGTACCGAAAGCACGGGTATCATCAGCTGATGCTTCAAGAACAACCATTAAGAGATGAAGATCATCTCTTGCATCTGTTCGAGAATGTATCAGCAAAGGGGAAGCTGCCACACAGCTTGTAGATGAAGTAAGGAAGGAGGAACTAGATGCTGGCCTGCAAGCTTTGCATGCCAGCAAAGTGACAATACCGAAGGGAGACTTTCTGAACTTGAAAGCAGACATGGTTTCTTCCTGGAAACGGAGTAGAGAATTACGAAAGTAAGTAACCACCTGTAATGAAACATCACTTGTAATGTAACCAATGATTCCATTCCTGTCCATGTCAACCAGTGCCTTGATTACAAGAGATTATTTTTTTCATATCTGTTTGCATGTTAACAAAGATTTTCATTCATATCTAAACCATTTTTTTTTCTTTTTTCAAAGATGGTTTACAGAAATATGGTATGGAAAGTGAAAAATCAATGCGAGTAGAGGAGCTCAGCGTAATCGATGATAACATACGGGCTGAATGGATTTCCCTCCTGTTTAAAGGCACCGATGGTGCATTGGAGGTTAAAAGAACACCAAGCATCGGAGTGAACTCCCTTGTTCAGAAAGTCATGCATCAATTAGATGGAAATAACATGTGACAAACACGATTCAATTTGCGGCAATGAAATATAAATTGACTTAAGATAATGTTATGTGCATCTTAGTAATACAAATCAGTTACATTGATTCTTGTAAATCATTATTAAAGGAGACACAATTTTATATTATTCATATAATAGAAACAAAAAGAACAAATTTTCATACAAAGGTGTAATACCTCCCACAGCAATCTAACATAATTTGTTATTATTAAAAACTGTAATGCTACTACCATGGGAGCTGCAATTTATCAGCCCAACAGGAAGTTGGACTGCTTTGTATCTACAATTTTTCTCAAAATTTCAAGCTGATGAAAAATTGTTTACCTTTTTTTGTAAGGGTCAATGACCGTTTTGTGTATACATGAAAACATACTGTTAAAACTTTGAGTCACATCATTTTGCAATATCAACTTTTTAAAGAAATACATTATAATGAGTATGTTTTTGTTGGGGAAATGATGTCATCATGCACAAGAATTTAAAACAGAATTGAACAAAATGGCAACCTCCATGTGTCAACTTCAAATATGAACAACTGGTGATAGGAATAAGATTTTGATTTGCTGATTTTTATGGCTGGTCTATATTTTTATCCTCTGTCCATGAAATAATGATGGTATCAGACTTTTATATCTCCTTTAAGTATCAGTATATTATTTTTTCTTTGGCAGACTTAACTTACTCACTTGACATGACTTCATCCCCAAGAATGAATTTTGGGTCAAATTTGGGGGTGATAAAGGTGAAAATACCGTTAAGCAAATGATCCAAATAGGCAATGTTTAACAGACCAAACGCCGTTTGGAACACAATTGTAGTTTCCCTCTTTCCAGCTAAGGACACAGCAGCCAACCTGAAAACTGCTTTATCCAGACTACAGGAACAACTTCCTGCTTTACAACAAGCAACATGGAGGTAATCATTGTTGTGTATATTTTTCATCAGGGTACTTATATTAAAGATTGACGGAAATTAATGATAACTAGAATACATCCAAATAGGTTAGCTACTATAAATCTATTTTTCTCCTCTTTCCAAATAAATTGTGAAGAACATACATTTTGTCATGGTGTCCTAAAGGAGCTGGTGGCTTTTAACACACAAAAAATGTGTTTTTGTGAAAAGTTGACTTTGCCATAGCTTTGATGTCATTGATACTTTCTTCAGTTAGCAATTTATATTTAAGTATTCATAACATGAAGACTGTCGTACCAATTGCATGTAAGAGTTGAATTAAATTTTTCTTGAAACTTAATACAAATTATGCCTTCACTTTACGGCCCCAGGCAGCCCCTTGAATTAAATGAAATTTGATTGATTTCTTACAGGAATCACACTATCCGTGTTTTTGCGTTTAGTGACTACGAGTTCCTTAGAAGGATCTATGGAATAATGAGTGCAAGTGGTAAGCTCACTTAAAATTAAATGATTTTTTAAGTCATACATTGATCAACAAAGAATTCATTCATGGTCCAGTTTATAATGAAATCTTTATTCCAATAATTTGTTTCTAGCTCGACACCCCTGTTTGTGGTGCACTTGCACGAAAGCTCAAATGATGGTACCTTTGTCTTCTCGTGGTAGATCTGCAGCAAGATCCTTGAGCCAGCTGAAGAAAGATTATCAACGATTTGTACAAAGTGGTGGCAACCCATTAAATGCAAAAGAATTCAATAATGCCATTGATAGACCACTCTTTGACATCCCACTGAATCAGGTAAAATATGTAAAGAAAATATAAGAAAAAAATGCTCATGTTTAGTTTCAAATCTTTTCAAAACTGCAAATCAAATGTACTAAAAGAGATATACATTATTTTATTTTCCTTGAAGTGATATGGTCTTACCTCTTTCCACATTTTTGAAATTATATTCATCATGCATGAACCAAGAAAAAAGTGACTTGCAAGTGTTTCTATATTACAATAATTAAACATCTACCTTTATAATTCACCAATTTGAAAAGTTTGTTTTGAAAAGTAATGCTACAATAACACTAACCAATGATAAACTGGATTTGTGCATGTAAAATACTATCGGATATATGAAAACAGATTTTTCTTCTTCTATCTCTTCAGGTGTGCATCCCAGGCTGGCACTTAAGCTTGGGTTTATTCCTCAAACATTTTAATTCGTTTGAGCAGAGATGTCACCAACTAGATATTCTCAGCTCTCAGCATCTAAAGGGCAGCATTCCCACCCTAAACATCACACAGACTTTTTATAAAATAATGAAGGACAGAGATACTGCTATGAAGTGTGAAGAGCAAGCAACAGAGCTTGATAAGATGAGGGAGCATCTTTGCTTATCGACCACCTACCTCTCCTGCAGGATGAGTCAAACATCCAGCTGTATAATGAAGCAAGTTCCAATCACATGAAAGAAAGAGATGATCTGCTAAGTTAAAAGTGTCTCTATTAGCAGGGGTCAAAATTGAAAGAAAAAAACCGCCACAGGAATTTCTCAAATTATATTGCTCGGGATTAGATTTCACTATTCCACCTTTTTGCCAATAAAGGACGAAATCCTGTCTTCAAAATAGGCTGTATTTACAATTACTTCATTGGTAAATGTGTGCAGATGTGTATGTCGGTTATTAGTATTCACATGATGTAGCATCCCATTGCGGAAAGCCATAAAGTACATGTGAAAATAGCCTTGCATGTGTATTTATCATTAATTGTGATGACAATTGCAGGCACGGTGGGAAAACTTTTTCTTACTTAGGAAAAAATATGTTACGATTATCTTGTTTGACAACTTGCAGGTTTGAGCAGAAATGAAGTTATTGATCATTGATGCCACATGCTTGTGAAAAAAAACACTGAGCTCGGAACAGTGGAAAATTCTACCCCTGATTAGTAGTGATTATAATTACAACAATTATTTTTACAATTTCACTAGAAAGAATAAATTATTTCTTACTATCTCTTCTGTTTTTTAATTTCAGCTCAAACAAGCCCAAACCCTCAAAAGTTTAACCTTTGCAATTGGTCAGAGGCCTATCACAAAGGAAATTGATGTGACCCTCCAGAAAATGAAGGTTTATCGACAGGCTTACTATGGAAAGAGCTTTGTGGGGAACCACGTTCATAAATGCTGTAAGGTAGTATATCTTCAATATTAGATTCTTTTGCTTTCAGCTAAAATAACTAAACTATACATTTTCAAGAATACAAATTTTGATTATTTAAGCCTTTTTTTTAGAAAGCTCTTAATGCATTATTGTAGTAATCTTTGTCAGCATGCAAATATACATGAAAATAAGCATGAGTCCAAACCTACAGTAATTCCTAATTAGGAATGTGGAAAATGTGATTTGATTTTCTCATTTCAGACTTTAATACTTTTCTTTCAGAAAGAAAACATTGAGCTCCTTACCAATTCTGTCGTCAAGAAGACTCGAGATATTTGCCCACAATTGGTACCCCAGGCTCAGCTGATAGCTGAAAAGTATAAAACACTGTTCCGTCTATTTGCAGCATGCCACAAAGTATACAACACGGCTAGTTCGTTAAGTGACTTAGATATTTCTTATCTAGGTATGTTGGCCTGAAAGAAAAATGAAAACAAAAGAATATCTTCATTGATTATGCCATTTGTAATAAATTTTGATGATGTAATGAAAAATTGGAATAACACTTGTTTGAATTAACTTAATTTGCATTCTTTTTTATTTCTCCTTTCAATTAGAAATGACCATCACCAGCTACTTGGAATATTTCCGGGTCAATTTTCCTCAAGAGACAGTGCCCCCCAAAATGCACTTATTAGAGGATCACACAATACCCTTTCTGAAGGAGTGGCATGTTGGGCTTGGCTTCCTTGGAGAACAAGGTGGGGAATCAGTACATGCTAAATTAAAGACAATTCAAAATGATGTCCGTGGACTACCAAATGAACTGGACATCTGGAAGTCCGTAACGACTACTCATTGGATACAGACAAGACCTGGTGCAAATTAATTGTCTTTTTTTCCCCCTTCAAAATGGAACATTCGATATTTTACAACATCTATGCGTTTATAGAAATGTCCATGGCCGTAAAACAAAGAGTGAATGAAGACCCACTGGGAATTGAACTCTGGCATGCCAAGCATGAGCTATTACAGCTAGACCAAGGATGTTTCTAAATGCAAACAATTGCTTACTTGATATCACTTGAAATGTCTCTATATATGTATTCAACATAATTTGACAATCAGCAAATCATATTTGATATAACCAGTTTACCATTCATGCAAAATTTTAAAAATGTTTATCTATATTTCCCCCCATTACATTACTCTGTGTCACAAGTAGGCTTGATTTGTTGTATTCCACATCCAATCTAGTCCACATAGCTTAACTTTGTTTACTTGTTGTTGTTGTTGTGCTCAGGAAGCAAATTTCTTTGTATATAGGCAAGTTATACACAGCACAATCTGTTCTTCTTTGGAAACAAAAGGTACATATTTTGAAGATAAAGTGTTGAACATATTTTGCATATTTGTTAAAAATGAAGCATAGTCAACTGTTTATGGTGTTACTTCTAGGACGACAACAACTCGTTTATGCCCATCGGTTTTGAGAAACCCATATTTTGTTCTTCTTGAAAGTATCATATTTTTCTCTTCGATCAATCATTCAGAGTTCGTACTTCTATTTCTGTATACCAAAATACAAACAACTGATGCTGATACTTCTTAATATTTACGCTTGGGATACTTGACCTGCAGATCTACAACGCTGCAAATTACCAAAAATTAATTGGTTGAAAAAAACAAAAACATTATTGTTCCAACTGGGTTCAGGTGAAAGGCCTAACGTTAGGTTTTTTTTTTTTTTATGGGGCCCAAGGTGTATCGAGGGGGAATATCCTTTAAAAAAGTCTGCGGAACCATCAAATAGGATGACTGCGCCACACCAGAGTAAAAAGTGAAAAATAACAGCTGTGGTTTATATTCTGCGATAAGTCTCATCTTTTATTTGAGAAACTTCCTCTGGCCATGGCATATGCCCAATGTAACTATTTGTAACTGTTACTGTAGTGTTAGGCCTATTAAGGATGGGTACAAGTTACAACGCCAACAAGTTACAGTAACTTCTTACACTCTTAGTCAAACAGACCCAAATGTTATTAATTTATTTAGTCATCGGATATCAACCTTCAGTGCTTTTAATAATCACTTTTTGTAATACTAGTAATGTGTTAAAATTATTATTTGTCGCTACTTTAAAGTTGATAATAATTAATATGAATGTTTACAACTTTTTTTATCTACAATGGCAGACGACCAAAACTTGTTTACCTCATTCATATCGTTGAATCACGTGCGGCCTACGGTGGGCATAATCTTAAAATAAAATCGACTTTCACTTTTCTTTCTAACAACATGCTTGCATGTTTTCCTTCTCTTTTTCCTGCAATATATGATGAAGCTATCTCTTGGAATACTTAAAATGTTTCTTCTGCTGAAGGATTCCATCATTGTTTTCACGTTCTATCGCTTCAAAGCGCATTTTTCGGCAGTCCCTCGTGACCTATCAAGTCTCGTTCTTGGTTCGGATGCGGTTTTTCGCACAACACGTATGCGAGAAAAACCAAAAAATTGAATATTTAACAGTAAAATGATTCATATTCATGAGTATTTTTCTCCGTATTTCATCGATAAGCAATTTTAAATAATGCATATCATATTTGAGAAACTTTTACTAGGTACATTTTAGCTATCGCACCCGGAAGCCCTTTTTTTTCTGCAGCCCAGGATTGCCATTACAGATTTTTTCAGCCAATCATATACAAGAATGACAATGACGTAATTAAATATGAATATTCATATACAACTTTAGGACGTTTAAAGTTGCATATCCATATATATTGGCAGACACCATTTGAACTGCTGTATATATATATGCTACAATTAATTAATAGTTTAAAAAAAAAAAAAAATTCGCAACTCAAATTATTTGAGTGAAAATGACTAAGATTTAAAACTTCAAACTAGCCATTTCTAGTACTTTTGGCTGTTATTACGTCATGTTTGTGCAAATTGCAAAAGCATATCCAGAAACTAGGTAAACTTGAAACTTTTTGTCCAAAAAGGAAAATAATATGGGACTTAGGAAGTTAGGGCCTAATAAAACAAACAATGAAACTCACTACGACTACGCACTCCACCTTAAACAAAGGAGCTTTCAATTTGAAGGGTATTCTATAGTTACTCCCATACTCCATAGTGCAAACACTGCTGTAACTTTAATGCAAGGGAAAGTCGCTTAACTACTACTATATAAATTTGGTCGTAATCTTTATACAAGGAGCGAGTGTTAGAACTTCACTCACACACCACTTACCGAGATATTGTCAACTACTTCCTCGATATTCAAAGGAGGATTCGCTTCGTAGCACATTTAAATTGTGCCATATCTGTAGTGTCAGGTTTTTTTCCATTGTTTTCCAAAAAAGTAATGTTATTCACTCGCGGTCATGGAATTACTAAGTTCCAAATTATTTTGGGGGACGATATGTCATAAGTTGTGTATGAATATTCATATCTAATTACGTCATCGTCATTCTTGTATATGATTGGCTGAAAAAATCTGTAATGGCAATTCTGGGCTGCAGCAAAAAAAAAGCGCCACCCGGAAGAAAATTCAAGTTTTAACATGATGACGTCAGGGCTTCGCACAATGTAAAACTCGTTAAAAAAAACGGATTGAAGAGTTTCGTCAACAAATATAGCAAATTAAAGGAATGGATTTTTACGTAGAAAAATAGTTTTATATTTTGTTTTCTGTGATTCATATAGATATATCTAAACATGACGTCACATCTCTCACACACGTGCGAGTAAGAAGGTGTGGTGAAGCGCACGTGGAGAAAATATAAATATTCATCTATATTTCAACCTCGCGCATGTGCGGCAACTAAACGCTGCGTCGTTACATACGTATGTATAAACCAAGGTTTTTAGAATTTTTGAGTATATTAATGTAACTAAAATGAATTAATAGCATTTTATGGCATTTGTATTTGAAAAACACAAGAAACTGGGCACAGTGAAATTTAACCGATTTAGATGGTTTTTTGCAGCTATATAATGGCACGTTACTCATTTGTATATGATAAAAATAGGAAACTGGTCGCAGTGATTTTTTCTAATGCATCTAATTTAGATGATTTGTATACAGCTATACATTTGGTAATGCTTTATTACTCATTTGTATATGTAAAAAGTCAGGAAATTGGCCGCAGTGAATTTTTTAAAGATTCATTCAATTTGGATGATTTGTATGTGAAAAACAAAGGAAACTGGGTGCAGTGAAGTTTAACCGATGTATACAGTTATATAATGGCACATTATGCATTTGTATATGATAAAAACAGGAAAATGGTCACAGAGATTTTCTTTAGTTTCATCGAATTTGGATGAATTGTATACATCTATACAATTGGTAGTGGCACATTACTCATTTGTATCTTTAAAAAAACGGGAAACTGGTCAGATATCTTTTGAATGCATTTTATGTATTTATAAATTACAGGAAATAAGTCATAGCAACTTTTTATCAATCCATCTAATTTGGATGATTTGTATACAGCTATACATTTGATGGCACATACATTACACATTTTGTATTTTTAAAAACACAGGAAACTAGTCGCAGAGAATTGATGTCGATCCATCTCATTTAGATAAACTTTTATACAGCTATACATTTGATAATGGTACTTTAGGCATTTGTATATAAAAAAAAACACAAGAAATTTGGCGCAGTAATTTTTTACCAATTCATTTATGTTTGGATGATTTTTATTCAGCTATACATTTGATAATGGCACCTTACACTTTTCTATATGAAAAACAAAGGAAACTGGTCGCAGTGAATTTTTTTACCGATCTATCTAATTCAGATGATTTGTATACACCTATACATTTAATACTGGCATATTAGGCATTGGTGTATGAAACACACAAGAAACTGGGCGCAGTGAAGTTTAATTGATCCATCTAATTTAGATGATTTTTATTCAACTATACATTTGGTAATGTCACTTTACACATTTGTATATGAAAAACACAGGAAGCTGGCCACAGTGAAATTTTACCGATTCATTAATTTGGATGATTTCGATTTTTATACAGCAATACATTTTGATAATGACACATTACACATTTGTATATAGAAAACAAAAGAAACTGAGCGCAGTGAATTTTTACCAATCCATCTAATTTAGATGATTTTTATTCAACTTTACATTTGGTAATGACATCTTACACATTTATATATGAAAAGCACAAGAAACCGGTCACAAGAAAAAATACAAAAGTGCCTCTTTTGAAAATGAAAAGTGCCCTCAATTACTGTCAAAGGTGCAAAAATTGGTGGAATTTGTGCACATTTTAACATAAATGACAAAAATGCCCCTTTTAAAGTTAAATGCGCCTAATTACTGACCCAATAGTAAGAAACTGGACAATTTTGTGCGTGACTTTATTATCTAAAGACAGGGAGCAGACATGCATATGCCTTGGGGAATGCCCTCAAAGAGGTAGTGCCTACCCACTTTTCGAAAGCTTCCTATACCCCTGTGAACGAAATATTTGCGCTGATGAAAATAAAGAAAATATCTTTAGTTGCAAATAAAAAATAAATCATTTGCACTTGTGCTTCCCACTCTAGTCAAAAACAAGTGTTTGCTGTTATGTTGATATAGACAGATTCAAAATTGGTAAGCTGCATTATGGGTGACGTTTGTAAAATATTTCCCGATCGGGAGATCAGACTATACTAAACTGATGATAGTAACATCAGGTATATATATTTTTATTCTTTCAGTTCCAGACCAAGATAATGACAGATTATCTGAGTGGGCTTGCGTACACAGCTATGAGACCAAAATTTATGAGATTACAATCAATCCACAAATGATAACAGCAGGCCCATGCTGACTGTAACTTGAATCAGAAGTTATCACAATATCTTATAATGAAATATGTGTATATATATATATATATATATATATATATATATATATATATATATATATATATATATAGATATATATACATATATATATATACATATATATATATATATATATATATATATATATATATATATATATATATATATATATATATATATATATATATATATATATATATATATATATATATATATATATATATATATATATATATATATATATATATATATATATATTCATATTTATATTTGCTATGATTTATTAAAGCCAAAGTTTCAGCATTTAATTTGCTATGATTGTGATTTGCAAGCAATTGATTGAGAAAAAAAAAATGATTGTTGAGTTTAAGTTCATTGGCTCAATTATTGATTGATTTTTGGAGTTTAAGTATATTGGCTCATTTATTGATTGATTGTTGAGCTCAAGTGTATTGGCTCATTTTTCTATTCATTTTGTACAATTTCTATAACAAAACAGTGCCAACAAATATTTGAAACAAAATATCTCTATCTTTCATGAGCACTCTTCCCTAGTGCAATTCAAATACATTTTTGTATCATCATCAAACCATTTTGTTTCATCAATCAGATGTATTTTATACATGAAATTTGAAAATAATTGGCATTTTGTACATTCGAAAGAATATTTTTGTAATACATTTTAAGAGAGGAATATTCTTCCTTGAGTTTTCAATGCAGTTGTGTGCTTTTATGTTCTATTTGTATATATTATTCTGTCAGGTGACATAATTAGGCAGCTGACATGGATGCTTCAAAGTTTTACGAAAAAATTGGTTCCTTACTCCAAATTGGAAAGAGCATTGAAATCTGATCTTTGAAAGGTGGGGTCAGTCACAAAGAACAATGTCATCAAGATTCCTCTGACTTCCCCAAATTTTGGTTGATATAAAAATCCACTGTTGAACGGAAATGAAGAATTTACGAAATGAAGAATAAGGAGAGGTGAGGGCAATGCTCAAGATTTTCAATTCTATTTTCAAACTCAAGTTCTAAGAGAATAATCAAAGCTGTAGTAGATAGATTAGGTATTTTACATTCCTTTCTCAACAGCTAAGGTTATATAAAAATGTCCATAGCTGTTTGATAAATCAGTTGTAAAGCATTGGTGAATGAAGACCCACAGGGGACTGCACCCATGAATTCTGGCTTCCCGTGCAGTGCTATGACTGCTAGACCACAGAGTAATTTACATAAATTGTGATCTAAGGGCGCACTTAAATTATCAAACAATATCTGGTTGATGATATCATCTTCTCATGATCTGATAATTGGAGTGAAGTTCAGATGTTTACAAGAAACTCTTCAATGAAAGTATTCTGAAAAAGCGAACACAGTAAAAGCTAATATTTTATTTAAAAAAAGACCTGTTAGCAAATGATACATATGTTTGTGATGACTGTGTCAACTAAACTGTAGAAGCAATGATCTCCCACTCACCCACAACCTCCTGCAAGCTCTAATGACCCCTCCCATCCCACTCTCCAAAACCAAATACCAATGAATTCTCAGTTCCAGTAAAGTAAATTTAAATAAAGACAAGAAGAAGATATAAGCCTGGTTCAGAAAGCACGTATTGCTAATTTTAGCACAGCTTGAAGATTGTCACAGAAGATCTTAATATTCTCATAAACTTTGTTATACATCAATATATAATAAAAGAATGCCTTTGGAAGAATCTCTTGAAAGATCTTAAAACATTTTCCTACACCTTAGTACCTTAGTAAAGCAACAGACATATGGCCATCCACTGTAGAATTAAAAAAAAAATGTATATACTAATAATAATTTAGTCTTCTCTAGTGCCTCTCTAACCTTGTGCTCAATGTATTGTGTAGTCGATTCACAAACTAAAAATGTGGGGCATCATTATTTTTTTAATTTTGCATGATGTTGTTTTATTAGATTCTGAGATAAGTTGAGGGTTGAAAAAAGCGTGATGTGTGTTGGACAGGAGAAATGACATTATTTGTTACAACATTTTCTTCAACAAACTGTCCATATCTATCCTGTCTATGAAAGTATCACTTCTGGTGGTGCAGTTAAAGTTGCTTTAGACTAAAAAGTGAAGAAGCAGTTTTCTAGAAACCTTTTAATCCATGTGGAGAGCAACAAAACTGCTCTAAGAGCAATGTGGTTTCTAAGAGTCGTAACAATAACAATTTGATGAATATTTGAAACATTTACCAATAAGACTGGTGGGTCCTAGATCTCATTCAACTTTGTAGTTATTCAAATCAAAGTAAGTTCCTCTCATCCAATTTGGAAGAGTAACAATGGTTCCATTAACATTAAACAAAATCCTTTTTTTCTTTCTATTTAATCTCAAAAATTGTGCCATCTGCATGAAAATAGCATGCAATTTTTGTACAAATTTCTTTAATGAAATTAAACAAAAAAGATTTTCTCCATAATTTGATTATTCAAAATATCATTCTACAATGTTTTTTAGGCATAGATCTATTGAATACATTTGTCATACCTAGACAACAATTACTGTAGTTGCATTAACAGGAGAGAAAATTACGACATACAATCCCCCATTTTCATTGACTCACAAATAAGTTTACATGACATTGAAAATTACACAATTATATACATATAAAGCAAACTCTAGACAAGTTTATTTCCTATAAGTGCCAAAAATCTAAAATTGTTACTTTACAAACTTTTCACTACAAAATCCTCCAAAGAAAAAAATGCTGCACAGGTTTGGCAGGAACATGTTTGAGGACTTTGAAAGAAGCAGAAATATTATGACAAATTGTCCAAAACGCCACCACACAGATTCAAAGTTACTTGTTTTGTACCTTTTCACAATAAACTGCCCTCTTAATCAAGGCCAGAACAATGTTTTTAAGATTGAAGAAAAAATTAGTGGGAGTTTAGGGTCCTGGAGGTGGAGAGGGAGGGGGGAATATTTGATGCTTGCTGAATCTTATTTTAAATTGGGCCATTGTGTATAAGTTTGAAATCCTATACAAAGTATTGCTAATGACATAATTTATAGTTGTTTGCTTTTTCAACTTGCATTCACACCCTCAAGTCAGATTATTTACGCTATGATTTATAGGGTCTGTATGCATAATGGATACATGAACAGATCTTTGCAACTGTTTCTGAAAGCACTTGCTTTTGAGGTAAAACTATAAAATATATATTTTATAAGTTTAATTATTGTATTCATTAATGCAACAATCAAATTTTCAACCTGCCATACAATATAGTTACAGTGAAATCTGTTGCAGAGGCACAAATCAACAAAAACGAAAAAATTGTGTGGTTCTGATGCTTTTTCCAAGCTGAATGATTTTGTATTAATTGTATGATATCATTGCATATTTGACATGACAAATCATTCTTGAGATTTTGTGTTTACATGCTCTTTTCAGCAAAATCATACTAAGCCTATTAATAAAATTCCTTTTTTATAAAATGAACATGTACAAACTAGCTAACATCTTAATTCTACTAAATATGAAACAAATAGACAGGTGATTTTTATAATATTAGCATTTCAAGATTTTACATCAAGCCTCGCTTACTCATTAATGTATGCATGACATCACCACAAAACTGTAGGGCACATTTACAGACCATGGGCTATCTGTGTACCGCACATGACGTGAATCCAGTATGTTTTTGAGATACCGTGTTTACAAGGTATTTTCCAAAAACCATATTAAGCCCCGCCCACTATGCATATTATTGATATTCAAAGTTATTATACAATGAGCATGTACAAACTAGCTACTATCATAATTATACCATATATGAAACAAAACAGACATGCGGCTCTTAAAATATGAGCATTTCAAGATTGTTACATTAAGCCCCGCCTACTAATTAATGTACATGATATCAGTATCAAAAACAATAGGGCATATCTACAGATCATGGGCTACCTATGTACCAACTATAACATGAATCATGTTTCCATTCTTGAGACACTGTGCTTTACAAGATTAAAAAAAATATACATGTTAAGCCCCGCCCATAATGAATATTAATGAAATTCAACAGTTTTGTACCATGAACATGTACAACGAGCTAACATTACACCAAAAATGAAACAAAGCAGACATGCAGTTGTTAAAATATGAGCATTTTAAGATATTTACAGTAAGCCCAGCCTACTCATTAATATGCACGAAGTAAATTCCAAGAATTCGCCTATTCTGCATGCCTCTGCAACTTAGACCACTTTTTCATCAACTCAATAATGGTACACATTTAGATTGTTTATTAACAGATATATTTTATATTGACAAGTAATATACAGTTGTCATAGGTTTGTCTATTAATTGATTGATGCATATTTTTATTGAAACATAAATTGATTAATAAATATTTGTTCAGTGATACATATATCTATTCATCAGTTCATTAATACATATTTTCCATGAAATATAATGATGATAGCGGTATTGTGTGAACGTATGATCCATATATGTTCGTGTGTCAGCGTATGTGTTTGACTAAGGCTGTATGGGGAGGGGTCATGGGGATGTGCGTCTCTTTGTTGATGAGTCTAAAATAACCTGTTGGAAAGTTCTCGTGAAGATCGGGTGCCAAATGTTTAGTTTCATTGTGTAGGTATATATTTAATAGAGGTGGTATTCAGGGGCGTCGGAAGAAACTCTGGGCAAGGGGGCCAGAAAATCAAGTGAGGGCACTTTTTGGCAGTAATTGACGAGCACTTCTCATTTTTTTCTCATAAGTTTTCGAAAAAGTTGGGGCACGTGCACCTAGCTCCGATTCCTACACATATGGCTTGAGGAAGGTAAGGAACGGCTGCCGGAGTGATAGTAAATTTTGTCTACTGTAAATTTGGGTCCTTGGTCCTTATTTCCTAAGTAATGTCTAGTGAATTTGGTCCCCTCCGGACTAATTTTACTAGGCAATTTACTGGTGTTTTCTGTACGGTTTCTTCAACTAATTTTGTGTACTGAAGTGATAAGTTAAAACCAAAAGTTACTTTTACACCAGTGAGGAACAGTCGAAGTGGGAGTAATAGTACTGTACTACAGTAATCAATGCCAACGACAATGTGTTATGCCAAGTGCTCCTTCTCAAAGTTAATGGCACTAATTCATTAAACGGCGATGAATAGGTTGTGCATAAACGTGGAATTACTTTGATAGACACAATTCTTAAAATAATTTTTATAGTATATGGGGATCGTATTTTGTAATTGCTATGAAAAAAATACAGCCTTTCCACAATAAACGACGTCGACTAGGAACCCATTATTAAATACACTTTTAGGCCTATCAATGTGGCTACCAAGTTTAAAGGATTAGGTTCAGTGGTCAAGCAAGTATATCTTATTTGGAAGGGGACTTCAAAAGAAACAAAATGGTGAAGAAAGCTTTCGAAAATCTTATTCCGTTAAGGAGATATTTAAGTTTAAAGTTTGGTATCATTTGTGTAGAAATGACTGAAATCAGACGAGTTGCGATGTCATAGCCTCAGATTCATCAGTCTTCATGTATTCCATCATATATTAGGCAATTCTGTGGCTTAAAAACATACGATATGTCAAAAAAGTAATAACACTGAATCTAGGAAGGTATTATTATGATATACCACCTAAAGAAAGTTTGAGGATAAATAATTTGAATAGTGAAAAGATTAAATAAACTTTTTTTTAAATACATAAAGACTGAGGAATCTGAGGCTGTGACATCACAACTAATCTCAGTCGTTTCTACAGAAATGATACCTAACTTTAAACTTAAATATCTCCTTAACGGAAAAAGATTTTTGAATGCTTTCTTCGCCACTTCGTTTCTTTTAAACTCCTCTTTCATTGAAGATAAACTTGCTTGACCACTAAACTAATCCTTTAAAAGAAAGTGTGCCAGGATTTCCTATTTTCCCCAGAAAGGTTCCCCATTTATTCAATTCTATTGTCATAGGTGGGATTTTTATATTTTTTAGGAGAGGAAAAAGGGGAGCAATCCCCCTCTCCTTCACACACTTTTTTTCCTCCCAATGTATATCCTTTTCATGGTGATTTTTTGTATTTGAGTCTTCGAAAAATAACCTTCGTTTCCGGGAAATTTCTTCCATTTTCGAGCAGGTTTTTTCGATTTTAGGGAATTTTTGGGCCAATTTTCAGGGGCTTTCTTTAATTTCCATGCAATTTTTGGAAAATTTCCTTAAAAACCAAGCAATTTTATTCAATGGGCCAATTCGAGAAATTTCCTTTATTTTCAGGTAGATTTTCTATTTTTGTGAATGTTTTGGCCAAGTGTCCTCAATATTCTAATATTAGGGGGCTTTCCTTAATTTTCCAGGCAATGCTCTGAACATTTCCTACATTTCCGGGCAATTGTCTTAAAAATTCTTGAAATTTCCTTCAATTTTCGAGCAGATTTTTTCGAAATTTAGGTCCAATTTCCTTACATTTTCTTCCATTTCGGGGCAGTTTCACGATTTGAGGAAATTTCCTTTATTTATTGGGAAATCCGACAAATCACTTATCAAAAGGGTACATTTTACCTCTCAGCCTGACTATATAAGATCAGTGCCCAAATATCATATTGTCGTTATCATGCAGTCAGGAGTGCATGACCCAGATACCTAGCAGAGTCGGGCACGATTCTTCCCGACTCGTGAATATTTTGGCCAATTTTCCTCAATATCAGAGAGCTTTCCTTAATTTCCGAAACATTTTCTTCATTCAGGGCAATTTCCTTCATGATTTTCACGATTAAGATAGGTATCCTGCCAAATGAAAAGGGGGTCTGCCGCCCCTCCCCCATCGTCCAGCCATGCATACACGTAAAAGCTGTGGAAGTATAGCCAAATAATTCTTATTTTCAGTTTAATATAGCATTTTTAAAACTGTGCCACTGAAATGGTGTCAGTGGTTTAGCCAATGGGAGAATGTAATGAACCTCCCACTTTTTCAAAAGCAGCTTGTTACCAAGGTCCTTGGACCCCACTTTGAGTACTCAAATATATTTCTTTACCATTACATATTATTTATAAACTTGGGTGATGAAAAATAGTGTGTATGCCCAAGGGTGTATCATTTAACCTTTTACAACCAGTTTTTCACATTATCATATTATATTGGTCAAGTGAGGAAAGGTTATTTCTCACAAATTTGTTCAAAACGTTCCTTGACCCAAACTAGAGCTTCCCTGATTCAAATATCAGGGTGAAAAATTTAGTGGCTCACCCCAAAGATTTGCTAATCACTTTTTTTCTGTAATCAATATTACAAACATACATGGATTATATGTTAATGCTTACCCCCCCCCCCATCTCCCAATCATCTTTTGCCTCTCCAATTAAAATTTCTTAGTCGCCTATGTTGCCAATACCACCACAAATGCACATTAAAACACTTTTCTTTTCAAAGAAAAAGGCTATCAATTTCAAAGAGCTGGCCCCACAATCTGAAAGGTAAAAAACAGTAAGAATAACATGAATTATATGTAAACTTCACACAAACAAAGCATAATTATTTCTAATAATTTATTTTCAACTGAACAAATAGAATAGAATGATATAATTCACATGTACTGTATAAATGAGGAAACAACATGACATACTGAAAGATGAGAATTATTGTATCTTATGTTTTAGTACAATTTGATCAGCAACTGTGCAGTAGGTTTAATCAACTACATGTATTCAAAGATTCACTGAAGAAAAAATCTTGCCAGTATAACAAATTTGCAGTACATTACTAATTTTTAAGAAAATTTCACTAAGCGACCACAATCACATCTAGTGTAACTGATGCGAGGCACAAAAGAACATGTGCATTTGAACACTTTCAGAATTAGAGGGCATATTTAGTATGACATAACATGCATAAACTTTCCTTTATATGATATTAAATGTTTTAAAAACGTGTATTCTATGACTGTCTGGGAGCAGCCGTTTTGTTTCTAAATTGTACAAGTTACAAAACCATGGCGAAAATCCTGGTCGCCCAGTGAATCAGAATTTTGTTCACTGGGCGACCAAAAAAGGTCAACTGAGATCAACTTTCCTGAAAATTGTATTATACCCCAAAAACAGTGCGTATAAATGTGCATGTCTAGTTTTTAAACATGCATCACCCACAACAAAAACACTCTCCAACAAAACATTTGTATAAAACTACAAAATGTGTTTTTATTTAAATCAGGACCTAGTGTGCTTTGGACAAATTTGGAATTGCAATTATACAAAATTACAAAAATGCAAATCCATGGGGTTGCTGACTTCATCATCACTTATCCTACCCATTCTATACTTTATAAACATCTAATTCAAAAGCTTGTCATTTAACGATGACCTATGACCTTTCACATGAATGTTGATTATTCTGCATATCCGCCTTGACCTCATAATAGTTCACATTTGATCTTTCCCATCACATCAATCTAATATTCACCATCTGGCACCCATAATAATTTGTAGGTGTCATTGGTACAGTATATATATATATGGGTGTACAAATTGATCTTTAAAACACAAAAAATGGCCTACAAACAATTAAGTATCAAACTGACTGAATTACATTCAAGTTCATTTTTTCATATAACAATATTGATATTTACTTCACATCTATATGTATCAATAAACTGCACAAAATATTGCAATTAAAAGTTTTTTAAACATGTACAGCAGATTCACAAGAGAAGAGTTCAATGTGGATGTCTGATGATATGCGTGCAGTTTGTATGCTTACATTGTATCTCCATTAACAGATGTCTGATAACTGTTATTCTTTACTGAATGTGGGTGAAAAACACCATTGTTAACCCTCCCAGTAAGTAAGCCACAGGATGGTTAATTCTGAAGATGTCGGAGAACGTCATCTCATGGAACGATTCATCTTATAGCGCCATGGTCCCTCCTGAGAAGTTGAAAGCCACATCCTTGCCAATTGGATGAATCTGATTTTAAACACATAGAGTTGAATGTCTACAAAATCTTGTCATTAAAAACCTCAAAGACAGTGTCCTTTTTTAAATGTATGATTTATTTAATTTGTAAGTCCTGAACAGCTGATGCCTGAAGGTGATGTTTGGCACTACAGTCATTAACAAATAAGTTGACAATTTGACACACAAAAGATGACAGCTAAGCATATACAGTCACTATCGAGGTAGCTAGTTATGTTGCTATTGCACATAAAACATAACTGTGGAATATCAGGGCAGTCCATGATTATCACATGTACATTTAATTCAAGTTGGCCAAGTCCATTTGCTTCACATCAAGATTTAATTGACAATCGATACCACTTATGTATGTAATGGCAGTCCACAATCACTCATGTTCATGGGTCAGTGTTTCCATCATTTTTACTCCATCTTACATTGTTAAGCTTCCAATTAGTATGTTTTAAAGTCAGGTGAAAGTCAGGGCAGTACATAGTTATCATCAATGTGCATATATATTAAGCTGACATGTTGTCCATTTGCTTCACATCAAGATTTCACTGACAATGGTTATATATGTAATGGCAGTCCACATTTATTATCACTGAAATAAATTATGCCACTGTCACACACAAAAAAAACAAGGAACATCAGGGTACTGAGGGCAGTACATTATCAGCAATGTACATTTTGAAGCTGAGATGTCCATTTGCTTCACATCAAGATTTCACTGACAATTTGTAACAGTTAAGTATGTAATGGCAGTCCATGATTGTTAACAATGAAACAAAATTATGCTGATGTCACACATTTAAGTCCTGAGGAACATTAGGGCAGTCTATAGTTAGTATCAATGTACATTTAGTTCCTTCACATGATATAACTTGATGGTGTAGTATAGTATGGCAGTCCACAATCACTCATGTTCATGGGTCAGTGTTCCCACCATTTTTACTCCATCTTACATTGTTAAGCTTCCAATTAGTATGTTTTAAAGTCAGGTGAAAGTCAGTATACTGTTGTATATATCAAAAGCGACAAGGTATCTGCAGGCAGTCCACATTCTTACTGGACATCCGTCCACGTTCTTACTGAACATCCGCCCACATTCTTACTGAACATCCTGTGGCTTACAACTGCAGTATGATGCCAATTTCTCTCAAAAGTACTTTGACAGAAACAGCATTTCTGAGAGTCAGCACCATGCTACTGTCTCCATGCAATATGAAAGTGGCTATAAAAAGAAAGGATTTCAAATATGCACATACATGTATTCACTTAACATTACACATGGAAAAGCATATATAAACAAGCTCAGCTAAATAGTCTTCAAATCTATCAATAAAAAGGGGTTGCAACTTTCAAAATCATATATGGAATGACAGATCTTTAAAAATCTAATTTATATTGTTTGCTTAATATAAGCAAAGCTTGATCAATCATATACTAAGAACCGATATATTGTTTGCAGAAATATGAAATGTTCTATCTGTTCATGGACTAGTAAAATTTTCAGCAATAACTCTTGATATGCAATATATTAATGCAATGCAAGTTTCATGGCACTTATTTTTTCACTATGCCTCAAGTTTAATGTTGATGAATTTCTTTAAATCAGACATGAGCCTAAAATATGAAAAAAAAATCACTGAATTCCTCTAATTTGAAGAAAAAATCCCTGAAAATCCGATGATCTAATTTGGTTTGCTATCCACAGTATGAAATAAGTCAATTTTAATACATGCAGTATGAGAATTTAATAAATATATTGTAAAAATGGACCAGCAGTACAAAATTAACAGTAAAACCTTATTTTCTGGACTTGCACTATGAAAATGCTGAAAAAGCCTCTTTGTTTTTATAGTAAAAATTGACAAAATCCAGAGAATTCCACGTTTCCATATAAAAGCTCATGTCTGTTAAATATTCTAAATTACTTGTTCTCTATGAAACTGATTAATGAACATAACCATATTACAAAAGTAAAGAATTAAACAATGACTAGAAATAAAATATAAAATAAAATCAATTTAATGATACTGTGGATCTAAATACACTTAACCTGCAATTGAAGCACAGCAGAAACTGCAAAAGATCATCAGTTAAAGCTGTTGATGAAGACATATCTTTGCACGACATTTCATAATCTTGTTAAAACAAAACAGCTTAAGATGTTTTTATATGTCACAAGCACTGTGGCTCATACTGTACATGGAAACTTTCCTTTATAAATGCCCAAACCTTTCAGTTATTAATGCAAGCATCTAAAACTCTACATCATGCAATATAATATATCAGTACATGAAGATCCCATTTGATCAAATCCACCTAAGAAGCCCATTCTGTCTCATACAAATATAAAAGTACAACATGTCTGCATGTTTACTCCAGTGCACCACAACTGGTTATCAAAGGCCGTGGACATTGACTCGGTTGTCAATGTTATGTCTGTCCGCAAATCGTCGTACCTGTGTTCTAAAAAGCGTTTCGTGATAGCATTTGTACTATCATAACCATACCCGTCAATGTAATTGTGTGTTCAACTCTCTCTCTCTCTCTCTCATGTTTCAGTAAATTGTCTTGACTTGCTGTGTCCTTTATTTCATTATTCACTTTCATCCTACTTACAGAATACAGTACAATGTACATACAACAAATAGAAACAAATCAGTTTGTTCAATGTCATTGTATGAGTTTAATTTATATCAAGCTACGATTATATATTGTAGGAAAATCAAAGTTATATAAAGAGTAATCAAAGTAATAAAAAGAGTAAACTATGTAATATTTATAATAGAAAAAAGTTTCTTCTTCATTTCATTGAGTTATAATATTGGCAACAAGTTACTTTGAGAAGTATAATTTACATATACAATTATTTACAGTACATATATTTACAACCTTAAATCATTCTTATTTACAACAACAAATCAATTTGTTCCTGCCATTGTATGGGCTTTATTACTTTTCATATCATACTGTCAAAATAGGAATTTTAAAGTTTTAATAAGTAAACATATCTGATAAATAAATATAATATTTCAAAAAAGAAGAACTTCTTCTCCACTTCATTTATGGGATTTTAATATATAAAATATTTCAAAAATGGTAAAAATATAGAGTTATATATAAATATATATATAAATATATATATATAAATATATATATATATATATATATATATATATATATATATATATATATATATATATATATATATATATATATATATATATACATATATATATATAGAATATATATAATATTTAAAAAAAAAAAGAGTTTATTCTCCACTTCATATAAGGAGTTCTAATATAACAATGCCTCACTTATACACAATTATGTACAGTACATTACAGCCTTATATCATTCTTATTTACAATAACAAATTAATTTGCTACCTAATATTGAGTAAGAAATATAATATTTCAAGAAACAAAAATTTCCTCTCCACTTCATTGAGGGAGTTCTAACATAAAATATTTCAAAAAAGGTAAATATATTGAGTAATATGTATGTAGAATAATAAATACAATATTTCAAAAAGGAAAATATGTAAAGTAATATGTATATAGAATAATAAATATAATATTTCCAGATACAAGTTTCTTCTCCATTTCATATAGGGAGTTATATAGCAATGCCTTACTTATAAACAATAATTTACAGTACAATTACAACCTTATATCATTCTTATTTACAGTAACAAATCAATTTGTTTCCTGCAATTATACAAGTTTCATTCATAACAAACTAAATATAGGAATATAAAACTTATAATAGGTTTATATTTAGAGTAATATTTCAGAATATAAATATTTCAAAAAACTAAGTTTTTTCTCCACTTCATTTAAGGGAGTTCTAATAGGGCATCGTCTTATACATCTCTGCATTTTTGGAAGAGCCAATCACATATTTCAATATGTATTTCACAAACTTTTCATCTATTTTTATCTTACGCAAAAAAAACACATCTTCTATCATTTAAATTACTCTTAGTTTCAATTTTTGTTTGAAGGGGGAACTCTGAGTAGTTCTCTAATGACATCAATTTGTTGCTAGATAAAAATAAAAATTTGTTACTCGCTGTAAAAAATACAGAAAAATTGAGAACAAGATTAAACATCTTATTAATTAGCATAAATATATTATAATAAGGGTAGGTCTACAGTAATGTATTGAATCACAAATATGTTAAACATTTGAAATGGACTAAATTAGCATTGATGAATTACTCTATTTAAGCAGTTCTATGGACATCCTTAAAGTATTTGTTTGGTGCAGCGTATTTTAGTGTTTATAATCTCATGCGCTGTATATTTATTTTGTTTTGTTGGTTTGTGGTGCACTCCAGTGTTTCAGGTCCCTGGCCTGTACTATAAACCTTGTCCTCCAGACCAGCTGTTGTACTAAATACTTAATCATAATAAAACAAATAAGTCGATATTCTTCCTTTAAAGGCGGGCCTTGAAAATCTTCTGTGACTTAAAAAAAAAAAATTGTGAGAAAGCACTCTTATATTTCTTCAGGAAATAATAACCTGCAATGTCAGAGGTTCAGGTCAGGTCAGGTTGGTGTTGAATTGCATGTCAATAACAGTTTTTAGGTCAGAACTTTGAGAGAGGGTTTGACCAAAATTCAACAAAGCTGAATGAACAACACATAATAAGACAGGTACATAACAAATATTATTTCAGCACAAAGGTTTTGTGGGGCTGAAAAGTTCACTCAAAGTTAAAGATCAAAGCAATTTAAAAATATACGGAAAGTTATCCTAAAAAGAATTAAAGCTGCAAACATAATTTTCTGTTTACTTTGATATTCCAATTACTTTCTCTGGAGTTGGTATGTCTTACCAAGAGTGATAATGTACCAAGGAAAAGGTTCAATAAAAATTAAGAAACTTGAATGTACACATAATAATTGAGGTACATGAAATGAATGGAATGTCTTAGAATTTTGGTACAAAAGGTTTGCAGGGCAGAAAATCCCCCTCCTAGATAAAGATTAAAGAAATTTAAAAATATATGGAAAGGGATCCCAAGAAGAATTAAAGCTGCAAACATAATTTTCTATTTACTTTGATATTCCAATTACTTTCTCTGGAGGTTGGTATGTCTTACCAAGAGTGATAATGTACCAAAGGTCCATTAAAAATTGTTTACTCCTTTTCTTCAAATATTTCAAGAAACCTAAATGTACACATTGAGGTACATGAAATGAATAAAATGTCTTAGAATTTTGGTACAAAAAGTTTGTGGGGCAGAAAAGCTCCCTCCTAGATAAAGATCAAAGCAATTTAAAGATATATGGAAAGGTATCCTGAGAAGAATTAAAGCTGCAAACATAGTTTTCTGTTCACTGTAATATTCCAATTACTTTCTCTGGAAGTTGGTATGTCTTACCAAGAGTGATAATGTACCAAGGAAAAGGTTCATTAAAAATTGTTCGTTCCTTTTCAAATATTTCAAGAACCCTGAATGTACACATTGAGGTACATGGAATGTCTTAGAATTTTGGTACAAAACGTTTGTGGGGCAGGAAAGCCCCCTCCTAGATAAAAAGATCAAAGCATTTTAAAGATACAGCATACAGTGTGGACAGATATCCAGAGCAAAATTTAGGCTGCAAATAAAGTGTTATTTTTGTTTTTGCATTTCAATTACTTCTTCTGGAAGTTGGTTTATCTTACCAAGAGTGATAATGTACCAAAGGTCCATTACAAATTGTTCACTCCTTTTCTTCAAATATTTCAAGAAACCTGAATGTACACATTGAGGTACATAATATGAATAAAATGTCTTAAAATTTTGGTACAAAAGGTTTGTGAGGCAGGAAAGACCCCTCCTAAATAAAGATTAAAGCAATTTAAAGATATATGGAATGATATCCCGAGAAGAATTAAAGCTGCAAACATAGTTTTCTGTTTACTTTAATATTCTAATTACTCTTTCTGGAAGTTGGTATGTCTTACCAAGAGTGATAATGTACCAAGAAAAAGGTTCATTAAAAATTGTTCGCTCCTTCTCCAATATTTCAAGAAACCTGAATGTACACATTGAGGTACCTGAAATGAATGAAATGTCTCAGAATTTTGGTACAAAAGGTTTGTGGGGCAGGAAAGCCCCCTCCTAGATAAAAAGATCAAAGCATTTTAAAGATACAGCATACAGTATGTACAGATATCCAGAGCAGAATTTAGGCTGCAAATAAAGTGTTATTTTTGTTTTTGCATTTCAATTACTTCTTCTGGAAGTTGGTATGTCTTACCAAGAGTGATAATGTACCAAAGGTCCATTAAAAATTGTTCACTCCTTTTCTTCAAATATTTCAAGAAACCTGAATGTACACATTGAGGTACATAATATGAATAAAATGTCTTAAAATTTTGGTACAAAAGGTTTGTGAGGCAGGAAAGACCCCTCCTAAATAAAGATTAAAGCAATTTAAAGATATATGGAATGATATCCCGAGAAGAATTAAAGCTGCAAACATAGTTTTCTGTTTACTTTAATATTCTAATTACTTTCTCTGGAAGTTGGTATGTCTTACCAAGAGTGATAATGTACCAAGAAAAAGGTTCATTAAAAATTGTTCGCTCCTTCTCCAAAATTTCAAGAAACCTGAATGTACACATAATAATTGAGGTACATGAAATGAATAAAATGTCTTAGAATTTTGGTACAGAAGGTTTGTGGGGCAGGAAATCCCCCTCCTAGATAGAGATCAAAGCAATTTAAAGATATATGGAAAGGTTTTCCGAGAAGAATTAAAGCTGCAAACATAGTTTTCTGTTTACTTTGATATTCCAATTACTTTCTCTGGAAGTTGGTTACCAAGAGTGATAATGTACCTCATAATAATTAAGGTACATGAAATGAATAAAATGTTTTAGAATTTTGGTACAAAAGGTTGGTGGGGCAGAAAAGCCCCCTCCTAGATAAAGATCAAAGCAATTTAAAGATATATGGAAAGATATCCTGCAATTTGCAGAATTTCTTTTTACTTGCATATTTCACTTCTTTTTGAAATGCAAGATAATATGTCCATATAATTGTAACAATAGTATACTCACCATTAATGCATGTAAGTTCAAATTTATACTTTTTAAAGGTATATGGACAGATAGCAACAACATGACTTAAATTAGCTTGAAATATACTCAAAATAAAAAAAAGAGCAAAAATTCCCATTAAAATCAATTAAAATGTGACAACTTCACAGCATTTGGTACCAAATTAGCATAAATGATGCAATACTTTGTGACATTACAACAAGAACACCATGGCTTATCTTAACTTATTGTTTTTCAACTCTTTCCCAAAATTGTATGAAAGGAAGTAGTTGGGTATAATGCAAAGGAAATGCAATTTTGCTATAGCATTGCTTTGCAGTAAATGCAATTTGATCATCTGTGGTGTTTGAAATCTACGAGAGAAATATAAAGGATTACATTAAAGATTTTGAGCTATGTTATTATCCATACATCACAACTTTAGCACCCATTTCAATCATTTCAAGACTGATCTGCTTAGAATTATATGCTCCTTCATCTGAATAGAAATTATCTGTATGTCCATATACCTTTAAGTATTTACAAAAGGTAGCATCAACTCTTCTGTGATATAGTAGGAAGGCCCTACAGCTTTCTGAGGGCAAAGAAATGAAAGTTTTAAGATAATATTGTCATATAATATATACAGGCAAATTGGTAAGGTGTTTCTTTGGAAAATGGTACCTCAAATACAAAAATTGGTGCCTAAATATATGAAATTAAAAAAAGAACAAACAGATTGCACAAATAATGAACACCAGCAGATTTTCAACACTTTATACAAATTTTGCATACAATACTTTAAGGCACAAGTTTCTAATTCTTAAACACTTAAATATGTCAACTGCATTAGGTAGCACCAATATCTGTTAAACTTCTTAAGTACAACAAAGGTGATACAAAAAGTTTCAGACTTTATAAAATGGCAAGGTGATACTCATGAGATGCTTTTGAGGACAAGTGATAAAGTAAAAATTTGAATTATTCTATTGTTTGACTTTCTTTTCATGCCAGCACAAATATCTTAATTGCTATTCTGGTCAGGAAATGTCATTGTCATATAAACAAACTCCTCTAAATACTTCAGCCAAACACTTAGACCCCCCAAAAAACTTTCAAAAACTTTAACCGAACACCGACGCCCAGGGGCAGTAGAATAGCTATCACTATTCCTCAAATAGTCAAGCTATATGTGATGTATACGAATATGATTGTAATAATGATGTACCACCGTTGACATTGTGCAATATAAGTCAGTCTGGAATACCGCAGCAGTGTGTTAGCATCTCATTTATTTTGCACCCTAAATACATAACATTTTGGCAACGAGGATGGGATATAGGGAATATTCAGGAATATGATGCTTCCAAAGAGGATATAGTATGTTATCTCGAGCGTTTCGAACATTGGCTGACCACATATGCGGTTTCTAGTGATAAACAGGCTAGTGTTTTCCTCGCGGTCATTGGGCCCAGAGCCTATTCGACTTTGAAAAATACGCTGCTTCCGGACTCACCGAGTAGTAAAACCTTGATGGTATTTTCGAGAAATACAAGAACGTGTTTGACACCAGTACATTCGGGGAGGTGAAAAACCTTCAAGCTAACATCCAGCTGAAGGATGACGTCATTCCAATCTACCACAAGGCAAGACCTGTACCATACGCATTGAGGGAAGTGGTAGCCAAAGAACTTGACAGGTTAGAAGCTCAACAAATTATTAGTTAGGTTGAACACAGTGATTGGGCTATCCCAATTGTAGCAGTGCCAAAGAAAGATGGGACAGTACGCTTATGTGGAGACTATAAGGTCTCGGTCAATAAATGCATTCATGAACAAACGATACTTTACCAAATGTAGAAGATTTATACAGCACCTTAGCTGGTGGCAAGTATTTTAGTAAGATTGATCTCTCCCAGGCATACCAGCAGCTACGGCTGTCTGATTCTTCTAAAGAATTTCTTACAATTAACACCCAGAAAGGCTTGTATAGGTACCATAGGCTACCGTTTGGGGTATCCGCAGCTCCATCTATTGCACAGTCCGTGATGGACCAGAATCTGTCAGGGCTTGACCATGTTGTTTGTTATCTAGATGACATCTTGGTAACAGGTAAGACAGAAAATGAGCACAAAAAGAATCTTTGTCAGGTGTTAGAGAGATTAGACAAATTTGGGCTCAAGGTCAAAACAAAAAAATGCCAATTTATGCATCAATCTGCTGAATTTTTGGGGCATCGGCTTAGTGCCGAAGGTCGACATCCAACCACTGACAAAATTGAGGCTATTGTCAATGCACCTACTCCAAGGAATTTGACAGAATTGTGATGTATACGAATATGGTTGTAATAATGATGTACCACTGTTGACATTGCGCAATATAAGTCAGCCTGGAATACCGCAGCAGTGTGTTAGTATCTCATTTATTTTGCACCCTAAATACATAACATTATAAATGACAAATTTGAAGCAGTCTACCGAAAAGTTTTGATTTTCCACATCAGGCCTCACTAAAATGTCATTTGGCAATATTGCATGGATAATATGTATGAAATAACAAAAGGACCACCAAATACGCTCACAAAATATATGTTCGGAAACAAACAAATAACTTCAGAAAACGAATATGCTGGGAAAATAAATCTTGCGACCACATTTCTTTGCAAAAATGTTTTGCGAACATATTTGGTGGTCCTTTTGGCATTCCATAAATATGAAAGCCAAAACTTGTATACCTAAATTAAACACACAGATCTGAGACTTCCTCTCTATAATCAAAAAAAAGAACCATACATAATGTCAAGAGCTGACACCTGATGGACTAACAGCACTGAGAAGAGGTAATAAATCATTAACCTCAACAATAAGTTTCTCACCGACTGGAAAGGAAAACTGATTTTCTACATTTGTGTCATTGTGGATGTCCATAACAGACTCAGAAAAATCTGAAGCTTCTGATTCAAAATCACTGTAAGAACTACTAAGAACTACTACAAGAATCAGATGAGATTCACTCTTCTTCTAGTAGACATGGAATTTATGTGGGTGTAGAATCCACTGTAACATTTGCATCTTTGTGAGCTTTGTTTTCACATGAAATACATTTACAATTAATCCCACACAAATTATCCTGCTTCACACACTTACACCTTCTGTTTTGCAACCTTTCCTGTTTTTGTTCTTTTAAGAACTGAGACATTTCTTTGTATTTTTGCGACATTTTCTGCAGACTCCCAAACAACATTTAAATGACCATCTTCTGAAATCTCCCTCCATATTCAGAGACAGGAGGTACTACAACTTTACCTTGCTTGAGCCCATAATTGTGCAGTCCAACAATACCTGTCCCAATGAAGCTTCAATGCTTTTGCAAAAGGCATCCAGAACGTCTCACTGCTAACTCTGTAAAAATGGCCTTCACGGATTGCTTGGATGAAGGCAATATGATGTTGCAATGGACTAATGTCTTCAATAAATACAGATTTGAATAAATTAGAAGGTGACTCTTTGGTGAAAGCACCAGCATGGGTAATGAAAAACACTGTACCAATGAGCCTATAAAATGCAAGCAAACTCAAATCTTTATCAGTTGGCAAGGTGTTTTATTACTCACCGATACTACCTTCACCTGTTATAAACTTGCACTATCTAAAAAATGAATTAAGAAAAGCATGTTTGGATTATCCCCTAAAAAAGAAAACATAATCACATCTACTGCAAATAAAAATAAGTTGTAAATACAATGGAGCATGCACAAGATTTGTTTTTCTTTTAGAATGTGTGCTGCAAACATTAAAGAGGAGTCAATTAGACCCTGCTGCTCTGCATTTTCTTCAGATGATGGATTTTGATCAAGAAAAAAAGTTGCTTGTTTGCTGTGAAGAAAATAACAATTTATGAAGCAAGGAAACAACATTTGCACCTCATCTCCTGATCATTGTTCCCAATCGAGGTTGATAGGGAAGTTTTGAAAACTGAGAAACATTCTCCGATAGCTGTCTTTAATGCTGTAATAAAAGTATATCTTGTCTTATTTGCAAAAACATCACCATGTGTAAAACAATTTGTATGGTTTTTATAACAATTGGTGTACACATGATATGCAGAAAATAAAAGTACAGGTTTATCCATCAGCAGTTCATCTGCAACATACAAAACAGACTGAGAAACAGCAAACTCATCACAAGACTCACAGGATTCTAAAGTCAACCACGATACAGGTTTACAAGAGAATAAATATGATGCATCACTTGTCTGAATGTTTCTAAATTGGTTGCTGTTTCAAAACCTCCTGACAGACAAGTTACAACTATTGCATATTTTACTGTTTTAAATATTTTTGTACTCACTTTCTCAAGAAAATGAATTGCATATCCCTTTACAGTTTCAAGATCATTAACAGTGCTGATATTTTCAGTGGTGAAACAAAAGCAACATTTTCTTTGTTGGTATAATGATATAATTGCATGTAATGTGAAGGACATAAAGAAAGTGAAATGTTACCAGGTGACAGCTTCAGGCAAAACAAATCAAAAGTTTTGAGAGCATGCACCGAAAAAGTTGCTCTACTTGTAGTTTTTATTTTACCTGTATAAGAGCAATTTTCAAGCTCACATCTTTTCACATGCTTAGGTTTTTGACCAGAAGATGTAGAAGTTCCAATTGGACTACTTTATTCTGGCACATCTGACAAATACAATCATTATCACTAAAATTTTTAGCACAAAGAATTGACATAGTTTTTGCATATTGTTGCCCAGCCTGACCAATATGCCAATATCTACTTTTATTTTGTTTACAAACTCCGCACGGACCACATTTCTTTTCAGGATGCAAAGTTGAAGCTGCACTTGCTGGGGACATTATATTTGATAGAAAATGAAAGCAATCTTCAAGAAATTACCTTGTTAGGGATAGGCCTATTGCTTATAAAGAAAGAGCAAACAGAGGCTAGGGCCTATTCTTGTAACAAACAAAAAAGTAAACACCTTCTAGGCCTATGTCAGCGGGCTAAATAAAGTTTACTTTGTTAGTATAGCTTGACATCTTAAAAAAAAAATTCAAGTGTTTATGAATCAAGGCTCTGCGTAGTCCCCTGAACACTATTCGAGAAGAAATTCAAGAGAAGTGTGTAAACGCTGAATTTACTAGTTAGTAGTTTAGTGGTTAGTGGCACTAACAGGTTATACTAACTGTTAAACCCAACTGAACAAGTAACGTAGGCCTAGCCAGTATAGTGTTAGGCTTTTAAACTTAATGACTTGGCTGCCGTTGTTAGTGATGGCTCGTATGGCAATCCCAATGTCAACTGTACTGGGGGATGTGAATAATGATTTGATTTGATTTGATTTATTAATTTCCATAATCGTGGTAATTTAACAACAAAGCTTTACATTCACCAAAAGGTGATTGGTGGAGGAGGTCTGAATGAGCTGTTGCTCTTACAAAGCAGACCCCTGTACAAAGAAACAAATAAAGGAACATATAATAATGAAAACTTATACAGTATATAAAAGAAAAATACATATACAGTAGAATAGGCTAATACCTCCCCCTCCCCATCATTGTACATGCAAATAATACAAGATGATAGGCATATCATACTACCATTTTATTATAACTTGTAAACAAAGCCCTAGTCCCCCCTACAGAATCACAACATCCCCTCCCACACACACTCACACTTAAGGTTCAATGACTAAGGAAGAAAAAAAGGTGAGACTTAAGGTACCAGACAATTGACATTATAGTGTTTGTGATTATACAGAAGTAAATGCTTCGATTTTTTTTTGAAAGACAGAAACAGATGGGGCTTTTCTTATCACAGCATCAAGAGTATTCCAGAATTGCACACCTGAGAAGCTGAAGGACTTTCTTTGAATGTCGAGCGAATAATGTACACATGTAAATTATTCGAGTGCCGGATGATGTCTAAATTAAATCTAAAGAGGATGCATAGCAAATTAGACAAAAGGTTCTTAATGGCTTTATACATGAATACACCTGATTGGATTCTATGAATATTGAACAAAGTGAGGATCTTCAAGTCTTCAAAAAGTGGTGAGGTATGAGTTCTATAGTCTGACGATGTGATTACACGAATAGCTTTTTTTCTGCAGAATTAATAGGTAAGTGAATAGGTAAGTTTAGGTAAGTAGGGTAAGTATTACCCCATACAATATTACAGTAAGACAAATGTGACAAAATAAGAGAATTATATAATGAAATAAGAACCTTCTGTGGTACAAAGTTACTTATCTTATACAAGATTCCTATAATTTTGAGTCTTGTTACATAACGTATTGATATGAAGCTTCCAATTTAGTTGGGGGTCAAGATTAAGTCCAAGGAATTTAACAGAATTAGTT
Organism: Chiridota heheva; assembly: GCA_020152595.1. Lineage (NCBI taxonomy): Eukaryota > Metazoa > Echinodermata > Holothuroidea > Apodida > Chiridotidae > Chiridota > Chiridota heheva. Next base: position 1,319,472 of record JAIGNY010003891.1, read on the forward strand.
AGTTTTACAAAAGTGTCATCAATTCAAATCTTAAGATCTTGAAACTTGTTGAAAAGTCGATAAAATAAAATATAGCTGGTTGTTTTTACTTTCAAGGACAGTTTGTTTGCCTTAAACCATTCCAAAACTATTTTTTAAAGTTTATGATTAATCAAAGGGATGGAGGAACGAGGGTCACTTGTCTTGTAAAGAATGCTGGTGTCATTGGCAAACAAGAAAAAATACAGTTTTTTAGAACAAAGGGTAGGTCGTTTATATATAGAAGAAATAACAAGGGTCCAGGAATGGAGCCCTGGGGCACACCACAAGAAATATCCCTTAATGAAGATGAACAATTGGTAATTTTAACAAGTTGCTTACGGTTGAACAATTAATCACAAAACCAATCATGGGCTATACTGTACCTCTAATACAATAATGTAAAAGCTTACGTAAAAGAATAGTATGATTAACAGTATCAAAGACCTAAGATAAATCCAAATAATGCCTACAGTATATTCATTGTTATCAAAACCTTTCGAATTAAAATTAGAGACATATAACACTGCCATATAGGTTGAGTACTTTTGACGAAATCCAAACTGGCGGTCACATGTAATATTATGCTTATTGAGGAAATTAATAGTTCTACGGTAAATAACTATTTAAAAAAAAATTGATATTGATGAGAGAACTGAAATAGGTTGGTAATTATTTAAAGTGGATGGGTCATTAGATGTGAAAATAGGAATGAACAAATTGACCAAAACAGTACAATCTCTATGGCTATACTCGACTTCTCAAAAGCGTTCGATACAGTCCCATACCAACGTCTGTTATCCAAACTTTCCGCATATGGCATTGATGGAAATCTACTGGCCTGGTTTGCATCCTTCCTCAGCAACCGCATTCAGCGTGTTGTCTGTGATGGTGAAATCTCAAATCCTTAACAAGTTATATCTGGTGTACCACACGGTACCGTTTTAGGTTCTTTACTATTCCTTTTATATATCAATGACATCCCTGATAATATGAACAACACGATTAGACTGTTTGCTGTCTTGTGTATAGAACAACTGATAAATCCTCTGGCCAATAAATCCTCCAAGAAGATCTAGATAAACTCGAACAATGGCGAAATAAATGGCAAATGAATTTCAACCTCTCTAAATGCTACATCCTCTCAATATCTCCTAGAAGATGCTATAAATCACCAGTTTATACCTTGTGCAACCAGCTGCTAAAACATGTCAACTCCCACCCGTACCTAGGTGTTGAAATTGATAATAGACTCAGATGGGATAAACATATACACAACATCACCAACAAAGCAAACTCTGTACTTGGCCTATTAAGACGTAACCTCTCAAACTGTCCCACTGACGTTAAAACCACTGCATATAAAGCTCTAGAAAGTATACGTATACAGTACATATCCATAAGCTGATTGTTCAACTTCGTCATTATGCATCAAATGTAAGATTTCAGTATTTTGCGAATTACCTTTGGAAGACATGTGATATCAGACCTAAACAGAACGTATAAGTGGAAGTTACACGTCGATTTCATTGGAAATAACATTCTTTTCAACATAAAAACTGTGGATTTGTAAGCATAATTTTGGAGCTCTCAATTTAACTTTAGCCTATCCTGTATGCTAACATTTCCAGCACTTACAGATTTATAACTGCATCAGCACATTAATCTGCATACACCACTACAATGCTACAAGGTACTTGACTCTAATTCAAGTGAGGATTATACACCCTGTTGATTACCCACAAAGGATATAGGCATGGGTACCAGGCAGCCAGGGCTCAGATAAAAGAAAGTGCTGAACTTGTTGCCAAGGTAATTGAGCAAGTATTTTCTAGCCCAAAACTTGAGGAGATGTTGCAGGCTTGCATTGATAGAGCTATGGATAAAATGTTGGAAAGTTTTCTGCTACAAATTGAAGAAAACAGAGGTAGAATTCATGACATTGAATGCAATCTACCGTATTTTCTCTAATAAACGCCCCCCCTCTAATAAACGCCCCCGTCATTTTTCATACTTTCAGGATGTAACAACGTAACGTTTAACTTGCGAATGTGACTTGAAAAGGCTGTAAGTCGAACGTAACCAAGTGGAAAATATGCAAAGAGTATATTCCATTAATAATCCATGCACAATAATGCTAAAAACACAAAAATCGCTTAAAGAAACTAATATCATAGGCCTAAAAGAAATTGCCGTTCTTTTGTAAGTTACATTTTTTTCTTCATACTTTACCCTCGAATAAACGCCCCCCTGTTTTCCAAATGCAACGCCCCGGGGGCGTTTATTAGAGAAAATACGGTAGACAGATCATCACAAGAAATTGCTAAAATGAACACAAAGTTAGAATCCGTCGGAGACGCATGCAATTGGGCCTTGAAAGAGGTCAATGAACTTAAAGCAATATTCCAGAAGAAATTGCTTACGCATCTTTAGTATTGAAGAGACAACAAGTGAGCAAACCAAGGATATTGTGATGCAGATTGCAACTGGGAAACTTGGGATCAAGATGGACCTTTCTGACGTGGATCGCTTAGTTGGTAAGATGGTTCCCTCAAAGCACAGAGCCATCATTGTTAAGTTCACCAACTATGATGTTCGCTTCATCAAGATTCGCCGTCGCCTGAAGGGACCCCACATTACCATCAAAGAGGATCTAACAAGAAGCAACCAAGAACTGTTGCAAGCAACCAAAAATACTAATCTGGTGAAATCAGCATGGTCCCAAGATGGTCGCATCATTGCACTCATAAACAATAATGGAAAGAATCATACCAAGAGAATATGGGGCACGAATGACCTCAGAAACTTGAAGAGAAAAAAAAAATAACAATCTTGGATTACCACGAACATTGAACAATTTATTTCTGAATAATCCAAAGGTATTTCAAAGGTACTTCTATTTCATTGTTTCACACTTTTGTGTTATTTATATGTTCATTATTTGATTTCATATTTATATTCTTTATATTTTCCTTAAATGATACCGCCAGATAGAAGTGGTGATACATCCACTGATTTGCCTTCAAGATGCTCGACAGTTTATGTTAATGACCCTGATACAAATAATAATCATGTTAAGTACTTTTCTGAAATTGATCCAGATGGCAATCTGTTCCATTCTTTGAATAATGACACAAGCTGCAATTGTTATACTTAAGACACAATTTCATCAAAACCATTTCCTTTTGTTATAATGAATGCTTTCCTAAAACTCTGAAAAAGAAAAAAGTATCATTGCAAGAAATCCTGGTGTACACCTGGAATCTTGGAATCATGCCGAACTAAAAATAAATCGTTTAAGAAATTTAAAAAAAGTCCAACTTTTTGAAGACAAATGCCACCCCTCCTTTCCTCCTCTTTCCATTAAGTATGTTAAAAAAGAAAAAGGCTGGTCTACACATATAACATGTGAATCTAAAACAGCAAAGTAAAAGGGGCAATTCTTTAAAAAAAATTGGGGTACTTTTCCAGTATGGACACATTCCCCGTACACATTCAAAAGGAAAAACTTGTTGTTTGTTTAAGAAAAAAGGCAGAGAACGTGCCCCGTTTCCGGGCTTACAATTGCATTAGTAAATAAAAGGCACCTCACTTTGCATGGGACACTTTTGTAATATTTTTGAAAACGTATGCTCACTTTCCACTAGTTCCTACATCTCTTACAGTAATTGAGCAAGTGTTGTCATTTTTCGGAAACCAGTTTGTGTGTGTGTGTGTCGAGGGGAGGGGGGGGGGGGAGGGGGTGCATGTTTCCTTAGTTCTTACACTAAATCAGAAAAATCCACCACATGGCATAACCGAACAATGCAATAATTGTATACCGAATACCATGCGAGTTACAAATGCTGTTGAGGTTCTTGGGATATCGTCAACAGGGGTTACTAGGTACTACGCCACTGCCCCACCCCATATGTCACTGTTTAAATGTATTTCCTTTTCTTGTTTTAATGTGAAATTATTCGAATAATATTGCATTAAATGGGAAAAAAGGCTATAAAACATCCCTTTCACTATTCTATTTTAGGTTTTCATCAACAAGAATGTGTGGCTCAACCATCTAATAGCTGCTGCAGAATGAAGGAACAGCAAGATTCTATGCACTTTATGTAAAAGTAAATCCTACAAACGTACATGGCAGCTAAAAGGCATATTCTCCAATATCATGCGAACCATGCCTTACAAATTGCAGACCGGCATATTGTTCCTTGTAGGATGGTAGCATGTAACAAATATGAGTATGTAGGCCAAGGCCAGGTACATTTTCACTGCTGTTTTTGCAAACATGTTACAATATGCAAAATCAATTTGAAGCGTCACATTAGTAAGTGTCCGAAAGAACATATGCCTATAAATAACGGTGGTGATGATGACCAATGTGATCCAATTGTGTATGGTGATGATCATTCAGATCATGGTCTACATGATGTTTAATGATATTGATATCAATAATGATGATGTTGCTGATGATGGTAGTGCATGTGAGACAGACCTTGGTGAAGATGGTCCAAATGATATTGGTGTCGAATCATGTGAGCATGATGGTGCTGGTGATAGGCCTATTGATTTTGACAAGCACATGAAAAACAAACAACATAAACTTACAATAGGCATATGTGTAGACCAAATGAATTATATTTTTTTGTTTGCAAAACTTTAAAAGGAGCTGATTATCCACTTCTTGTGCAACGAAATTTACATGATACTAAACCTGTTGTGTTTTGTGAACATAATAATTGCATGGCCTCCATAAAAATCGCCATGAATAGTAAGTTTCATTCCAATACGAACACTTGAAAAAGAATAGACGATTGCATATTTGAGCCTAAAATAATTTTATTTTCAGATGTCTCATTAAAACAACTTTCAGTTGGAGGAACGCATAAACTTTTATTCCAAAAAATACAATAAGCACAATGAAAACTTTAAGAGATGAAGCGAGCAAAAAAAGCAAATCCTCAATTGTATACCATTTCCTACAAATTCAAATTCATAGTTTCAGCATTTTCTGTCTTCTGCAACTGTTGAGCTAGTCTTCAAAGATGTGTTGTTACTTATGACATGACTGGTTTAACATTGAGCTGTGCTTGTTGTAAGCAAGTTAGGACCTGCTTACATAAAGGTGTCTGTCTTGGTACCTCAAACAATTTGAAACTATCATGAACATAAATTTAGCAGAAGATGATTTTGCACCTGTTTTTAGACTTGTATATCCACCTAAAAGTGAGGATGTAATCAAATCAATTTGTGCGTACCTGAAAGAAAATAAAGCTATCACATGGCCAATCCCTGAAAATTTGATTAAAAAAAGAAATAATTATCATGTAGAATTCATACCAATGGAAACTATTTGTCATTTTGTAATAGCGTTTTATCCCCACCTTTGAAAATATCTGAAAAAGCCAAGCTAGTGACGTCTCTTGCCGTTCTAAACAATATTGTGACCTATTGTAAACTTTTTCCTAATTTTTCCTAATATAACAAAGGCGTGCATAATTACAATGATTTATTTCTGGTATCTCTGGAATTACTTGATTGTTTAGAGAAAGGCCTGGATTGTTCTATTGCTCTAGGGCGGCATACCAATCTTATCAATAAACAACTTAATAAAAAATATCAGACCTCAAAATATCATCAATAGTTTTTTTGCACTTCCAAGCCCTTTGTAAAAGAGACTATGAATTTAATTGTGCAATTTGTGGTCACCACACGGAAATAGTCATTCTAGATATTGACAAAAAGGTGCCTTTCGTTGTGATGTGTCAAACTTAGAATTACCTGATGAAAGAGAGGAAAATGATTCTGTAAATTGTAAATAATTTTGGACCGATGTAGAGAAACACATTCTAGTTTCAGGTATAATTTCCAGCAACACTTTTAACTCTTACGAAATAACACCTTCATACAAATTTTGGGCGCCATATATGGGGAAAAAACATGTACGTCTGCCCATATGTTAAATACCGAGCACAGAAAAATTCAAAGGGGTAGTGGAATATTAGAAAATGACACACATGTATTTACACAGGAGAGACTAATGAAAATATTATATGGCAGTAATCTGCCATACATCAGACAAATAGGACGAGACGTGGGGATAAAGGGCTCATCATAAAGGTTAAAACTAGATATAATTGGGAAAATACGTGACACCTTAACCTAGGACGAAACACTTCTATAAACTTTTTTTTTAAATTACAGGGTTCATCTGAGGGTTGGGGGTCAATGGTGTGTCCACATGGGATTGTATACTTGACAAAATTTCTGCTGCGAGCTGAAAGTCCTCGTGATAACGTAGACTTACTCCAATCAATGAAATATTTTCCTATTCTTGTAATTGTTGATATGGCGCACATGGTTCTTACCCATGGTACTAAAAGTTATCTGGAAATGTTTAGTCCAAATAATGGAATGTTGGCACCAACTTTAACAACGTTTTTAAAATTTGCGGAAGCAGGAAAATTAATAAAACATATGCCTTGGTTGCTAGAACCAAAAAAGGAACCTGATACAAGTCGTATTGTGCATCTAGTAACTGGTTGCAACAAACACTTCTGCCTTTTTGATAGACTGCACAAAAAAAGAATAAAAGTAGGTCTGAAATACTGCGAAGAGTGAAGTTCGTACACAAATTAGTGGAAAAAATAATCACACAAGCACAGAAACAACTACACAGTGAAATAGATAAAACTAATTACTCCTTAAACCAAATGACTCCTGTGAAATATATTTTCTTATTAAGAAGTATCATGGATCAACGAAATATAAATATCAATAAGAGGCAGATAATAAGAATATAAAAAAGCATAGGAAATCCAGTAACTTTTAATGATTTAGGAAGGCCAGAAGTAAATTTTAATAAAGCAGCAAGCAATACTAAAACAGAAACGTCTCAACAACCAGATAAAAATGAATCCAGTTGCCATAACATGGCAGCAACATAACAATCTAATACAAGGAGAGCTCAGCCCCCAATCTGAGTGGGCCCAGTTACCCTAACACGGCAGCAACATCACAATCTGATACAAGAAGAACTCAGCCCCCAATCTGAATGCCCCCAGTTACCTTAGCATGGCAGCAACATCACAATCTGATACAAGAAGAACTCAGCCCCCAATCTGGGTGCCCCCAGCTACCCTAACACGGCAGCTACATAACAATCTGATACAAGAAGAACTCAGCCCCAATCTGGGTGCCCCCAGCTACCCTAACACGGCAGCAACATCACAATCTGATACAAGAAGAAGTCAGCCCCCAATCTGAATGCCCTCAGTTACCCTAACACGGCAACAACATCACAATCTGATACAAGAAGAACTCAGCCCCCAATCTGAGTGTGCCCAGTTACCCTAACACGGCAACAACATAACAATCTGATACAAGAAGAACTCAGCCCCCAATCTGAGTGTGCCCAGTTACCCTAACACGGCAGCTACATAACAATCTGATACAGAAGAACTCAGCCCCCAATCTGAGTGTGCCCAGTTACCCTAACACGGCAGCAACATCACAATCTGATACAAGAAGAACTCAAAGGCCCCCAATCTGAGTGTGCCCAGTTACCCTAACACGGCAGCAACATCACAATCTGATACAAGAAGAACTCAGCCCCCAATCTGAATGCCCCCAATTAACCTAACACGGCAGCAACATTACAATCTGATACAAGAAGAACTCAGCCCCCAATCTGAATGCCCTCAGTTACCCTAACACGGCAGCAACATTACAATCTGATACAGAAGAACTCAGCCCCCAATCTGAGTGTGCCCAGTTACCCTAACACGGCAGCAACATAACAATCTGATACAAGAAGAACTCAGCCCCCAATCTGAATGCCCTCAGTTACCCTAACACGGCAGCAACATTACAATCTGATACAGAAGAACTCAGCCCCAATCTGAGTGTGCCCAGTTACCCTAACACGGCAGCAACATAACAATCTGATACAAGAAGAACTCAGCCCCCCAATCTGAGTGTGCCCAGTTACCCTAACACGGCAGCAACATTACAATCTGATACAGAAGAACTCAGCCCCCAATCTGAGTGTGCCCAGTTACCCTAACACGGCAGCAACATAACAATCTGATACAAGAAGAACTCAGCCCCCAATCTGAGTGTGCCCAGTTACCCTAACACGGCAGCAACATTACAATCTGATACAGAAGAACTCAGCCCCCAATCTGAGTGTGCCCAGTTACCCTAACACGGCAGCAACATAACAATCTGATACAAGAAGAACTCAGCCCCCAATCTGAATGCCCTCAGTTACCCTAACACGGCAGCAACATTACAATCTGATACAGAAGAACTCAGCCCCCAATCTGAGTGTGCCCAGTTACCCTAACACGGCAGCAACATAACAATCTGATACAAGAAGAACTCAGCCCCCAATCTGAATGCCCTCAGTTACCCTAACACGGCAGCAACATTACAATCTGATACAGAAGAACTCAGCCCCCAATCTGAATGCCCCCAATTAACCTAACACGGCAGCAACATTACAATCTGATACAAGAAGAACTCAGCCCCCAATCTGAATGCCCTCAGTTACCCTAACACGGCAGCAACATTACAATCTGATACAGAAGAACTCAGCCCCCAATCTGAGTGTGCCCAGTTACCCTAACACGGCAGCAACATAACAATCTGATACAAGAAGAACTCAGCCCCCAATCTGAATGCCCCCAATTAACCTAACACGGCAGCAACATTACAATCTGATACAAGAAGAACTCAGCCCCCAATCTGAATGCCCTCAGTTACCCTAACACGGCAGCAACATTACAATCTGATACAGAAGAACTCAGCCCCCAATCTGAGTGTGCCCAGTTACCCTAACACGGCAGCAACATTACAATCTGATACAGAAGAACTCAGCCCCCAATCTGAGTGTGCCCAGTTACCCTAACACGGCAGCAACATTACAATCTGATACAAGAAGAACTCAGCCCCCAATCTGAATGCCCTCAGTTACCATAACACGGCAGCAACATTACAATCTGATACAGAAGAACTCAGCCCCCAATCTGAGTGTGCCCAGTTACCCTAACATGGCAGCAACATAACAATCTGATACAAGAAGAACTCAGCCCCCAATCTGAATGCCCTCAGTTACCCTAACACGGCAGCAACATAACAATCTGATACAAGAAGAACTCAGCCCCCAATCTGAATGCCCTCAGTTACCCTAACACGGCAGCAACATCACAATTTGATACAAGAACTCAGCCCCCCAATCTGAATGCCCTCAGTTACCATAACACGGCAGCAACATTACAATCTGATACAGAAGAACTCAGCCCCCAATCTGAGTGTGCCCAGTTACCCTAACACGGCAGCAACATTACAATCTGATACAGAAGAACTCAGCCCCCAATCTGAGTGTGCCCAGTTACCCTAACACGGCAGCAACATCACAATCTGATACAAGAAGAACTCAAACCCCTAATCAAAATGACTCATGCAGTTCAAGTAACATATCAACAACACCACAGTATGATAAAATGACAACTCGCCCCCCAATTCCAATTAACCCCAATTCTCATAACAACGCAACAGCTAGCCAGTCTATTAAAAGAAAAACTGTACCAGATGGTAACTGTGCAAACAACAATAACAAGAGCAGAAAAGGGTCCAAAACCAAACAATCAAAATGAGCGGAACTCAAATTCGGGGTGGTTAACCCATTTAGGTTTAAGTCAGAATGAAAGATAAATTTTAATTGAAAGGACGTTGTTAAATGACTTATCAATAAATGCAGGGCAAATTCTTTTAAAGAAAAAATACCCAGCGGTCGTTGGAGGATTACAAAATACTCTTCTAATGTCCAGGTCTGGTTTCAAACCTGAATCAGGTGAAATTGTCCAAGTGGTCAATTTGACAAATACTCACTGCGTCGTTTTAAGTAACATTGGGGTGCAGCATCCAGGTGTAAAAATATTTGTTAGCAAGTTTCCACCTAGGTTTTCCTATCCTATTGATATGGTTAAAGCTGCAGCATCTCTACTGCAAACCAATGATCCATATATGTTTTATACATGTCATGAATGTAACACAGCAAAGTGATGGGTCATCCTGTGGAGTTTTTGCGCTTGCTTTTGCTCTTTGTGCTGGTTTAAACCCTATAAAGCTTACTTTCAATAAAGATGCAATGTAGCAAAGTCTTCTTGATAATTTGAATGATGAACAAATGACTCCCTGTGGTATTCGCTCAAGAGATTAAAAAGGTGACCAGACATCGTTTAAGACTTCAGACAGAAGCAATTTTCTGCAGTTGTAAGCAGCCAGATGATGGTAACAGAATGGCACAATGCCTAGATTGTGAGGAATGGTTTCATGAGGCATGCATATGGCATCGGATACCAAAGGGAGATTATTATTGTTCTCATTGTCAAAAAAGATGGATTGAAAAGGAAGTAGAAGCAAGCGCAAAAAGAATGGACTCTATAAAGTCACAAGATGACTTAAAGATGTTTTACGAACTTAACGGCATTCACAAGTGGAACCAAACTACATTACCACTATACACATTTATCAACGAGGTTGCAATGAAGAATTCTTTTCCTCCTGGTAATGTAAAGCTTTTGGTATTAGAAAGACTTCTAGAGCATTTGGATTCGAATATTAAGGGGCTTACACATTCTCGTGTAAAATCATTTGATCTTATTTACATTTATGGTCGAGCACACCAGTCACAGGTTTTGTTAAACGAAACTCTAATTCACGAAATGGCCAACGCAAAGGTGGCAATGGATGGACAACCATCCAGTACCCATAACGATAATTACACAAAAATGGTAGAAGAATAGAATAATCAATGTGTTGAACCAAAATAAATACAAAATTCCAGTTAAAGACCTTTTGAAGGCTATAAAACATGATATTTTGTGTGTGGTTATAAAGGGTCATTTTAAGTAATTATTTACTATAAGCGCTCAGTTACTTATGATTGAAATTAACTTCATAAAATCATTCTAATAATTCATATATCATATACCGTACATTTTAAAAACAGGATGTTCGAATCCAAATGTTCTGAGTGCTTTTTGAATTTCAATATATTATAAATCTGCAAGGTACCACTTGTTAATGTCTGAAAAGTTGTGACATCAATTCCTTTGTTGTAAATCTTTACAATATAAAGACATTAATTTGTTTATTATGAAGAACAGGAAACCCTAAACTTATAAGTTCAATATCTTTCAAGTATGATGAAATCAGTTACTCATTTTCATCATATGCTAAGTTTTCTTTCAATTTTGTTTTTATTTTCATTCATTCTGTCAATATAATACAAGTTTTGATAGCTTATGTACTGACGTATTACTTAATTATAGAATTGCCTTTTACCACAATTAAATGTAATATGCGTGGATACTATTACCAGATTACGAAGAACCTTCATCAAATTTTGTCTAAATATGTGGGAATCAGAATTATGACAATTCACAATGGTGTTTGAAATGTACAATTATTTGCAGGAAGTTCATCTGTGCATTTATTTTCATATCCATTAATGGGCAAGAGATTTCACACAAAACACACAAAAAAAGTATTAATAGCAATAATGAATGTTTATATGCATTTTAGTCGAAGTTGTAAAATGTTTACCCTATAAAATATGACTATAGATCTGTAGATCATCCTTAGGTATTACTGTATATCAGCATATAAATATATATATATATAAGTTTTTGTTTCTTTGCCGTCATCAAAATTGACAGATATGGATATATATTTCTCCAGGCCGAAGGGAGGAGAGGGAAAGGAAGGGGAGGGGGAGGGGGTGGAGAATTCAAGGCTTATAGACTGTTCTTCTTTAAAATGCCCTATTTATACGAGGGACCTTTTGTAGGGCATGGTACAAAGTGTTAGAAGTTACTTTACTATTAGTGCTGCAACAATATTGCCAGTGGGTAAACCCCATGGGCCCGAGCAAAAATTTACATTTAAACCTCGAACAATGCCACTGTGATATGTTTGTTATGGGGCCCGACCACTTGTATTTCACACAGCCCCCAGACTCTAGTTGCGCCATTGAATACTTTATTTCTGCCATTGTAGATTTACATTGTTGAAAATTACGCCTATGGTTTTAAGTTACTACATAGCATATATATGAATCTGTACATTATGTCATGGGGAAAATGTAAAAACTAGGGGAGACATGTGTAACAGTATACAAATCAATGGAATTGCTGTACAGCACATGTATGTTTATCGACTTATACATTTGTAAGTGTTCTACGTCTTTGTTTAGTGTCCGACAATTTTTTTGAAGTTTTAAATTCATATCTGTTCTTTAGAGAAATATCTCAAGGTCATATGGGGTAGGGGTCACAAGAACCCCACCGCCGATGAGGCACAATAAAAAACGCAAGTAGTGACAGACCTGGGGCTTTAAATAAAAGTCCAAAGGATAAGGGGCATGGACTTGTTATTGATTTTCTGGGAAAAAATGAACGTGTTAAGTCAATGGGGAATTTTTTTGCATTTCAAATGTATATGTTTGTCCATAATTTTCAAATATCTACATATAAAACTGATTTATTCTTTAGGGGTATATCTATAAGTCAACTGGGTTAAGAGGCAGATGGCACCCAGCCTTATAAGGGGCAATGAAAAATGCAACATGTGACGAACCTATACATAAAAGTTCAATGGGCAGGGCCGTCGCGACTGGGAGGGTGTGGGGGTGTCACACGTACCCTTCAATATTTGAGAATGAGGAAAATTCGGACAAAATGATATAAACATTTGAGCAACACGTCTGCACGTGTGGATTATTGAAAGAGCTGTAGCGTAGCTCTCCTTTTTTCTCAGTGAGTAATGATGATTTATTCCGGAATCGTTTATTCCAATTTTTCTGAGCTAACACCAGAAATTTCCCTATCTTCTGCAAAATATTATCAAACTTCCCGAATTTTTCAAATCATAATCCTTATACATCCTGATTTTCCGAATACGTATCTAAAAATTTCCGACTTTTCCGAAACACTTCCTAAAATTTCAGATGCTTCTAAATCGTATTTTCAATTTCTTTTATGTTTCCGAACCAAATTCGGAAATTTAAAGTCATGATATTAAATTTTTAGATCATACCAAAAGATGTTCAAACTTCTCGTGCCTTGACTCATCAAAAAACTTCACGTGCCTTGACTCATCAGAAAACCACGAGGAGAGGAGAGGATTTGAATATTCACATCACGTGCTGACGTCATACAATATTTCCAACACAAAGTGTTACGGGTCCCTTGGCGAAGAAATCTGGCCATGACAAAGATTCTTCTGTGACTAGGTATCCAAATTTTTAATTCATGGATATTTAGGAAGAAGACAAAAAAGACCCTGACAAAATATTTGAAAAATTTTAGACATATTTTGAGCCTAAAACAAATTTTCGCTTGTGTCGCTTTAATTTACAAAAATTCAAACAACAGTCTAATGAAAGCAGTGACGTCTTCATGACACGCTGTAAGATTCAGGCTACGAAGTGTAAATTTGGCCCTACAGAGCTTGATGACAGGCTAATTGAGCAGCTGGTCATAGGAACAAAGCACAAAAAGGTGCAAGAAACCCTTTTAGGGAAAGACCACACCTTAAGACTAGATGACGCTAGGGACATAGCCAGAACATATGAAGCTACAGTAGCTCATATGGAAGAATTAAGGCAATGGAGCATCAATGTAAATGCAGTGAATAACACGATCCAAGCCTCCCACCCGTAATAGTAGATGTGGCAATTGTGGGCGAGAGCATGCCCGCAGTGCCAAGTGTCCCGCATATGGAGCCAAGTGCCGTAATTGCGGTAAGCAAAACCATTGGCAGTCAGTCTGTAGGCAGGGTAGGAGTGAAGGGCAGACCCCAAAATCTGATGCACTACCCCAAAACAAAAGACAGGACAGGTATAGAAGGGAAAGGTCGGAGAATAGGATAAGGCCAAAGACGGGGCAGCCATCCCATGACCCACAACAGCTTGATGTGCTTAATTGACTAGTACTGACACTGATAGATTTGAGGAACTTAGATTTCAGTCAGTAGATATTCACGGAATTAGCTCAGAAACGAGGGATGAAATTTTCACTGAATTAAGCATCAAGCTATATAACGTAAACAGACCTGCAACTCTTAAGGTCAAGGTCGACACTGGTGCTCAGGGAAACATACTTCCCTTAAAAAATTTCAGGTAAATGTACCCAGATGAGATACATGTTGATGGCCTCCCAAAACAGGACGCATTTACAAAACAAAACGCTGTCCTCACAGTATACAATGGGTCCTCAGTAAGTCATTATGGGGTATGCTCCATACTTTGCAAATATGGGAGCAATGAAACAGATGCACATTTTTACATTGCTGACGTACAAGGTCCAGCAATTTTTGGACTACCCTCTTTACTGGCATTGAAATTGGTACCACTTAACTGTCGCATTTCTTCAGACAACACAAGACAACCACAGATCGACAGCAAACAAGAGCTACACAAACTATACCCTGACAGATTTAAAGGTATAGGAAACTTCAAAGTTCCCTACCATATAGTGGTAGATGAAAATGTGCCACCGGTAGTACACCCGCCGAGACGTTGCCCCATACACATTAAGGATGACATAAAGAAAGAATTACTCAAGATGCAGGAATTGGGTGTCATTACGCCAGTCACCGAACCAACCGACTGGGTGTCCAGTCTTGCCTACTCTCAAAAAGCAAATGGGCGCTGGCGAATATGTCTCGACCCAAGAGACCCCAACAGGGCTATCAAGCGTAGCCACCATCACACACTCACCCTGGAGGAGATCTCGCATAAGTTCTCAGGAAGCATGTATTTCTCCAAACTAGATGCCCGGCATGGCTATTGGTCGATATCTCTAGACCAAAAATCTAGTTTTCTCACAACATTTAATAGTCCATTCGGAAGATTCCGCTTCAAGCGCTTACCATTTGGTCTATGTGTAAGTCAGGACATCTTCCAACAAAGGATGGACCAGATTCTTGAGAAGTGCCCTGGGACTGTGGGTATAGCAGACGATGTGGCTGTGCTTGGCAAGACCAAAACCGAGCATGACCACAATCTCCATACCCTTATGAGAGTTGCACAAGAACATGGCCTTGTCTTCAACCTCAACAAATGCGAAATCAACAAGGCAGGTATCAATTTCTTCGGGCTTGTCTATGACTCTCATGGCGTCCATCCCGACCCAGATAGGGTGCGTGCAATTAAAGCCATTGAGCCTCCCAAGAGTGTCAAAGGGCTCCAGGAATTCCTCCGCATCGCAACACACATGTCGCCTTTCATACCCAATCTCTCAACACACACTTCACCTCTAAGAAACCTCATCAAAAAAGACACAACATTTGACTGGAACAGCACACACCAGAGAGCCTTTGACAAAATCAAAACACTCATAAGCAAAGAAGTCACTCTTGCTTATTTCAATCCGAACAAACAAACAACCATTCAAGTAGATGCATCAATGAATGGTATCGGTGCAGCATTAGTACAGGATTCTCAACCTATATCTTTCGCCTCCAAATCGCTTACTGATACAGGCGACAATACGCAAGCATTGAACGTGAAATGCTAGCTGTCGTCTACGCTTGTGAGAAACTCCATTCTTACGTCTATGGTAAACAATTTACTGTAGAATCCGATCACAAACCCCTTGAGATGATTCACCTCAAGAACCTCAATACTGCCTCACCAAGACTTCAAAGGCTGCTGTTAAGACTTCAGGGCTATGATGTAATTATTAAATACAAGCCAGGTTAGGAAATGCTTCTTGCTGATGCACTTTCAAGACTCAATCCCTTACCTGATTAAGCTCTGGAGAACCCTGAAGTACAAATTTATTTTGTTCAATTTTCCACACAAAAACTTCAAACACTAAAAACTGAAACAAATTCCGACCCTGAACTCACGGCCCTCAAAAAAATAACCATAAACGGGTGGCCAGATAGACAAAAACAAGTGCCAAGACACCTACAAAAATACTGGGCATACAGGGACGAACTTTCTGTTGAAGATGGACTAATCCTGAAAGGTGATAGGATAATTATTCCATCAACACTCCAGCAGGAAATCTTGAGCAAGATACACCATACACGAAGGGCATCAAGGAATTGTGAAATGTCAGTTACGTACAAAAACTTGTGTATTCTGGCACGGAATCAACAAGGGCATAGAAAACCTAGTAAAATCATGTCCTCGATGCCAAGAACACACAAAATCACAGCCTGCTTAACCATTACATCAACACCAAATACCTACAAGAGCATGGCAAACACTAGGTACAGACTTATTTTACATACAGGGGGATGAATACATGATCATTGCAGATTACTACTCAAAATTCTTCATCATCAAACACATACCAAAGGAACGATCCACAAGTCAAACAATTGTCAACCATCTCAAGGACATATTTTCAGAATATGGCATTTCTGAACGCATTATTTCTGATAATGTCAGCCATTTTGTTAGCCAAACATTTCAAGAATTCGTTAAGAAATGGGAATTCGACCATATAACGTCAAGCCCAAAGTATCCTCAGTCAAACAGATTCATTGAAAGGCAAATACAAAGTCAAAAACACAATTTACAAAGCAAAGAAAGACAACATTGATGTACAAGTAGCTCTATTGTGTGTAAGATCTACACCAATAGATAACCATCTTCCATCACCTGCAGAACTCCTGCATGGCAAAAAAATGAGAGCAAACCTTCCCGTAAGGATCAAAAATCTGTCTATCAATAAAGATGCAGTGACAGAAAGGCTACTGCAGCGCCAAGAATGGCAAAAATACCATTTTGATAGAACCGCACACAAGCTCCCTCCACTGGCAGAAGGACAATCTATCAGAGTCCAAGACCAAGACAATGGTCAGTGGCTTCCTGCCACTCTTCTCAGCAGAGCCCTGAACCAAGATCATACACAGTCCAGATGGACAATGGAAGTATCTTGAGAAGGAATAGGCGCCAGCTAAGAGAAACGGGAGAAAAAAGAGTACACTCCCAAACAGACAACGAACAACAAGCACACCAAAACAACAACACACAACAACCAGCAAACACAAATCACACAAACAATGGACATGCCACACGAACAAAATCTGGTAGAAAAGTTACCAAACCAGACCGACTCAGCTTGTAAATAATGTTCACATTTTTGTAGAATTAGTCTTATCATATTATATAAAATTATGCTCAAATAAAAGCTGGAAAAAAGAATACCTATATGTGCATTTTTCAAGTAACAAAGAACAAATAATTACCACGCATCAAATTGTATATTTACAAGTACCATGTTGCAGTATTCAAACTTGTATTCACCTGATATTGTATACTTCATTTGTTCTATTCAAATTACAATCACATTGTGTGATCATCTTACCTGCAACCATTCTCTTGAAGAAAGGGGATGTAATATGATGTCTCAAATTATAGACTTCCGCTACTACCAAACATACTGTACCTCTTTAACACACATGGTACATGCTGATGTCACAACCCTATGACTATGAGTCACATCCGCAGTATATATACCAATGTCTCTTGTATATTCTCTCTCTCTGTCTCTCACCTACCATCTGTAAACAAGTCGTAGTAGAATAGCCAGTTCAATATATATTACCATTATCATCGTAAACCATGTGTTCCTGTGTCTTACTTATATACCAACAAACTATATCATTTCACAGTCTTAATGAAAATTCTGTACAAGTTGTTGTTCGTAATGAGAATTTTTTTGTTCTGAACACTCAAGCATGTAAAGCGCGTATTTAAAATAACATTTGGGCGCCTTGAGCTGGTATTACGACCGTACTTTGTGTGTGCATTTTGTTCCATGACAGCCACACATCTGTATTAGTACACACATTAGTAGTAAATTTTCTTGGTTTATTTCAAAGAATATATCATTATTCATCAACATATTCGGTGTATACCATGAAACATTTTGTAACTCAAATTTAAATAAACTATACCACCATCATGCTTTTGAATTTAAATATGTTTTGAACACCCGTGATTGAATTGGCAATATTTATTATAGTATGAACGTCAGCACAGTAGGTGTAAATACGCATGCAAAATTTGACGCGCCACGCTTTTAGTGCTGAAGGGCATGCATGACATACAAATTTACACAGCCTGTAATTGTTGTAGCCGCCATACTACTCATTTATTTCTTTAAGCTCTTTTTTGTTATAACTTATAAGATAACATTTTTTTCAACATAGGATCACGTAACGTTAGACATGTTAGATTTCGAAGAGAAGCAGTGACTGGGGTTTTAATACTAAAATTTAGCATTAATATTTGGAAATTTGACATCAAAGGGAGAGCGGTAACAGCTTTTAATCTCTCATAATGAGCATCCTTATACAAACAGCTCTTCTTTATACAAAATGTCTCCTAAATTGCTCACATTTCTTAGACAATTAAGAATCATGTTTGTCACTAAAGTGCCAAAGGAATTGATTTTTATAGCCTGCTAGATTCAATAATTTGTGTGACGTCATGTAGGTTGGGAGAAAATTTGACTATCATCAAATTGGTGCTCAAAATTTGCCTTTTTGCATATTTTCCCTCAAAATTGTGGATATAATTATGAGTGGGAATAAAAATCAGGGTCTCCAATGTAATTGGAGATCTCTACTGACTTCATCAAGAGGCCAGCAGACTGGGACCTTAGCTGAGGCCAAACCCCTTGATGATGTCATCATCGGTCTCCAATGACATTGGAGACCGGGTCCCCTGATATTAATTCTCTAATTGTGACAGGGAGAAATGCGTAGGAGAAATAATGATCTATAACTGAATTGTGAAATCTGGTGTATAATAATGAACAGACCCCAACACTATGCTTGATTTATTACGGTGTTGATCAAGCTCTTCATACCATATTACTGGTAAGTGGTATTTCATAATGCAACAGCAATTGTGTTGTAATAATGAAGTAGTAAATGCTTTTCATTCGGGAACATTTTTACAGTAACGGACAAGGTTTTCTGGAATACAGGCTCAAGAATGTACGGGCGACAAAACTGCAAAGTAAAAAAAGACGGCAGCGGAAGACGAAGACTATCTCAGAAGGGCCAACCAATGAACCTGAATTACCTGAACCTGAAGAGGAACTGGTAAAAAATGTACAAATAATTGATTATTTTAACTTCGTTAGGTGTAAATGTTTATTACCAGCACAATGATATGGCAGTAAAACCAGCTATGATACATAAATGGCAACGAGACCAGCCATGATTGATATAACATTATGCATCGTACATGCAGTAGAGGAGAAACCCAAATTTAAGAACCTCCTATGTGGGGTTTATTTTTTCATAGAAAGGACGTTATATTAGATTTCCACTTTGCATATTACCTTCAAACAGTCCTAAACATACCTTTTATGAACAAAGGTGTTCAAATTTAAAACTTTGGCATTAACTATGTTGGTGTGTTTTACATCGGCGTGGGGAGCTTGTGTACTAATAGCAAATTATGGCAATTTCTTCTATTATTTAGATAAATTAGATGAAATATTCTCTCCCCAATGAGAATGCAGCAAAGCATTTGAGATTGTTTAAACAGACTCATAGCTACATGAGGCAGCTTATTAATAAGGAAAACCTCACAATAACAGATATCATTAGCAAGTTTCCTAGGTTGCAAGATATGCCCCATTTGGTAAGTTTGAGTGATTTTAGACAAAAACCAGGTAAAACAGACATATTAGTTTTAAACATCACGAAAATTCGCCCCTTAGCTCATTCAGTCCATTGAACTCTAATCTAATTTTACGATGCACTTTACTTCAACGCACATGTAATCAGCAGCAAATTTTCAGAGGAACCTAATATCAGAAAATTGCCAAGCTAATATGTACAAGCACAATGGAACCTTTGTGTATAATAATAATAATAATAATAATAATACATACATTTATATAGCGCTAATTTTGTAAAAACATTCAAAAGCGCTTTACATACAAGGAAATTACGATACGAAAACAAAAATAAGAATACAGAAATGACAACATAAATAGAAATACAATGGATGAAGCTGCACATTAGATAAATGTCTTTTTAAACAAAAAAGTTTGAAGCTTGGTTTTGAAGGAGGTCAGGGATACAGTATTAATACATTTGACTTCAGTTGGGAGTGAATTCCACAACCAAGGACCTTTATAAGCAAAGGCCCTTTCGCCAAGAGTTTTATGCTTAATACGGGGAACAAATAAGGACTTGAAACAAAAGTCGTAGCGGGATGGTTTTTCAACTACCATTTCACATAAATATTTTGGAGCAAGGCCTTTAATGCACTTGAAAACTTGCAAAATAATTTTATAATCAATTCTTTGTATACAGAGAGTTCATTCAAGAATTAATGAAAGTAGTTCCAACATGTGTGCGTGACCAAGCGGAAAATTTGCGGTGGGATGTGCGTGACCAAGCGAACTAATGTAGCTGGGTCAAAATTGCTAGTTTTGCTAGATGATATGAATCAGAAGTTGGGAAACCCCGAAAAAGGCCATTTTTTAGGGTTACCCAGACTTACTTTCTCTAAGGGCAATCGATATTTTCGTGATAAAGTTGTTTTTAGGGTGAAACCATCAAAATGCAGGTTAATATGCTTCTTTTTTTTTTTAAATAGTAATAATAATTATTAAGTAAAAAATAGCAGCCCTGCTGGATATCATGGAGAGGGCAGGAATCCCAGAACATGAGAAACTTATTGCAACCTGTACTGGCATCGGACAGTAACTGTAAGAACGGCAGGTCGATGCTCTAATAGGGTGACTATTTGTAGGGGTGTGAGGCAGGGCTGGTCTTATCACCAGCACTCTTTAATCTATAAAGCGAGTTCCTTCTATTAAAAGTTTGGAGAACTGTTAAGGTGTGAAGATGAATGGAGTTAACACAACCAATATCCGTTATGCAGATGATACAGTTCTGCTTGCTAATGATGTCCAGTCCCTACAGACAATGATTGATTCCTGCTGCTCTACGAGTAAGGAGTATGGGATGGAGTTTAATGCTGAAAAGATTAAGACCGTGTGCATCAGCAAGACAACACTGGAGAGATTCTTATTAATAGCAGGAGGCAAAGAACTTGAGCAAGTCCATGAATACCAGAACCTTGGAAGTACAGTGACAGTGACTAAGGATGCATTGAGGAAGAAATTAAGAGAAGGATTGGAAAGGCAAGAAGACACAGTTTTGGGAGTGCAAGGAATTCCTTTGTAGAAACATCAGCATGCACCTGAAGCTAAGATTACTGAGGTGCTATGTGTTTTCTGTTGTAGCTTATGGATGTGAGGCATGGCAGTTTACTAATGATATCAAGAAGGGACTGCAATCCTTTGAGATGTGGTGCCTCTGGAGGATGTTAAAGATCAGCTGGAAAGAAAGAGTGACAGATGTGGCAGTATTAGAGAGAGCTGGCATGGAGAGGAAGTTATTAAGTGACATTATACAAAGGAAGATGAGATACGCTGGACATGTACTGTGTGGTAGCAGAGGGGGCTCCTGAACTGTTAAAGAAGGATACATTGAAGGCACATGGGCAAGAGGCAGACAGAGAAGAAAGTGGAGTGATGACATCAAGAGGTGCAGTGCGACAAAGTCCTACATGGAAGCAAAAAGAGTGGCAGAGAATAGGGTCAATGGAGAAATATGGTGGCCATCCTTCGGAACAAAAACAGCATGCGCTGACTGCACAGTTTCAAAATATGCGTGTCTTTAAGAAATAGTTTTACCATTCAAAACCAGCACACAATAAAGTGATTGAACACAGTGCATTCATGCTTCTTTGTGTTCAGATAACCTGGCAGAATGACTGTCCTGTCACCACCATCCAACCATAAGGAGCAAGCACTGCAGACATTATCTTTAACCCAAGGATGGCTCACATGTGTAACCCATAATTTCATTTGCATTTAAAAAAATATATCTGCTGCAGACTACCACAGTACTGGAAAATTGCAACAATTTGGATTTGATGTGCTAATTTTCATAATTTTCACACTTGCTGGGAAACTAATTATCTTAGTATTCAAACTTTTTCAATGATTAGAATGTTTGTTTTTTCTTCCAGATCAATGAGGACTTCAGCCTGATGTTTGACGACCTGGGTGACAACTTTGTCACCTGGGTGACAACTTTGTCACCTGGGTGACAACTTTGTCACCTGGGTGACAACTTTGTCACCTGGGTGACAACTTTGTCACCTGGGTGACAACTTTGTCACCAAGTGGAATGGATTCAGGGACAGGATACTTGCAGTTGGTCAAAAGATTGCACCTGCTATCGTCAATATGATAAACACTTTTGAACAAACTGATAGCAGTAAGTTAAATTTTATACTTACATGTATAATTATTTTTCAACCAGTGTTGGCACTAGCAATCAAAGCAAGGGGGGAGGGGGTTTAATCATTTCAACCATCAATCATCTACTGCTGTAGATTGTCGTAACAGTAAATCAATGGGAAAATTTCTTCTTTTGAATTTGATTTGAGGGGGAATAAGATTTCAAAAGGGCTATCACCCAGCTAGTGCCAACCCTGCTTTCAACTTTTTCTTTGCATGCCCAATACTTGTGCGTACAAGGTAACATAGCTGAAGTGAATATGCAAAATGATAACTGAAATGATCTATTTATTTATTAAATGTCAACACCCGAAAAGGTTGAGTGTTGGGTTTCAGTGACAATCGAGGTGACATACTTCTATATACCCCTCACATGAAAAAATAAATAGTATATTCACACCTTGTCAATTATTCTTAAGGAGGAAAATAATACAACCAGCCACCATGGCCATTTAACAAAAAAGATTTTAAACAATTTTATATGGAAAATTGTTAAACACTGGGGAATGACTCTCTCCTCCCCCAGTACACACCTTATCTGATGGAGAGTCTGTGCCATGCAACTATTGTCCATATCTCTCAATACATCTCACTCGTTAAACACTGATACAGGTTAATATATGTCATGACATTTGAAAACAAAAATATTAAAAGCACCTCAACATTTTGGTTTTCTGGTTCCTTCGTAATTATTTGAGTTTGCATACTATGATAATTATATTATTTATTTCACTAGCAATTGCAATGTAATATATATACATCGGAGGAAATGTTAAAACCACCAAACAAATCATTTGTTTTCTTTCAGAGGACATGTGTGCTCTATATACCTTGGTCTACATATTACACAGATCAGTCACTATGTCCAAACAAAAGCAACATGCTACAAGCAGAGCAGGAGCACTTTTGTATTTCCTTCAAAACAAACCTGTGGGTACTTGATTTAGGCAAAATATGAAAAACACTATTGGTATTATAAAGGTCACTAGGAAATTTCAAAGGAAGATCGAATGGCAGCACATGAAGATCAGAACTTTGTGATTTCAAAATAACAGTGTGTCTAATGTTTAAAAAATGTAGCCCTCTTCTACTACACAACAAAATTTTGAAAAGAATAAAAGGTCTTTGGACATAACATAATATATTAGAATAGCAATTTAACACTGCTGATTATAGGCAAATCCTTGTTGTTGACATTAATAGTGTTGATGGGATTTGTTAGCACACCTTAAAATTTTACATACAAATTTTGTAACCGGAAAAAAGTTTGTACCCTTTTTTACATTAATATTCTAATAACCCAATGATTTCAAAAAGCATTTTCTGCTAATACAGTTTTTTAATCCGACCACCTGAAATTTCAACAAAAAAGGGGAGGGGGTTAGTACTTCTACGCATGTATTTAATTATAGCAATAGGGACTGTATTTAACAAAATTGGGGTTGTAAAGAGCCTGTTGGCAGTACAAATTAACGACAATCAAATTTGTACTGATAGGCTGAAATATTGGTAGGCTGTGGCCACCCTGGCCCCTTTTTGGTTACGCCACTCAAAACACACTTCAAATGTTTTTTTGTAAATGTTGGGCCTAGTTAAAATATGTTCTTTTCTGTTAATGAGTAATATGCACTGACATCCAAGCTGTAGCAATGGGGAAAGATGCCAGTTACGTGCAGCCTTACATCCTTGCCCTTGGTCCAACCCTGAACCCTTCCCAATTTTTCATTCTTGCAGATAAGGTTGTAATCCCAGCCGGAGCAACCATTGTTAAGGCAACGGACCAGCTGTTCAAGTGCCATTACGTCTTTAATGTGCATTATGCTCTCTCACTTTAGCAATTTTGAACAATATAGAGACATAGAGCCTCAAGTCACATTAGAGACAGCCTCCTGTTCTGATCTGGAAATTGCCCGTTTTTTTGTGTGGGCATTTTGTTGAGTCTTATAGAGGATGGTGGCTATCCATCAGTGAACACATTTGACAAGTGGACTCATCTTTTAATCATCACGTTCATGAGAAATAATGTATTTCATTTTACAAGAAATATGTGACTAAGTTCAAACCTATCCTATGTGTCCTGTTCATACTGTCAGTGTTGAACCTATCCTTCTCTATAATGTAAATGCTATTAGACCTTCAAGGAGAAGATAGGGACAGTTACACTCCAATGACCATTAATCATTCTTACACCATTTAATCCTTTAATCCTTCTCAGTCAACTTATCTCAATCTGCAAATTGCCTTCGGTCTTTTGTTGAGCGACCTATAATCCACTATGGCAGGCAAGGACCCTACAAAAGGAGTTTCAACTAGAAAACAGAAAGAATTGATCTCTTCAATTTTATCCGCCCCACTTGTAAGCACGGATCTGAAAGCCGTAATCCAGTCTGCAATTAAAGAGGCACTCAAAGAATCCCTTGACAAAATGTCTCATGTCATTGACCTCCATGAAGGTCAGATCCTGGACCTGGAATGCCAAATGGACAAAAGCAAGAAAGAATTAGCTGCAATAACCAAGGAAAACGAGAAATTAAGAAGTGACTTAGATCAATACAAATGTGAACTAAATTTAATAGAGCAATATTCTCGCCGCAAGTGTATTCACATTTTCGGCATTCCAGAGAGTACAGGCGAAAATACCGATCAAATTGTTACAAAACTTGCCCAGGAAAAACTTGGTGTTGATCTCAAACTGTCCGACATCGATAGGAGCCATCGTATTGGTAAACTCAACAGAAAAGGATCAAGATCAATTATAATGAAATTTACCGGCTACAACATTAAGTCAAATGTGATAAGAGCGAGATGCAAACTGAAGTCATCAGGCATCATCATCCACGAGGACCTAACTGCCAGAAACAAGGCACTTTTACAGAAGGTCAAAGATCATCCTCAAGTCTCATCCGCCTGGACCATAGATGGACGGATTTTTGCCCTAACAAGATCTGCAGATGGAGTTGAACTGAAGAAACGAATAAATGGATTGAATGATTTGAATAATTTGTAATTCATGAAGTAATCTGTGTTTTTTCTATATTTTGAGGACACTAGGACCTAATGAATCCAAGTAACACTTTGGACTTTAACATTTCTAATGATATTTCTTCAACTTTGAGAAACTCAACTCTTCTTAACCATATATTTTCTGAGTATGACTTGAACTCTAATGAAGATGATGATCAGGTTGATAATTATTCGTTCAATTTTGATTCCTCTTTATATTCTGATGTAAGTAATTTACATAATCTACATAATTTTTCACATAGCACCTTTCCTTTTATTCACCTTAATGCCCATAGCTTAATGCAAAATTATGATACTTTTCGCAATTTCTTAGCATTGTCATTATGTAAATTACAGTTATAGCTATAACCGAAACCTGGTTGCATTCCGATACTAATCTTGATTTAATTCAAATCCCAGATCATACTTTTACACATAGGGACAGGGATACTAAATGGGGTCGTGGTGTTGGTTTTTATGTCCATAATTCAGTATCTTTTACTATTAGAAATGATTTGATGTCCAACCCTTTCTTATTTGAATCATTATTTATTGATATATTATTCAACGACAAATCCCTTTCTTTAGGAGTTATTTATAAGCCACCTGACATTACAATATCCAATTTCAATGAAGAACTGTCGAGACTAATGAATAATTTAAGTGTTGTCAGCAAGACTTGTTATATCTGTGGTGATTTTAATATTGACTTTTTGAAAAGTGAGCATGAATCTAGTGTATCCAGTTTCTTAGATCTAATGTATTCCCATTCTTATTTTCCACTTATTACAAAACCAACTAGAATTACTCCACATTCAGCGTCACTCATTGACAACATTTTTTGTAATGATACTTTTGTTAATTTAAACTCAGGGATTCTATTATCAGGCATAAGTGATCACTTGCCAGTTTATTGTTGTAGGGATTTTAAGACACATTTATTACCATGATCCAATAACTTTTTTTACTACAAGAGATTCAGTGAAAATTCTCTACGTAATGTAACTTTAGAACTTTCTTCTTTTGATTGGAACCCATTATACAATCTCAGAGATCTTGATATTGCATATAACTTTTTTGTTGATAATGTTAACAATATAAATTCTAAGCACTGTATTTAAGCAGTTTAAAAGAAAATCCAGTACGATACGCTCACTTTGGATAACATCTAGTATTTTAACTTCCATTTCAAAAAAGAATAAACTATATAAAAAGTACCTTCTTCATCCTTCCAGTACCAATAAAAGTAAATATACTCTTTACAAAAAATAAACTGACTAAAATTATAAGATTAGCCAATAAGATGTATTATGAAAATTGTTTTAATGACAATAAAAATAACTTAAAGAAAACATGGGCTACGATTAATAAAATTCTTCGTCGTGCTTCAATCAATACTCGAATTGATAAGATTAAAGATAATGATTTGTTAATTACAAATCAATTTGATATGGCTGAGAAATTTAATGACTTTTTACTAATATAGGCAACAACCTTGCAAGTTCTATTCCAACTTGTCACTCAAAATTTACTGATTTTCTAACTGACAGTACCCCATCATCTCTATTTCTCTCACCAAGCAACTCCTCTGAAATAATTGATTTAATAATGCAAATGAAAAAAGGGTACTTGTGGTCTTGATAATATTTCTGTTCAGTTTCTCCAAGATAATCGTTTTATTATAGCTGCTCCTCTTACATATATTTTTAATTTATCAATATCTACTGGTGTTGTTCCAACTCGTACTAAAGATGCTAAAGTTACTCCAATTTTTAAAAGTGGTGATAAGCTATCAATTAACAATTACAGACCTATCTCAGTTCTTTCATCATCGTCTAAACTTTTAGAACGTATGATATATAACCGTACTGAAGTTCTTTAGACAAGAACAACATGATTACTGATAGGCAATATGGTTTTCGTAAGGGGCGTTCCACAGCAATGGCAGCTTTAGATGTATCACACTATACTATTAATGGGTTTAAGAATAAGGAATATTCGTTGGGTGTATTTTTAGATTTATCTAAAGCCTTTGATACTGTCAACCATGAAATTCTCTTCAGCAAACTGTATCATTATGGCATTAGAGGGGTTGCATTTAATTGGTTTGTTAATTATCTATCTGACAGACGTCAATTGGTACATATTGATAATCATTATTCTAATTTCAGTAATATTACATGTGGAGTACCACACGGGTCAATTTAGGTCCACTGCTTCTCCTTGTATATAAATGATATTATAAATTGTTCAAACTCCTTGTATTTTACACTTTTCGCAGATGACACCAGTATACTGTATAGGCACAAAGATATGCATCATGCTGCATTTACTATCAATTTTGAATTAGCTAAAGTCTATACCTGGTGTCAAGTAAATAAATTATCTTTAAATATCAGCAAAACCCACTTTATGATTTTTCACCCAAACTACAAAAGTATCAAGAACATTGATTTATTTATTGGCAACTCACAGTTAAAGCGTGTTGAGGTTATAAAATTTTCAGTTTTATTCATTGACCCTACTCTAAAATGGTCTTCTCAAATCTCTAAGATTAAAACTACTATCTCAAAGACTGTTGGAGTCCTTTATAAAATCAAAGACTTTGTTCCGATGTATATTCTCAAGAACTTGTATAATACTCTCATACTACCTCATCTTAATTATTGTAATATTGTTTGGGGTAATGCATATCCTACCTAACTAAAGCAATTATTTTTACTACAAAAGAAGGCTGTCCGTATTATTACACAGTTTGATTTCCTACCACATACCCCACCACTATTAAGCTTATTGAACTTACTTGATATTTTTGATTTACAAAGGTACCAATGTGCTGTTTTTATCTTCAAAACTATTAATAATAAATTACCAGCCAATTTTAATGATTACTTCAATTTCAGTTATGATATACATAACTACTACACCAGATCCTCTGGACATTTATTTTCATTGCCCATAAATACTGATGCCTTTAAACATTATATCGTATGTTATGGTGTTAATTTCTGGAATAGCTTAAGTCATACATTAAGAAATACTAAGTCTCTTAATTTATTTTCATTAAGGTTAAAAAATAATCTATTATCCAAGTATCAACATTTATAGATCTTCCTACATTTTCTCTGACTAGTATTTCCCACATCACAACGGTTTTTCTTTGGTGTACAGACCTTCTGAGAAGGGGGTTTATTATCATGCTATATCCTTTATACATGTTATATCTATTCTGGTGGGCCTCTTGTACAAGCTATGGCTTCCAAGCCCTTCCACCATTTTCTCTCTGTAATTTTCATTATATTTTTATATAATTTATTACTTATTTTCGTTGCATTGTATTGTCTTCACCGTTTTGTTAAGTAAATATTATGAGAAGATGGAAAAATAAATTGAATTGAATTGAATTGAGTTTTGGGAATTCATTGCAGCGTTTATTTACAGAGTCATCCCGCCGTCCTCTGTTAAATATTCTTTACGAAGCTTTGCTTCTGATATCAAAGCTGTCTTTTTGGAGTAGTGATGTCATTTCTTTTGTAGTCTCCCAGATATCTGTAGGAATTGTGCTTTTTATGTTAAAGGCATTCAATTTGGTACCAAGTTTTTAGGACGAGAGTTGGTTATAGGGCCATCACAGATTACAAGCCTGGCCAAAAATGTTGGACATTTCGCAGAAAATAAATGTCATGAGGCCAGTCTTTTAAATGTGCAAATCCTGTTGTACTTTAATCTGGACATACAGAGAAACCATGTCTAGTTTTACCCATGTTTGACTCACAGAGGTATGACCAAAAACATGAAAGTGTCATTGGTCAGTAATCTTTGCACTAGGGGTCAGATTTTTTTATGTCTTCAAGATTGTCAAAGTTTTACAGATCAAAAATACAATTGTCCAAAAGTCATTGAACATATCTGGCAAACTATTGGTTTTATACTTTCGCTTTGATGTTGTGGCATGTAATTTGTTTACATAAGAGTATCGAATTCGCCCTGATAAGCGCCCAGGGTGCTTACCAAATTAGTATAATCTTTTTTTCTAGAGACAAAGTTTTTATCCTAATTAGAGCCCATGTGTGAAGTGGGTATACTGTGCAACACATAAATGATGTATACATTTTCATGTCAAATGTAGTACTTACACGTACAAGTGTGTATACTTGCATGGTTATTGTTAAATACACTGTTTGAGCCATTCAGATTTTAGGGGAAAATATAGAGACTGCAGCATTTCAAACGAAGTTAAAGTTTTGTAATAAAAGAGGCTCTAATAAACAGTTTCTTAAGAAAATTTCATGAGGAGAATTTCGTTGAAAAAACTTTTATCGCAATGAATCCGAAGGTTTTCCTGTGCCTTTTTTTAATTCTGCAAGTTACGGTGTTTGTGACCAAGCACTGGACATGCTGGACGATCTGGTTCCTGCAGATTTCCAAGATCCGATCTCAGATCCGATCTCATTCCCGACTGTTTGCCTTGATGGGACTGGAATCATGAGAAGAATTTTGTTACAAAAAATTTTATCGCAATGAATCCAAAGGTTTTCCTGTGCCTTGTGGTGGGTTTTATTTCCGCAACTTACAGTGTTTGTGACCAAGCACTGGACATGCTGGACGACCTGGTTCCTGCATATTTCCAAGATCCAATCTCAGATCCGATCTCATTCCCGACTGTTTGCCTTGATGGGACTGGAATCAAAATCAGTGCAGATATTGAGGTAGGTCTAACATTAGGACTAACTGTGTTAGTTATTGTCACAACCCACATACACGTATGTTAAACACTGGGACATTTGTTTTGTTTTGCTATAAATCAGAAAAAACAACAATCAGTGAACATCAGCCAACAAGAGAAAACAGATCAGTGGGGAAGTAAAAGGCTTAAAATGGGCTAAGCCTATAACGAATAACTAATTCAGGCCTAAAGTTAGTTATTAGCCTATACACATCCCTCAGTAAGAGTTGACATGATTGGGATTGAGAAAAGGTTCAGTTTATTTTCTCCTTTTGTGTGAAAAAATGTTATTAGGAAATTTGAAGTTGTTTAAAATGAGCTTCCAGAAAATTACAAATAAAAAGAGAGTCATTTTCCATGCATTTTACTGGTAATAAGTACAAACTGCACTTTCAGCTTATGGCTGTAAACAAATATGTAATAATTCATGGAAAATGTGAAATGCTCTCACTTTGTTTGAAAAAAATCATTTCTATGGTATCATACAGTACATTGCCTCATCAACTTCCTGAAAATCAGTTGTACCTATTTTACAAGGAGTTTCTGTTTTGTGAAGGTGACTTGAATATTAAGCAATTTCATCATAGTAGACTAGTTTTAAAACTGCATGATAGCTTTATTTAGTTGACGTTTTGGACATCAAAGTCAATATATCGTGAATGTGTGTAGCAATTTTGTTAAAAAAATTACCTTTAATATCACAAACTTACACTGTAAGCTATAGTTTATTGAGTTCAGGAATGGTATATCATTTTTATAAGAAAAAAAATCTGTATTTTGTTATGATACTCCCCATATCCTCCTTGAAGCATTTGTTATTGGTCTGATATGTTTCTTGTATGATTAGCAGAGGTTGCGTTAAAAAAAATTGCCTAGCGTGTTTGCTTACGACAAGCCCTTGAAGTTCGACGTATTTTGTCAATTTGCCATCGTATGTACAGGGCATTGCGTAATGTATAGGGCATATCGCACTCGCGAAGCATGCAAGTGATTGTTAACACACACACTTGTGTAGGCCTGCCTCGCTAAAGTGAATGAAAATTGCGCTTAAAATACCAAAAACATTGCAAAATCTGACTATCATTATCATAAAAGAATATTAAGAAAAAGTTTATACCCAATCCTTGTATAATGTTCATTGTTGAGTCATGAAATTTGGGTTAACAATCCCAAAATAATATAAAAAATACTTTCGTTTATCGAGTACAAACTTTCATGAGGTTTTAGTGAACTCTTGACCAATTGTCAAAGATAATATTTAGATCTCGAACAGGCCCAGTGACAAAGAATCCGGGGTCTATTTTACATATCTCTTAGAAGTTTCACTTTTTCAGGTTGTATTTATTTTTTTCGAGTTTTCTAAATAAAATTAAAGCTACTGTGTACGGAATTGGGGTCTTATCGAGTACTACCGTTTGACGTTGGTCGCGACTGTGTGGTACCCATAGTGATTGAATACGCGAAAACAAAAAGTGCATGTTTTCGGGTTTTTTTTTTACTTCCAGTTGTTTTAGCAAGATGGGGTTTGCGTTGTATGGGTATTGCGCAATAAATAAATAGGATGAGGGTTAAATACATAAATGATTAATTGAAATCCAATATATCCATTATACCCCAAATAAAAATCCCCTTCATAGAGAGGAGATATTAATAAATAAACAAAACTTGGGTTTTATAATGTAACACATATTTATAAATAAACAATACCACATCCACATGGTTTGTACTTTGAACATGCATGATCGTAGCGGTGGGTATTGTAATTTCATTTTCTATATTATAGTATTAAATAACATGCAGTTTGGATTTATGGTACATTTTTTTATTAGAGAATTGATTGTAATTCCATATATGTTTATAAAACAACTCAACCATGATTTGTCACAGACAATGGAATAAATCATGTTTTCAGAGAATTGATGTTCTGGATTTAATAAATGTAAACGCTGTTAAATATATTTTGATGCTTAAATTTGCAATTCGACAGAGGAATTTAAAAAAATTGAAGTTCGAGTTAAAACTATATTGTGGATGTGATGTCATAATTACAGCAATTTAGCAACTTTCACAAAAAAACAACTTAAGGTAAATATATTATATTTCATAATATTTTGTTTAAATTACATGGGGATCTGGAAAGGGGGCAAATTGAACTGTGAGAGACTGAGATCTGCGATTTATTGTGGATGGTTCAGCGCAATTTGCAAATAAGGCGTGGGCATCCATCCAAAGGGCTTTGCATGCATCATAGCGCATTTCCTGATACTTAATTTGCAGAAACTATGCGTCACTCGGCGTCATGACATGACCGTGCCTCATGACATGACCGTGCCCTTCTGGCGGGGTGCGCGATAGTTGGGGTGGCAGTGTCTCAACCGCTCGAACTGGTGTTGGTCGCTCAAGGGTGTCAGTTGCCAAATTGGGTTATTGCACTAGTACTGGCACCGTGGACATGCTACAGGGCCTCAGACAGTGCGACACATGCTGCAGTGCCCAATACTTGTGGTTTGTTCAAATGTTGTCCTTACTCGGGTGCGCCGGACAGTGGATTAATGGGAGAAGCAAGAAATACCGCAAGACCATATGGCAAAATACATATATGTCATCAACGGAAAAGCATCCGAGATCCAGGGTGACTCCCGCAGAGAATAGGCTCAGTAGATACAGCACGTTTGGACATGTTCTTTTAAAATTATCACCATTGCCTTATATCTGAATGTGCACTATGCCTCTGACAGAGGGCCTCTGTTCTTTTAAGAACATCTTTACTGGTCGCTTATTCTGTTATTATTTTGATCCATTAATAATAAACAATAAACAAATATGACGTAATGGTGGTAGGTATCAAGGGAAAACTAACTTAAATCGGTTTCTTAAAATCGGTAAGTTAAGTTACCTAACCCACTCTTAGTACCGTAAGTTGTAACACAATTCAAAATTATTATGGTTTGTACATAGGCGTAGGAGGCGTGGACGAGGGGCCGCATGATATTTGTATACTTGTCAGCCCTTTTGGGGAAATATTTTGACCATCCCCACAGAGTCCTGGTCGTGACGCGGATGAGGAATATTACACCATACATGATGGTGTTTATGGCATTGTTGTTTGAGTGTATCAGTGTATGAATTCTGTACAGGGTGGTGTTTAGACCTTCTACCTAATATTAGCTAAAAAGTAATTGATATGTGGTTCGGAAAAATAAAGTTTTAGTTAGCATTCATGTTAGAGTCATATCATCCTCTAAAAATGGGATATGTAATTTCACCACTGGTTTGGGGAAATGGACTTTCGCCCGGGCCCCTTAAATCCGCCTATGAAATTATATGACCCTGCAGGTAAAGCATTTCATTTTCATTATTTATCCATCCGTAGAATCTCAAAATGAAAAGAACTTTCGAAAGGGTACCAGAAAAGGAAACGAAAGCAGCAACTTAAAGATCAACTAAAAACAATTCCAACCGTTGATAGTTACTTTACTAGAGCAACAGCACCCGACACTACAGAAAATCATTCAGTACATGAGCAACAACATACATCTACTGATGTGGATATTGATGCAACAATAAGGGTTGCTGAGCCTGGGAATACTGGGATGAACGAACGAAAGGTTTGATCTTGGACTGTGGGATGTTTTAACTAAAGATGACATTTCATATTGTATCCGAACGGTCCTTCTGAATGTCAGCACTGGAATGGCCCATTTGATAAATCAAAACGGTCATTTAAAACACAGGACAGATTTTGTTCCAAAGGTCTATTTAATTCCAAAATGTTAACGGAGAAATATATGACAGAGAATGGTTAGTGTATTCTCCTTCCAAAGGTAGTGTCTTCTGCTTCGCTTGCAAGTTATTCTCTACATCATCTGCGGCACTAGCTTCTACTGGGTTTGATGACTGGCTAAATCCCATTGTAATTAAAGCTCATGAAAATTCGGTAGAGCATAGACAAGCTATGTTAACATACCTGATAGAAAACGCGGTTTAAATTTACTAGATTCAAAACTAATACAACAAATTGAAGGAGAACAAAATTATTGGAGAAATGTTCTTAAGCGCATCATTGCAGTTATATGCACGTTAGCAGAGCGTGGCTTGGCCTTTAGGGTACAAATGAAAAGTAGGGTCGCCACATAATGGAAATTATTTGGGTTTACTGGAATTGATAGCCAAGTTTGACCCCTTTCTATCGAATCATATACAACAACATGGCAATAAAGGGTCAGGAAATGTTTCATATTTGTCTAAAACAATATGTGATGAAATAATTCAGCTTATATCCAAAAAAGTCAGAAACTCGATTTTGAGTGATATTAGGGAAGCAGGTTACTTTAGCATATCAGTTGACTCGACCCCAGACCTTTCACATGTTGATCAACTAACTGTAATAGTTAGATATGTATCACCAGAAGATGGTTTACGATTGAACGGTTTCTAACATTTCTAGAATTAGAGAACCACAGTGGGGAAAGTATGGCAAATATGATACTTGATTATTTAAGCACAGAATGTAATTTGGACTTTAGTAAATGTCGAGGTCAATCTTACGACAATGCTGCAAATATGTCTGGTAAATTTAATGGTATGCAGCAAAAGATTTTGGAGCAAAACAAGTATGCGTTATTTATTCCATGTGCAGGACATTCCCTAAATCTTGTAGGTCGTGCTGCAGTTGATTGTTGTTTAGATGCTGTAAATTTTTTTGGAATTGCACAAAAAATATACACTTTCTTTTCAGCATCCACAAAACGCTGGAGGGTATTATTATCATATTTAGATGTCGATTCCAAAGTTCCAAAACCTCTCTCAGACACTAGATGGGAAGCACATGCCAAGGCTACGCAGCAATAGAAGAGAGCTATGATTCAATCACCGATGCTCTTAGTCACATCCACAATGATGACAATGAAAAGGGTGACACAAGAACTGAAGCTGGAGCAATTCTTGATAAAATGGAGGAAATCGAGTTTGTTTTCATGTTGCTTGTATGGAATCGCCTTTTAGATAAGTTCGAAAACCAGCAAGGCACTTCAAGATCCACAAATATCACTTAACACATGTTCTAAGCTGTATGCATCGCACACAATTCTTAAAGACAACCCGAGAGTGTTTTGATGACTTTGAGTCAAAGACAAAGGAATTTCTGCCTGGTGTGGACTATAAGTGTGCAAAGAAAAGGCGTCGTGTCCAAAAACCCTCAAGTAAACAACGGTGTTGCACCTGATGTGGAACTCTCTCCAAGAGACAACTTTAGAATAAAATCTTTCATTCCGATGATTGATGCCCTTGAAACTAATTTAAGCAGACGCGCAATGATTTATAGTTCTATTTCAAACAAATTTACATTTTTACTTAACTTGATGCTTCAGAAGAACTGTTACGTGCAGGTGTAGCTAATCTTGTAAAGGAATACCCAAATGACGTAGATGACAACCTTATTGGAGAACTTACACAGTTTCATACTTATGTAAAGCAAAGTCATTCTCCTTATGAAAACGATGACATGAGTCATCAAGACTTATATGGAATTATCTGGAAAGATAACATTAAATTAGCCTTTCCAAATCTAGAATCAATATTACGGTTGTTTTTGAGTATGATGGTAACAAATTGCTCAGGAGAAAGGTCATTTTCTCAGCTAAAACGCAGCGTAAAGAATGAACTAAGGACAACAATTTCACAAAGCAAATTGTCTGCTCTAAGCATTTTGTGTATTGAAACTGATAAGCTTCAGTAGTTTATCATTTGATGATGTAATCAACGACTTTGCTTTTGAAAAAGCAAGACAAAAAAATGTTTTAAAAGAAACATTCAAACAAAGATTTTACATATTGTGTAGTGTAATTTGTGGCAAAATGAGTTATTATATAATATCAGTAAGGTGAACATCAATAAATCATTTATCCTGTAACCTAGTAACAATACTGCCATACACAGACTGATCGTAGTGTAAATTAATTAAATTATTGTCCATGTATTCAGAATACCGTATAATCTCCAATAAACCCCGCATGACATTTTAGTAACGGGGCGTTTATTTGAGTATAATTTTCATACACAAAACTTACCATTTACACACATTTTTGCATGCAATCCATCAGATATGTTGCTTTTAATTCTGTTGCGTGGGATATATGTTAATTAAACATTATTTACTGAGATCGGAGTATGTGCAGATTATACACATACATTTCATAGGCCTTGCATGGTTTTTGATTTTTGAGAAAAGGGCGGGTTCGTTTATTAGAGGGGGACTTTCATTATAGATTATACGGTATTTTATTAATTGGAGACAAGCACAACAATGTTGCCTGCCCCAATGTCGGGTTGTGTGCCCGTATGTTGGGGTAAAAATGTATATAAATTATGTAAAATATACATCAAATACAATATAAAAACCTATGTCTCATCTAACTGAGTCTGTTATAATAACTTGATAAAAATGTAAATAACATATTTTATCTAAATGTCATTAAGTGTCATTAAATAAGTCTTAAAAATTGGGTAATTAAAGCCAGGAAATGCGCTAGATTGCATTAGAATCGACCAAATTACGATAGCTTCCAGGGGCCTAGGCGGCCCCTGGATCCCACGCCTACAACGCAGCGTTACCTACATCGAGGCCTCTTCATAATTCCAAGCTTAGGGCCTCCATAGGTCTAAATCCGGCACTGACAGTATAGTAACTTGACTTGCAGACTGATCACTCTACAGATACACAATCAACAAAATACAGGAGGAAAGTTGAATCCTAGCTAATAATTTTGTTGACAATTGACAGCTTGCATTCAAAACAACATCAAAAGTTTTACGCACAGTGTACGTTCATCATGCATAGGGTCTATGTACTAGCCTATATGTGTTTATGACAGCACTATGGGCATGTTAAATCATTCGGCCGTTAGTCTAGTAGTTGTGTCATTTTTCTTTTATTTATGATTAATTCAAAATCATTTTTGTGTGAAATAAAACTTTGAATCGCATCAGAGAGGTAAGATGTTCATGATTTTCATTTATGTTAATAAAAACCTTTGTTGTAAAATTCTGCATGCTATTTTGAAATCTTACAACGCAGGTACAACCTGTGTCGTAACAAATTTCAGCCATGGCGTAATATACAACAAATTTGTCGTTAACACCATCTCTGATGAGTAGTGAACAGTGAAGAAACTCAGTTGATATCTTCTGTTAAATCTGTTGTATGTTTTGTCCCTAAATCTTACAAAGTGTTTAAAATAATATGACAAAGTTTTAAGAATGTGAGGCTGTGACATAGCAACAAATCTGACTTCAGTCTTTTTGAATACTCAGAAATCAGAAAGAATTTTCAATCTTGAGCTTTACATTAATATTTTATTAGGGGAAAAATATACTTGAAGAGTCTTCGCCATTTTGTTCTTTTAATTGAACATGAATGACCACTAAATAAAGCCTTCAAAAAATGTTGTTCTTCAACAGAAGGATAAAAAAAGGAAAGGGCAGTCGCAACAACTAAAAATTTGAAGCGAATAATGGAGGATAACATACAGTCGAGGAAACGCCAACCACTTTGTCCCACAGAATGTAGTGACTGTGTTGCCCTGAGGA
Source organism: Chiridota heheva (assembly GCA_020152595.1). Classification (NCBI taxonomy): domain Eukaryota; kingdom Metazoa; phylum Echinodermata; class Holothuroidea; order Apodida; family Chiridotidae; genus Chiridota; species Chiridota heheva. The sequence continues at coordinate 1,357,170 of JAIGNY010003891.1, forward strand.
AGACTGTGGGGCAAATGAAGAAGAGTCATGCTGAGAAAAAGAGTGAGCTGGAGGAAGCAGCAAAGGACAACGAAAAGATTGTGGAAGAGCTGCGTGAATATCGTCTGTTGAACCGACGTCTGCAGGATGCCCTGATGGATAAGTTTTCAGGTAATGTGTGCACAATAATTGCATAGTTAAATTAGACAAATGAATGGGATAATCTTGAAACAATGGAACAAACTGTCCATCATAATAGTGACTTGGACTTTCATGAAGTGATAAATTAAAAAAGACATGAGAAAAATGTGATATGTAGTAAAGATTTAAGTGAATAAATAAAATAATACTTAAATCGTTAAAATATTTAAAAATCACATGTAAATGGGGGCTGCCATATTTCTTTTGTATGTTTTACACATTGTGTGACATACACCCTTCAGCCAGGGCTCAAAATTTGCATAAGTCTGACAGCCCAGGATTGACTGAAGTTGCTGTAAGACTGGTGAAATTTCAGACATGAATGCTCATAGGCTAGAAAATAAATAGGTAAATAAATAGCAAGTCATCAGTGTCTGTGCATTTAAGAAAATTGGGCTAATACAAAGGGAAATAATTGAAAGAACTGTAAGAAGTATTGAGAGAAGTGCTAAGCTCGATTGGCTACCAGGGCTAATGAAAATAAAATGACTTATATCTAGCCCTGCAATCAGCTTATTGTCCGAGAAGAATGTTGCTAATTTAAATGTTTAAAATTCCACTCTTGTTCATTTCTGTCATAACGCGAGTTTCACCATAAATATGCCCTTGAAGATTAAACAGTGTAAGCTCAAAATGTTTATGATATAATTTTTGACAGAAGCACAATATAGAACTGTTTAATTGGCAACATTAACCCTATGTTTTTAATGGTAAACTAAACCAATTTTCATGATTTACACTATACTGACAGTGTCAAAATGATAATTTCACTTTCTAATCAACCTATTCTTTCTAATTAAAGATTAGTTGATGCAAATCTTATTTGTGTGAGAATGTCACATGTTGGACTCAAGGCTTACATCACAAGTTTGATGTAGTCCTAAGTCATGCTTTGGCAGCCTGGGTTTGAATCTGGTTTGCTCTTTTCGGGTTTAATCCCCATTAATCTTGTTCATCAATCCTTTTGAAGTGCATCTTCTTTTCATAAGAGTTGTGTCTGATGAACTCAAAACTTATCCACTGTCTGCCCAATTCCAATATTATAAAGCCATTTTTAAATTTGTAAATAGATTTGCTTTTCTAAACTCTTTTATTAGTTTGAAAAATCCAACCAATATTAGAGACTTATTTATAAATCTTTTAATGTTCACAATTTAATTTCATTTCAATGATCACTTTAATGCTTTTCTTTTATTAGGAGACCATAGAACGTCAAAGATAGCCGAACCCACTACCCCATCACGTTGGGCACCATTATCTTCTGTTCCATCTCTCACCACCCCACCACGATATACACCATCAACTTCTGCATCACGCAATAAACCATCAACTTCTGCTCCATCTCCCACCATGCCATCTCCACCTCCAAGAACATCCACACCCCAACCAGTCTCCTCTCCTGCTCCATTGATGCCAGCACCTTCTCCCACAACTTCAGTGTCCAGCTGCTCCTCAGCATTGGATGCAGAGGAAATTTGGATAGTGTTCAAATTTATAAAAAGAATAATGACAAAGTAAGTATTCTTCAGGCAATTAAACACTCTATTTTTTTGAAAATTTGGACGAGCGTAAAATTTGTACTATAAAGGGTAATTGGTTTGTGTAAATTCAATTCATACATAATTTGTTGATTAGTTGTTATAACCTACCAAAAAATGCTACCTATATATCTATATTTTTATTTTTCTGAAATTGTATTTATTTATTCATTTGATTTAATGTAACGATAACTTTTAATCCCTGTAGGACTAAGAACGTAACTCCCACGCCCGTTTTAAGTCCTACAGGGGTTAAGTAAACCATTAAGAATTGTGAGGCTGTGACAAAGCATCTAGCTTGACTTCATGATATTAATCCCAAGGTCAATATAAACACCAACATTCACAGCCCCTCACATAGAGAGGATTTGGTGATTACCTGACTTTGCCAAGACCACACCCACCCCACTCATTTCTTTCTCTCAGTCCAGTCTTCCCCATTTGTGGGGTAGACATTTCTAACCACATCCTGCTCACCTGCCCTCAATATCACAACCCTTAAGCAAAATGTCTTCTTTCAAGAAATCTCCAGTCTCTTTTAGGGCAAAACTTCCTATATATACCATACTAAGTTTGATCCAAAACTGCAACCTATTCTTCAAAATTGAATGCAGAGCCATATTATCCCATTTTAAAGAAAAGCCCCATTCTTGAATTTCAAGAAAGCATATAATAGTAAGCTCATGTTTATGTCACAGTTACCTAATTTTTAAGAGCAGTATAAAATAATACCATATATGTGCATAAAATACTGTATCTGCATGGGTTGTTCACCAATTTGTCCTTTGTTTTCTGACTGGTTGATAAATCGAGGGTATGCGCTTTCTATCTTGTTCTCAATATTTAACTAATTTTTTGTTTCCAATTTAGTGTTTTGGTGTTGTTAGTTTAAAGGCAAAGAGAGACAGTTTGCTCTAATTATTGGAGAAAATATATGAAATTTACTTCAAGTTATACCTTACCTTCCATGCTATAAGCATGCAATCGGGTCCAATAACCCGATTCTAATGCACTTTTAATCCAACCTTAAAATGTAGTTACCAACCCAGCCCTGACCTCCAAAATACCTCTAATATCCCTCACTTAATATTCCACCGAGGCCTGAACAAGAGGGGAGGTGCATGGAAGGTAAGTGTAACTCTCGTAAATAAAATTTAAAAAAAAGCCTGGAAGGTAAGTATAACTCTCGTAAATATCCCCGCTACGCCAGAGATTGCGTTATAATTTTTTGCCTGGCGTATTTGCTTACGACAAGCCCATAAAATTTGGCGTATTTTGTCAATTTGCCATCGTATGTACAGGGCATTGCGTAATGTACAGGGCATTGCGCGCTAGCGAAGCATGCAAGTAATTGTTAACACAGCACACTTGTGTAGGCCTGCCTCGCTAAAGTGAATGAAAATTGCGCTTAAAATACCAAAAACATTACAAAATCCGACTATTGTTGTCATAAAAAATATTACGAAAAAGTTCATATCTAATTCTGTATAATGTAGATTGTTGAGTCATGAAATTTGGTTAACAATTCCAAAATAAACTAGAAAATACTTTTGTTTATCGTTTCCAAACTTCCATGGATTTTAGTGAACTTTTACCAATTGTTTACAATAATATACTATTCAGATCTTGAACACGCCTACTTCTTAACAGTATAGTAACCTGACTTGCAGACTGATCACTTCACAGGGACACCATCAACAGAATACAGGAGGAAAGTTAAATCCTAGCTAATAATATCGTTGACAATTGACAGCCTGCATTCAAACCAACATCAAAACTTTCACATACACTGTACAGTGTACGTACATCATGCATAGGGCCTATGTACTAGCCTACAGTGTATATGTGTTTATGTACAGTACCACTGGCATGTTGAATCATTCGGCCGTTAGTCTCGTAGTTGTGTCATTTTTCTTTTATCTATGAGTAATTCAAAATCATTTTTGTGTGAAATAAAACTTTAAATCGCATCAGAGAGGCAAGGTGTTCATGATTTTAGTTATGTTAATAAAAAATTCTGGCGTAAAATTCCACATGCTTTATCTAAATTTTACGACGCAGGTACAACCTGTGTCGTAAGAAATTTCAGCCATGGCGTAATATACGACAAATTTGTCGTTGACGCGATCTCTGCGCTACACTTAGCGGGGTAAATCTACAAGAACTATTCTTCATGCATCAAACTTTGCACTGTCTATGATAACCTTGTTCTTTTTTGATTTTGAAGTCTGAAGATATTTGCACTAAATGTCATATATGCATTTCATTTTTGCAAGCACAAATGACAGAAACATAACTTTTATTGTTTGCAGATATACGTCGGCGCAGACATCTGGCTGCTGAAAAAGAAGTGGGAGGCGCTAAGCAAGCAAAACAAGAATTCACTTTTTGTGAAATTTTTTGTTATCAGTGTGTGGGGTTCTACTGAACTCAAACAATACTCCGTTGACGGACTTAAATGCCCACGACTGGACAGGCAGGCAAAGCCAGCATTATGCCGCAAGAAATTGCAAGCTATTAGAGGTAAAGTAACAGTAAATAAAGTTTAAACACCTCAAATTATACCATTTAATTTGCTCATGGAATTTAATTTTTATTTATCTGATAGAGAAAATTTTAAGAAACAGATTGATAAAAAAAACATGTTGATATTTTAATCTTAGAAGAACTTATTGAACTTAAGGTGGGGATACACCCTAAAATATCATTTCTACACCCATATTTTGTTTGTATCATTTTTAGATACTTTAGTATGTTCTCTTCCTATTACCTAAAATTCAAAAGAAAATTTCATCCATAAGTTAGTCAAAATACATTTTAGAAATTATAGTTTCCATTCAAAAGATGCATTTTTAAAACCGAAGTTACATTTTTAAACTGGAAGTGACATTTTTAAACCGGAACTAGCATTTTATCCACTATAAATTAGCTGGGAAACATCCCCAAATCCCACTATTGGCCTGCTAAGGTTGGCTGTGTGTAGTTGCTACCACCTGTCACATGATGAATCACATGATTGAATAGCTAGCTGTGATGTTTCCATTGTTCATTGCATTTGTACAACTAACACGAGTTTGACTCTAATTTTAAATTCATATATAATGTATATTGTATTTGTATATTTAAGAGCAATTTGAGCAAAATCGCCTTCGTAAATGCTTAACATTGAATAACTTATGATATGTACCATGACCATTCACATTTGGTACATGTATAGAGGGTGAACCCCAACAATCCTTTGAGAGCTTTTTAGACTGACTTGTTTAGTATTTGAAACATTGAAGATTTTCTATCATTTTGCTGGAAATTTGGTCACGTGACCATGCATATCCTAATTAATATGCCTGATTTGTAAAAATCCTCTCATACGATGCATAACCTAACCATATACTGTTATGTGTTAAAATTGAAGTATGGCATAATAAACACATATAATTCAACTTTTTATATAGCTAAATAAAAATCTCAAATAACCATATATTTTGATATATGCACAAATTATGCAAATTAGTAGTCATTAACATAATTAATCATACATCAATGTTTCTAATTCAATCTCTTTCAGAAAATGTATACTCTATTAGGTGTTTATAGTTAGGAAAGGGGTTTTATTTGTCCATTTATATACTACCTTTTAAAATAGCAATTTTGGGTGTATCCCCACCTTAAAAAGATTTTACTTGCCGGCATAAATATGACTTTTGTACTCAGTCTAAGTCATCAATATGATGCCATCACAGCACTTCCTGTACTAATCTTTTAGGTATTTCTTTGAAATCAATCGCCAAATTTCATAATTCCAATGTAAGTTACAAGAACAGATTGGAAAATTTGAGGTGCTGTGGCTCCGTGGTTGAGGAGTCATGCTCGTATGCGAGAGGTACCGAGTTCGATTCCGGTCATGAGCGCTGCATTGTGTCCTTGAGTAAGACACTTTACTCTACTTGCTTCAGTCCACTCAGCTGTAAAATGAGTACCAATAATGCTGGGGAGGTAATCTGCAATGGACTGGCGTTCTGTCCAGGGGGAAGTATTGTACGCTCATCCGCTTGCACCGGGGATAAGCACCGGCTCAACGAGCCCTAGTGGCTCGGATGGATTTAGGTTTAACATGGACAAAAAAAAGAAGAAGTATATCATAATTCTTTCAATTTTCAAAGTGCGGTAATATCTACTCAGATATCCAGTTCAATAAGACATTTATCTGCATCCCATATCCTCATTAAAACTTTGGAAATAGTGAGTTGTATTCACCACTCGTCGGAAAGGATAATACATTGGTCCTGAGAGCAACAAGCCAAGAGATTATTTGTGGCTTGGTGCACAATATCAACTTGGGGTCCTGATGACCTCGCACATTAACATACAATTAGATTTTGGTTAAGGGAGGATAAATTCAAGACCCTCCCCCCCCTCCTTATCCTGAGTACACGATTCATTGCCCGTCTGCTCCTCTGAGCACTACTTGAAAAAGAGTTCTATGACAGAATACAGCTAAATATATCATTTATTTTGTACTTTATTTTGAACTTCAATTATTGAGAAAGACATTTTTCCACCTAGGAACTTAGCAAAGATTAAAAATCCCATATTGTGTCAAATATATTTGCACACCACTCACAAAGGCTTAAAAAACAGTTTTTACAAAGGAAGACTGTCTGATGATACATAAAGTTGCTATTTATTTTATTTTTACATACTAAAGTTTACATGTATTTGAATAAAAAAGATACGAGATACAAATGTATTAAATTCAAAACTGTTCAAGGTTATTCTTACTAAAAGCTATTATTTCTTTTTCAGAACGCTTCATGGACCACTTAAGCAAGCGAGGCTATTCGGCAATGGAGAAGGAATATGAAGCCTCAAAATTTAAGAAGTACATCTCGGAAAAAATAGCCGACTTAAATAGAAAAAGCAAATCAAAAGAGGTCGATTCACAGGTGTAGGTTTGCTTTTGCTAATCTTGGTAAAAGTAACACCATTGCCTTTAAGGAATATTACCATGAATTTTTTTTTTCTTGATATGTTGCATAGGACAAATAAAGAAACTTATTTGTGAAAATTTTCATGTTATATATCTCATTTCTAAAAAAATTATCGCATCTTAAAGATATTTCCTCAATACATAAAAAGGACTGACATATCAAGCTGTTACATACCTATGAAAACAGACTGGCAATTACCTATTTTTTAATTAATAACCAATTTTCTTGATGGAATGTGTTTGTCTCAAATTAGGTTAATAAGATGTTAACTCATCATTCACAGTTCCAATGGGAATAATAGATTAAGTTTCTTATTGTTAAGATAAAGTGTATGAACAAAACAACTCCACACTCACTCCGTCAAGTGATAAGTGGTAGTATATAGAAACATTTATTATTCAGTTTTTTATTGTTAAAATATAGTCTTTAAACGAAACAACTCCACACTTACTCCGTCTAGTAATTCTTAAGTGGTAGTATATAGAAACATTTATTATTCAGTTTTTATTGTTAAAATATAGTGAAACAACTCCACACTTACTCCGTCTAGTAATTCTTCAGTGGTAGTATATAGAAACATTTATTATTCAGTTTTTATTGTTAAAATATAGTCTTTAAACGAAACAACTCCACACTTACTCCGTCTAGTAATTCTTAAGTGGTAGTATATAGAAACATTTATTATTCAGTTTTTTATTGTTAAAATATAGTCTTTAAACGAAACAACTCCACACTTACTCCGTCTAGTAATTCTTCAGTGGTAGTATATAGAAACATTTATTATTCAGTTTTTTATTGTTAAAATATAGTCTTTAAACGAAACAACTCCACACTTACTCCGTCTAGTAATTCTTCAGTGGTAGTATATAGAAACATTTATTATTCAGTTTTGTATTGTTAAAATATAGTCTTTAAACGAAACAACTCCACACTTACTCCGTCTAGTAATTCTTCAGTGGTAGTATATAGAAACATTTATTATTCAGTTTTGTATTGTTAAAATATAGTCTTTAAACGAAACAACTCCACACTTACTCCGTCTAGTAATTCTTCAGTGGTAGCTAGTATATAGAAACATTTATTATTCAGTTTTGTATTGTTAAAATATAGTCTTTAAATGAAACAACTCCACACTTACTCCGTCTAGTAATTCTTCAGTGGTAGTATATAGAAACATTTATTATTCAGTTTTTTATTGTTAAAATATAGTCTTTAAACGAAACAACTCCACACTTACTCCGTCTAGTAATTCTTCAGTGGTAGTATATAGAAACATTTATTATTCAGTTTTGTATTGTTAAAATATAGTCTTTAAACGAAACAACTCCACACTTACTCCGTCTAGTAATTCTTCAGTGGTAGTATATAGAAACATTCATTATTCAGTTTTTTATTCTTATAATAAAGTCTGTAAACGAAACAACTCCAAACTTACTCCGTCTAGTAATTCTTAAGTGGTAGCTAGTATATAGAAACATTTATTATTCAGTTTTTTATTGTTAAAATATAGTCTTTGATTTGAATAAACGAGACAACTCCATAAGACTATTATTGTCTTTTTTAACAAATTTTGATTGTTCTGAAAAATTTGTTTCCCGAAGATTTGAGCCAGCTGGAAATATTAGACCATGCAGTTGGAAAAAACAAGACTAGTTCAGACCAGCTGGATATAAGCAAGACGAGTTGGGAATCAAAACCAGTTTGAATTACCAGGACCAATTGGAAATAAGTAAGACCAGTTGGGAATCAAAGACCAATTGGAATTACCAAGACCAATTGGAAATAAGCAAGACCAATTGGGAATCGAAGACCAGTTGGAAATACTAAGACCAATTGGAAATAAGCAAGACCAGTTGGAAATAAGCAAGACCAGTTGGAAATAACCAAGACCAATTGGAAATGAGCAAGACCAATTGGAAATAATCAAGACCAATTGGGAATATCCAAGACCAGTTGGAAATCGACCGAAATTCCAATATGGAAATTTTTTCCAATTGAAAATAAATTTCCAATTGGGAAAAATCCCAACTGGAATTTTCTCCTGGGTTGCCATCCATCACCAACGGCAGCCATACTAGTAGTAACACGGCTGGCATTGGTACTACAGGAAGTACTAGCCTAGGTCCACAAAGTTATCCAACTTCAGATATTCCCATTGACCACTCGGGTAGTAACGTTTCACGGCTAGGGCCTACACCTTTGAAACTTTTATATCATTGCCATGTCGTTTTCATTTCCTACTGTAAGGTTAGGCTAGTTACTGTCACAACCCACGTAGGCTACACGTACCTTATCAGTGGGACATTTGTTCTGTGTAATCATCCCTCCCCCCTCCTACCACTACCCCTTCCCCCGCCCCTCCCCCCTACTGGATTTAAAATCAGGAAGCCAGAACCAATGTGACAAATAGATAAAAGGCCTACTTTGGAATGCTTAAAAAGTATTAAGTGCCATCTCCTTCTCTTCCCCGCCAACCCCCCCCCCCCCCTCACATCTCGGGTGTCGGGACCCCTGGGAAATGACATGCTTTAATTTTGTCAAAGAAATACTAAATGTATGTAACAACGTCTGTACTATGTCAGATTTGTGAGTGAGTGTATATCTATTGTTTTCAAGCTTCAGGAATGACCTAGAATAATTTCAAATACATGTAGGCCTAACTTTCAAAAGGGCACCTCTGCCCCGGTTCAACCTCCAAAGTTTAAAAGGCACCTCCTTCCCATCTGCTCCAAACTTCCAAGGGCATCTCCAGTCCCTGTGCATCCTTAACTTTAAAAAGGGCACCTACTGCTCCTGTCTGCCCCCAACTTTCAAAAATGCACCTCCTGCCCCCTTCGCCTTCTTGCCCCAGTAGTTCTGACATCGCTGACTATAGGACTAGTACTTCCTGTAGTACCATCATACTTCTGACCAGGTCCAACTCTAAGATGATTTAAACACTCTCAATGGCAAGACAACTGACAAATGCACTTTAATGCTAATAAAGTTACTTTGTCATGCGTTTAACCCTTTCGCGAAACCCCAAATTCTGTGATTACAGTCTTGTTAAATGCACACTTGATACGACAGAGTACCATGCTTATCTTGGAGTTGACATTAACAACTTAACTTGAAACACGCTCATCAACTATATTTTCTCATCTGCTAATAGATACAGTACCTTGGCTTTATAAAACGGAACCTTTACTCTTGCCCTATACACACAAACGAAAATGCCAATATCATCCTAGTTCGCCCACTCTTAGAATATTCTTCTTAAGTGTTGGATCCCCACACTCAAGTTCTCATAATTCAAATTGAAGAAGTCTAACGAAGGGCTGCCAGATTTGTCATCAATGACTATTCCAGACACAGTAGTGGTATTAGTATAACATAGCATAGCAAGGTTTAACGTCCTGAAAGCATCCAGTGCTGGACATTATATCAAGACAGCCACGGCCTTTGAAAACCAGTTATGAACTCACTGGTTGCAGATCCACCAGTTCTTATTATTAGGAACTCGGGTTGGAACCCATTATACCTCAAGAACTGTAAGCAGATTATTCATTCTATCCAAGGCAAGACAGGGTCAGGGTCTCCCCGCCCTACCGGTGGGTGACCACCTGCCGCTGGTCCACGGTCCGTCACTGGTACCAACATCCCAATTTCTATCAACTACCACAGACAAATAAAGATTGCTTTACAATAAGTACAGCTTCATACCCAGAACAGTGAGTCAAAGACTGGAACTCACTGCCATTTAATGTAACTACCATTCAAGATCCAGAGCAATTGAAGCGCCTAAGCTAACAAGATAAATATACTTCACATACATGCGCACACCTATCTTGCAATCTTTTGACTCCACCAGGAGTGTTGTGCTGTATTTATCCATATCTAGAGTACTGATGCCAGACGCGCTGATTGCTGCCGTTTACTGATGGCTGGCCTCGTACGGCAATCCCAATGTCAATCATACTGAGGGACATGTATTATAACTACTGTAGGATTAATTGCACATCAAATCAGGTCACGCAGTACATAACACTGTTTTATACACTAAATCAAAAGTCAATGGATTACGTATCCAAAAAAAATACCCTTAACTTTTTAAGGCAAATTAAATTTCCATTTGAAAATCAAACTCCATCTCACTGAAAATTCACAACACTTACTTCAGAATGTTTCTAGTTGAACTTGAAAACTGGAAAGAAATATCTACAATAAAAGGTCAAACTTTGAACGAAAAAAATAAAAATTGACAACATTTTTTCTGTTTGTTGAAAATTGTGAAATGCTTTAAAAATGCATGCAAAGCCAACATACAGACTTGTACGTGTGCAAATAAGAGGATTGTGTCACATTTGGAATATCACATGCTTTCTGTATTAGCATGTACACATTGGCGTAACTTTACCTGTATTGTTCCCACATTCACGCAATCGAGCGTGCATATTCGTATGCAGGAGTTTGACTGTTGCTGATTACGGACTTATAATAAGTCTGGGTAAATATCGCTTTTTAGTGTTTATTTAATTGTTAATTTGACAAGATGATATTAACTTCTGATTCAGAAATATGTCCTCAATCATGTCAATAAAAAGATAAACTTTCCAATTTTACAAGGAGGAAAAATTTGGTTGTCACCGGAAGTAAAAGTTGAGTAAATTTCATGCTGTTCGTTGCAAGTTGGATTGCATTCAGTGTATAATTTGAGCTGGGGGCTAACTTTACACTAAACATAGCAGCCTAGACATGGTATGGATAACCATTGGTATCATGTTATTGGTAATGGTAGCTAGCTCTCAGTCTTATTGCATTATGAATTATTGTTTTTTCTATGAATCATAGAAATCACAGGGAACCCTTTCCCTGAGTTTCTTCCAACACCCCTTCAAATGCCTTCCACTGAGTAAAGGACATTTTTACATTTTTTAAATCTGCCATGTCATAGATTATGGGTGGTTGACATTTAATTGCTCTTTGTACACTTTTCAAATTGCCATATATATTTTATGTCAAGACCCCCAATTACACTTTGTAAGTTGAAGGAATGATGTACTTCTCAAAGATGCTTATTATTCACTAGTTTCTGTACAAAATCTTATGATTTCAAATAAATTCACAATCTTTCTTGTTTTCTACTATTAGACAAATTCCATTTCTGGCAACCCTCATTCCCACTTCCTGCGATTATATGGAAAACTTGCTGACCTTTCTGTTTGTGATAAGGCGCCAACAAAGATTATCTCCAGGTCAAAAGAGCCGATCACCCTCAACAATAATATTCCAGTGATCAAGGCATTGGGCAATGACTTGAAGGTAAACATGCAGGAGCTGCCAGCAATGGTTTAGTCAAAATGGACATGGCATATCGGTTCTGCAGCTACTCAGGCTGATGTTGATTGGACGTATGCAGTAGGTGCACTGGTCTTTAGTTAGTTCATTGTAATTTCTATTCCTTATATGGCAACAGACAGTGAAGCAGGGTGGCACCCCCACCCCACCCACCTGCCCCCTCCCTCTCCACCAGTGCTGGACAAAATGGAAATTTATACAACATTTCTCAAAGCATTTAAGTAGAAAATGCACAGAAAGAGTGAACATTTTAAAATTGCTATTAAAGCATAATGGTTTGTCCCAAATTTCAATGAGTCATGAAATATTTAGCAAAATCAGCAAATCTTTAAGTTAAATATTCTTCCCACCTACCCCAAATTCCCAGTGTCCTAGAATATGTTGAACCTGTATATATGTACGTTTCTCATGACAAGTTATTTTGACTGTCTGCCATTAAGGATTTACATGATATTTTCTTGTTTTTTGTTCTTGCGACGACGACAAGGAGTGAACATACATTTACAATGACGGGGTCGTCGCCTGCGTATTCGGTTATGATAGTAACAATGCTATCACGAAACGCTTAATACAACCCGGACGAGAACACAGGTACGACGTACAGACAGACATAACATCGACAACCAAGTCAATGTCCACGGCCTTTGATAACCAGTTGTGGTGCACTGGTGTGTCTATCCAACCCAGGCTTGAACCCAGGGCCTCGTGGTCTGTAGACAGGTATGATAACCGCTACACCACAGTTAGTAGACATGTTTTTTTTTCGATTGCAGCTCTTAAATGCTGCCTCCTGCTGCTTTTTTTCAAGACAGCCACCAAGAAGCCTGCTCAACATCAGCATAGTTCAACTTTGTATAAAGGTGAATAGTAGATTTGCAGCTGAGCTGTAAGAGGAATGTTGTTATTTATTATTATTATTATTATTTGTGTGTGTGTAAAAGGGGGAAGGAGGGGGCAGGGGCAGCGGGGAGTAAAAGGCCGACTGAAAGTTACACCAATTTAAAATTGACCATTTTTTTTGCCATCCAATCTAGATCAGAAAATTGCCTGCTATTTAGTGAAAAATATAGCTGATTATTTGATGAAAATTTAAAATCATTTTTTTCTCTGAAAAAAAAGTGGGGAGGCCGAGGTATAATTCCTGGAGATCCAGGGGGCAAAGGCCCATTGAAGCTGTACAAATTTCTCATTTGCTGGGTGGAGGGAGAATTTATTCAATCCCATCGTAACTAAGAATATGGTGAAACTTGATTATGAGCATTCACAGCTTATGTTGGCACCCACCGGCTTCTTCAGGTAAGTTCATAGATAAGCTCGCTAGTCTTGGTCAACGCCCAATTGGTCACCCCAGTCTCTTCCTCAAAATAAAAATTGTCTTTAGAAAGTCAGAGAAAAATAAATAAAATAACACTAACATACAACAAAATCACCATACAAAATATGTGTGTGTGTCTTACTAAGCTACTGAGGACCTGAACCTGTCTAGTGGACCGAGGACTCAAACACGGGTCTTTGGTAGGATTTGCATGCAAATGGTTTAGAAACATCAGAAGGTGAGGGAGGGGGAGGGTCTAACGTAATTTTAAAAAGGGTCCTCCTTCACATGTCTTTGTGATGGTGGTAAGACAAGTTTCTGGTCAAGTCCTGACAGGCATGTTGAATTTTGAATGTGTGTGTATTTGCTGGTATTACTAAGCTACCAAAGACCTGAACCTGTTAAACCATTTATCGACTGAGGACTTGAAAACCGACCGAGGACTTTGAATATGGGTCATTGGTAGAATTTGCTTGCAAATATATCAGAAACTTCAGAGGCAGTATTCTGACATAATTTAAACTAGGGTCTTCATTAGAATCATTAATTTACTTTTTGTCAAGTCCTCGGTAATATATGTGCGGGGAGGACCACCCATATAATATTTGAGTATACAGAGGAAAACCTGTGAATCTCCTGACAGTTTTTTCAGATTCATATTCATAAAATGTTTTTGGGATGTAGATGTAGAAAACATGGGGAAATAAAGTTCAATTCAAAGGGATATCAGTCTTAGTTTTGAATCATAACCATCTTTACAGAGCAATACATTGTTCAAATACTTTTTCCATTTAGCTACAGAATTCACATTTTTTTTCTTCAAATAACTGGTATCAACTGTCAAAACGACAGGTAACCAGGAAGTAACACCACATTCCTGAAAATTATTTCTTACAGACATTTCTTGTATCAACCTTTTAATTCAACACCCATTAAGAATACAAGCTATTCTCATATAATACTGAAAAGTTATTAATAAAAGAGTGACAACTGCAGCAAAGCTACTGGGGTAGGGCGTGTGTTGTTGGGGAATGGGTGCATGGGCAACCTCTGGATCACTAAACTTGACCAATTTTAGGTATTATGCATTTGTTTGTCTTTCCAGCTGAAAAAATGATAACAAACAATTAAACTTTACAGCTTGGAAGATAATCACTATGACAACCAAGGCCACCAGACTCATTTCAGTAAGTCAAAACTAACTGCCATAGAAGTATACAAGGTATGTCAAGTGATTTAATTTGTTTGAAGTCTTTTTGGTAAATACTGCTCATCATGCCTTTCAAGCTTCTAAATTCATTCTGATTGTTATCAGTCAACACTTTGATGTGCATATGCTATTTTCGACACTGATAAAATCTGAGTAATTGGACAGCCCACTTAAAATGCTCATATTCCAATATCATATTTAACAAAAAGCTCTCAATTGTGTGGTTTGAAACTTAAGAAGAAAGAACTTAAACATTCTCTATTTTTTCTTCATTTCTAGAAGAAAGCTTTTTTGTGTTATATGTGCCTCTTCTATACTGTGATTGATTTTGAGAGTGAAATATGCATGAATTTTACCAATGTCTGATATAATCCTGAAAAGTTATTAATAAAAGAGTGACAACCACAGCAAAGCTACCAGGGTAGGGCGTGTGTTGTTGGGAAATGGGTGCATGGGCAACCTCTGGATCATTCAACTGACCAATTTTTAGGTATTATGCATTTTTTTGTCTCTCCAGCTAGAAGAATGATAACAAGGCTTAAACAATTGAAGTTTACACACTTGGAAGATAATCACTATAACAACCCAGGTCACCAGACTCATTTCAATAAGTTAGAACTAACTTCCATAGAAGTATACAAAGTCTGTCAAGTGATTTAATTTGTTTGAAGTCTTTTTGGTAAAAACTGCTCATCATGCCTTTCAAGCTTCTAAATTCATTTTGATTGTTATCAGTCATAACTTTGGTTTGCATATGCTATTTTCAACACTGATAAAATCTGAGTAATTGGACAGCCCACTTAAAATGCTTATTATTCCAATATCATATTTAACAAAAAGCTCTTAATTATGTGCTTGAAATAAGGAGTCTAGTAAAAAACTTAATAATTCTCTATTTTCTCTTCATTTCTAGAAAAAAGCTTTTTTGTGTTATATGTGCCTCTTCTATACTGTGATTAATTTTGAGTGTAAAATATGCTTCAAATGTACCAACTACCTTAAATCATATCATAAAAATAGTTTATCTTTTTTTTTCCATTTTTAGGTCAATAAGATTTTATTTCACTCAAGTCATATTCACTCTACGTCTGACTAAGAAAAGAACAGTTTTACGGATCTGATTCTACATTTAAAAAAAGGAGGTGGAGGGGAGGGGGAGATCACACCCTTAAGTATTTATACCCATGATAAAAAAAAATCTGTCTCAATTGTAGACATGACCAGGCCTGTTGCTTCACTTCCAAATGTTGGTGCGAGCAAGAAGTTTCATCTTGACAAATTCTCCAAGTCTGACATGG